>QLOH01000164.1:925000-1525000 GCA_026901365.1 Sesbania bispinosa | reverse complement strand
AATGAGTTTGGATTCCCATCTCAACATATAAGATTTTGGATTTGGGCAAAGCGTCCAAACCATACAGTCCGTCCTCATCGACCATTGACAAAGGAGGAGGAAGAACAACATGTAAAAGCTCATAGTTCTTTTCTTTATGCAATTATTTTGTTCCCTTAATTGGGAATTGCTAATTAGTGTCCCAAGGACATTGGGTAAGGAATGAAAAGTAGAAATTTTTTATTTGGAAGTGTGGCATTTTATGTTACCAATGCGTTGGATGCCCTGTTTTCCACTGAAAACTTTCTATATATTGATTAGGACACTCATTAGCAAGACCCCAGATAATTTACATTATTTATTTTAATGAATGTCTATTAAACATGGCTATTACACATGGAATAAGTAAACTTGTTTTCTTCTCTTGAGAATTGAAATTATGGAAAATAAAAATTGATTTGCTAATTTTTTGTTCTAAAGGAAAACCAAAGGCTTTTAAGTACCTAAATTCTTGAAGAAATAATAACAATCTATCTATATATTTAAAATATCAATTAGTTATTAGAGCCTTTATTAAATTCAAGAAATAATCTAAAATTATGGTGTGATATTTTTTGTACATGTTTTATTTCCTAGGAGGCCACCTGCCCTCGTACTACTCTTGCCAAAGCACACTTAATTGCAAAGCTTTGATAGATCCAATGCATTACTGCAGGGGATCTTTTAGAAGTGGCCACAAGACTTTTAAATGATGATGGTCATTTGTTCAACATTTATGCAAGATCCAAACAGTCGTGATTCATTCATCTTCTCACATTATACCACTCCTTTCACTTGATGTGTGTGTGCATGCACACACATTTTTATATTTGTGTGTTTCCTTCTAGAATTTATTAGTCACTTGTGTAAACATTTTATATCTTAATTTATTTGGATTATCTAATACAGTAAATAACTATCTCATTCTTCAAATATGCTTACACAATAGTTTTCATGATGTAAAATGTTTTCAAGTGGTTCTATTTAATAGTCTGTGTAGATTCTATTAATGCAAGTTATTGATTTCTATTCTTTTGGCCTGAGGGTGGGGACTTGTAGGTTGAAAACTTAAAGGAAGCACCTAACAATGAAGTGAAGCTATTCTTGGAAGTCGAGTTTTGGCTGGTAATGCTAATATTACTAATATGAGCAATTTTGTATGGATTAACTGGCATGTTTGCTTGAAGTATTTTGTGGCCTTAAAATATCAATGCAAGTTCATCTGTACCCACACTTTTATCTTCACTTTTGTAGGATCTACAGCCTGTTTCTCCACCTTTGAAAACCAAAGGAAATATTCTTTTGTTCTTCAAGCTTTATGACCCTAAGAAAGAAGAATTGAGGTACAAAGGAGTTATTATCATTTTCATTGTTTCTATGTTTATGTAATTTCTGGTGTGTCAGGGTAATTACAGTTTTTTTTTTTACTCCTTGCAAGATATGCTGGTAGGCTTTTTGTGAAGCAAACTGCTGCACCTATGACAATACTAGAAAAACTTAACCAAATGGTTGGGTTTTCATATGATGAGGAAATAGAACTGTATGAGGTTTGTTCCATATTAACATTTATTTGCCTGGTTAGTTATCACAGTCTGATTATTTTGCAATGAAGTTACTTAAAGATCATGGTGATGAATATCACTGTATCTCAACTAATGCATATGATATGCTATTTTCAAATTTCAGGAAATAAAATTTGTGCCAGGTGTGATGTGTGAGCTTGTTAATAAGCTGGTATCATTTCAAGAAAGTGAGGTAGTGATAGTTATATTAAACAGATGTAATCCGAAAATGGAATCTGACAGAGAAATTAAGTTTTGTTATATCTTTTTCAGCTACAAGATGGGGACATTTTATGTTTCCAGAAAGCTCCTCCAGATGATGGTGATAAAGACTGCCTATTACCGGATGTACCTTCATTTTTGGAACGTATGCACAACCGTCAGGTCCATTTACTAAACAGATGGATGATATATGAGAAGTTTCTATTCCACTATTTCTTTAACACATACCATTCTGATGTTTAACAGATTGTTTGTTTTCGATATCTGAAGAGACCACATGAGGATGATTTTTATTTGGAGCTGTAAGCAGTTCTACCTTAAGACATACATTGAACATGTAGGTACCTATCAATGTGCTATATTTATTGTGATTTCCTTCAATAATTCAGGTCAAAAGTCAATAGTTATGATGACGTTGTTGAAACATTGGCTCATCGTATTGGTCTGGATGATCCATCCAAAATCAGACTCACATCTCATAACAACTTTTCTCAACAACCAAATCCAGTTCCAATTACATATAGAGGTGTAGAGAATTTGTTGAGTATGCTAGTCAATTGTAATCAGGTATCTGTTACTTATATATGCCTTGAAATGATCTCTTTGTGCTTGTTTGCTAACATTAAGTATTGAAAATTACTATTTCTTTTACAGACATCAAATATTCTGTACTATGAGGTTTTGGACATCCCCTTGCCACAATTGCAAGATCTGAAATGTCTCAGAGTTGCTTTCTATTATTCTACAAAGAATCAAGTGTGTATGGAGTTTATAGTTGTGATTTTGACTGTCTTCAATTTCCAATTCCCTTATACATCAAGTTTTGAGTTTTTTGAATTAAAATGTTTTCAGGTTGTATCTTACAATATCAGAATGCCTAATCATAGTACTGTGGAGGATGTGATAAATCAATTTAAAACAAAGGTAAGTTTTTTAACATTAATAAATAAATGAGGTTTAATTGATTAGTTTTAGTACCTCAAATTATACTCTAATTTGGTTTTAGCCTCAAAATAGTTTAATTGTCTTTTAATCCCCACTTAACCCAACATTGGGATATTTAGTCCTTCCTGTTAAATCACTGTCACGTGACAAACATATTGCCACATCAATATTACGAGTCAACTTATATAGTTGGTGAGAAAATTTTCAGTACGTAGAAAATTCTTAGTTCTCCCTCTATTGCAAATTTGAAAGTTTTGTATGTTTTTAACTAAAAAAAAATTGATGTAGGAATTACTAAACTACCATACATGCTTAGCTAAGATTTCTCTCTAGATTGGAGTATCACCTTGAATCACACTCTTGGGGAGGGGAATTTTTATGTTGATGCATTAGCTAACCAGGGGTAGTTTCTTTAGATAAGCTTTGTATTCTAAAACATCCTCCTCAATGCTCTAAGCAGCTTGCTTGTAGCTGACAGAGCATGTGTTTCTTTTGTCAGGGTGTAATTGTTCTTTATTTTCATCATGTAACAAAAAAAAAACATACATTCTAGGTCAACATTTCAATGGAAGGAGTAGATATTATTGTAGTATTGGAAAATATTCTCTAGTTGGCATGTCACCTCATCACCTTTCAGGCTTTCACCTTCTTCCACTTCCTCTCTCTTACCCCCTCTAACCTTAACCTTATCCCTCTTACCCTCTCTTTCTCCTGCCTCTTGCCACCAGTCCCACATCCATCTCACCCACCCCCACCCCCACCTTAACCCTCTTCCCCTCGCCCTTTTCCTCTTGGATTCTTTCATCACTCTTAGGTGTCTACATTTCAATGGCAGTTTTACATACTACTATAGTATTGAAAAATATTCCTTGGCTGGCATGTAGTCTCATCACCTTTCATCTTAGGTTTATATAATTGGCCTTATCTCTAGGCAATGTGGGACTCTAACACACCCCCCTCGCGCCTAGGGCCGGACATCTGGAGCGTAGACAACTTTACAGGTGGCGGCCATTGTTATTGGTTTAAAATAACAATCTGTTAAGTTTACGTACTCCGGTCCTGTATCTCGAAAGAATCAGTAGTGAAGGTTATGGCACAGTTTAGTGATCGAGTCAACTTGCTTATAGAAATTAAATTGAAGGGACAACCATGAACTAGCAAAACTGATTTTAATGGTAGTGAGGGAAGAGGTGATACTTGCCCAATACCAGTGGCTTGGACTTTTGACCCATCTGCAAGGGTGATATGATGTGGAGTTTTAGGTAATGATAAGTTAGGGAAAAAGGAGACATTACCAGTTAGGTGATCAGAAGCACCGGAATCCAAAACCCAAGATCCAATAGGCGTAGAATGAGAGAGACAGACTATAGAATTACCAGTGCGAGCAATAGTGACTGAGGAAGAGGCCTGTTGAGCTGCCTTCAGTTGAATGTACTCTTTATAATCATCAGCAGATAATAAGATTGGACGATTACCCTCAGATTCAACCTTGAGAATTTCTGCCATGAAGAGAAAGGAAAAACAACTGTATCTAAAACACCTCCAAACAAGAGCTGCGATAAAAAAAAAACTTCGAGACAACAACCAAACAACCAAAAAACTCCAAGATAGCAACCAAACAATCACTCACAGACCACCTAGAGTGCTGCGATCAAAAAACGCTCCGAGACAGCAACCAAACAACCAAAACCTACCAACAGTAACGAGACAGCAACCAAAACGACCACCAACAGACCACCGAAAGTGTGACCCACAACCTGAAAAGGGTCAAAACGGGAAGAGGAAGGGCCGACGAGTCCAACGGAACAAACTACGTCGCGAACGGAAGCCTGGAGGGTGGCGCGTGGACCTCACGCGCCGGCAAGCTGCTCGGACAAAAACCGCGCGTGAGAGCGCGTGGAAGACTGGCTGGAGGTGGCGTTCGACGGAGAATCCGATCGGCGACCTCTAAACACACCAGCAACGTCGACTCGGGCGGCCGCTGACAAACGACGATAACCCAGGTAGGCGGCTAGGTTAAAAACGGTTCTTGGACCAGAAAGCTCTGATACCATATTAGATTTTGGACTTGGACCTAAGTCAACCCCAAAAGCTAGCTTATAGGGTGAGGAATGCCCAAGACTTATATACTATTAATTGGCCTTATCACTAGGCAATGTGGGACTTTCCAACACACCCCCTCACGCCCATGATTGGACATCTGGAGCGTGGACAACTATACGGGTGGCGGCCCAATAACAACGGATCTAGGATAGGCTCTGATACCATATTAGATTTTGGACTTGGGCCTAACTCAACCCCAAAAGCTAACAAGTTTGTAGGGATGCCACTATCAGCTGCAAAGCTTCCTTTGCCTTCCTTGCCCTGCCCTTGTCATGGGTCCCCCAAGTCCTTCAAGTGCCTTTCCCTGGGGCATGTCCTCATCACTCCCCCCTCTTGAAAAGGATTTGTCCTCAAATCATTAGTTCCTTCATCTGCATCAAAAAGGGATAAGTCAGAAACATTGAAAGTGGCACTAATCTGATTCTCACCAGGAAGGTCAATTTTGTAGGCATTGTCATTGATCATTTCTAGAACTTGAAAGGGTCCATCTCCCCTAGGTAGAAGCTTGGATTTCCTTTGTTCAGGGAACCTTTCCTTGCTCATATGCACCCAAACTCAATCACCAGGGTTGAAGATAACCTTCTTTCTTCCCGTGTTGGCTTGCTTGGCATAACTTTCATTTTTCTTTTCAATTTGTGCCTTCACTTTTTCATGCATCTTCTTGACATATTCTGCCTTGGCCTGTGCTTCATCATGCTTAAACATAGAAATGTTAGGCAAAGGTAATAAATCAAGAGGAGTTAAAGGGTTAAATTCATAAACTATCTCAAAGGGAGAACAATTTGTAGTACTATGGATAGCCCTATTGTAAGCAAATTCAACATGAGGCAAACATTCCTCCCAAGACTTAATATTTTTATCCAAAATAGTCCTAAGCAAAGCGCCCAATGTCCTATTCACCACTTCTGTTTGCCCATCAGTTTGGGGATGGCAGGTAGTAGAAAACAGCAGCTTGGTTCCAAGCTTTCCCCACAAAGTTCTCCAAAAATGGCTAAGAAATTTCGCATCCCTGTCACTTACTATGCTTCTTGGTAATCCATGTAGCCTTACTATTTCTTTGAAAAATAAATCAGCCACATGACAAGCATCATCCACCTTCTTGCAAGGTATAAAATGTGCCATCTTTGAAAACCTGTCAACAACCACAAAAACAGAAACTTTTTCATTCTTTGTTTTAGGCAGTCCTAAAACAAAATCCATGGAAATATCAGTCCAAGGAGATTCTGGTACAGGCAAAGGAGTATACAATCCATGAGGCTTAACTGTAGATTTTGCTTTCTTACAAACAATGCAATTTTCACAAAATCTTTGCACATCACGTTTCATGTGGGGCCAAAAGAAATGTTCTTGTAAAATTTCCATGGTCTTTTGAATTCCAAAATGACTCATTGATCCCCCCTCATGTGATTCACGCAAAAGCAATTCCCTAATGGAACTTCTAGGCACACAAAATTTATTGGTTTTAAACAAAAACCCATTTTGCCTAAAGTAACCATTTTCAGAATATTTTCACATGCTTCAATAGTATATAAGCCTTGAGCAGTCCTCACCCTACAAGCTAGCTTTTGGGGTTGAGTTAGGCCCAAGTCCAAAATCTAATATGGTATCAAAGCCTATCCTAGATGATTCGTTGTCATTGGACTGCCACCTATATAGATGTCCACACTCCAGATGTCCAGCCCTGGGCGTGAGGGGGTGTGTTAGAGTCCCACATTGCCTAGAGATAAGGCCAATTAAAAGTATATAAGTCTTGGGAAATCCTCACCCTACAAGCTAGCTTTTGGGTTGAGTTAGGCCCGGGTCCAAAATCTAATAATCTTCTTTCACTTCCTCTCTCTCACCCCACTCTAACTCTAATCCTAACCCTTTGGTGTTGTACAGAAAGGTATTGAGTGGACACAAATTGAGATATAGGATACTTAGCACATGTCCTTTTTCCTTTCCTTATGGCAATTGGTAATTCATCAAGGCTAGGGTCACAAGAACACAAGGAATTGTCTAAAGGTTCAAGAGTACTTACCCTTGGTTTAGACAATATAAGCTGTTGCTAGATCAAGTCGGGTTTGTCTTCTTTGATATTGTTTTACAAAGTACTTTTACTCTACGTCTTGCATCCCCCCGGAAGTATGTTTAAGGCCTTCTTTCACATCAAGGTCAGCATTTGTAGGCATCACATCCTTTATGAGAGGAACTGACAACACATTAAGAAACTCATATTCAACTTCTAGATCACTCTCCCTGAAGCCGAGGACTAGAATAGAAAGACTCAATTTCATGATATGTGACATTCATGGAGACATAGACACCATAGCTCTGAGGGTGATCACACTTATATCCCTTTTTGACTAGAGTATAGCTGATGAAGACAAATTTGACATCCCTAGGATCTAGTTTACCTCTATGTATATGAAAAAAGGCTGAATACCTATAGACATGATTTTGGAGACTAGTCATGATGTGAATAGAGGGAAAGAAAGTAGTCATGAGATGGACAGGACTAACACCATCCAACACTCGAGAGGGTAACCTATTCATCAAGCAGGTAGCTGTCAGAACTACTCTCCAATAATTCTTGGGAACTGACATATGGAAAAGTAATGCTCTTGCAATCTCAAGGAGATGACAATTCTTCCTTTCTACAACCCCATTTTGTTGTGTGGTATCTACACATGTCAATTCATTCACTAAACCATTCTGTTTAAAAAACTTGGTGAAATTTTGGTAAAAAACTTGGGAGCTCTGTGTCTCACACCTAGCTGCTATGTGACACTATTTTGGCAATGCTTTATTTTGAAAATTTTGCCAATGCTTGTATGCATCTTTCTTTAATATTTTTGTACATGGTACTCCTGAAAATAGATTGAGAGGTCCTATGGTGTGCTCATTTTCTTTAATGTTATTTTAGGTGAGGTTTATTATATTTAGGTGTATTGAGTTATGATATTGTGAAAGTGAGAGTTGATCTGAGATTAGTGCTTGATTTCATTATGGTAGGCCTTTAGCCGGGCCATGCTACTTTTTTGGAACTTTTTTTATGTGATCCATATTGTCATTAATCCTAAAACATATATTTCTATGGTTGGAGACACACAAAACAATGATCAACTTTAGATTTGAAACCAAGAACAGAACTCAAATAAAAGAACAAAAAGATGGAATAAAGAAAGAAGATGAAGAAAGGCGCCACGATCTCCAAGAGAATGATAAGCCCAGTGAAGATCACCACAAGAGTATGGAAGCCCTTGATAAGATCAAAGCCAATGGTTCACCCAAGAACCTGGAGAGGCATATTAGCTCTTTCAAAGAGGAAATCTTCAATTTTGTTCAAAATCAAAACTAAATTGTTTTATGCGTAGATCTCACATTATCAAAGCTCACTAAAAGACCTAATGGGCTCATAGCTAGTTTAGCCTAATAATACCTAATTAAGACAATTAAATAACACTAAAAGCCAATAAGGCCCTAAATATCTCTAAACTAACAAAAGACCACAAGAACGTACCCTAAAATATAAAGAAAACCTAAAAGGTCTAAACAAACAAGCCCAAAGCTTAACTAATAGACCCTGAGTATTATTTTCTTGCTGAATCAAGTGGATCAACTTGGGCTCAATTTCTTCTACTTCTTTGGCTTGACTTAAACAAACTTGTAACCAATTGATTTAAGGTTTCCTTGAATAAACTTTTGGTATTGGCACACCAAGTCCTTGCAAGGCATCTTTCCCTTTGTTTCCATCCCTCTTGACTATGGTTCCCTCTTGATTCTCATCACTTTTACTATCAAAACATTAGAAGATTTTTTTGTAAATCCAATCTTAAATTTCTCTTTCATTAAACAGTTACAGCTGTCTCCTCCGGATCCAAATCTGAGGCTGATTAAAGTTTTAGATCACAAGATCTACAAGGTAGCCAAATACTTTATATTGAAATTAAATCCCTTTAGGGTATTTAGTCTCTTTCATTAAATTATGGGGACATTCTTGTTGTCCAACTTTGATTTTTATGCTGAAGGGGCTGGGATATTTGAATTTGGGATCTAAATTTCTCTGTTGTGAACTCTTCATTGATTCATGCAGATCTATTCATTTGATGAGATAATTGAGGGCATAAATGACCAACAAACATTGCGTGTAATAGAGGCAAGTTATCAGTCTGTGTTTTGCTTTAGTTGTTGGTTGTGCATTTAATACTAATTACTCAAGCTATATTGCCTCCTGTGGAGTGTGGAGGAATATAATACTAATTAACATCTTGTGCCTGTTTCTCAGATCCCAGAAGAGAAAAACCTTGGTCCCTTCGATATTTTGATTCCTGTGTGCCACTTCTTCAAAGAAATTGGTCATAAGAATCGTAATCAGACGGTATTTCAATTTCATAAATTAATTACTTGGCTGAATTTACCTTAAGTTTTTATTAATTCTTAATAAATATCATACATCAAATTAACATACCTTTTTTCAAAATAGACAATTAAAAGTTTTGGTGAACCATTTATGTTGGTCATCCATGAAAGAGACACTCTAGCTAAAGTCAAGGTGCAGATCCAGAGTAAATTGCTTGTTCCAGCTAAGGAGTTTTACAAGGTGCAATTTTCTCGTATGTCTAAGATAATTTCTGAAGGTAATATTCGATATGTGCAAAAGAATTTACTTTTTGATATATCAGTGGAAGTTTGCATTTCTCTCACCGGATCATCCAGAATATCTTCAAGATTCTGTTGTTTTATCTAGTCGATTCCAGGTATCTATAACACACTGACCAACAATTTCTAGAATTTTTTATATTTATTTGCTGTATACTAAGGTTAGGCTTCACTTTACTTCTCAGAGGAAGGGTGTATGTTCCTGGGATCAGATTCTTGGTTTAGAGCATCATGTTAATGATCCTAGAATTATTTATGCATTGGATCAGGTAAGCTACTTCTATATTAATCAAGTCAATATTTTTCTTGTTTGAATGAGAAGAGTTTCTGTGTCATCAACTGCTGCCAGTAGTAGTAGTAGTAGTAGAGAATTATTTATGCATTGGATCAGGTAAGCTACTTCTATATTAATCAAGTCAATATTTTTCTTGTTTGAATGAGAAGAGTTTTTGTGTCATCAACTGCTGCCAGTAGTAGTAGTGGTGGTAGTAGTGGTAATAGTAATAGTGGTGGTCGTGGTGGTAGTGGTGGTAGTAGTAGTGGTCATGGTGGTAGTAGTGGTCATGGTAGTGGTGGTGGTGGTGGTGGTGGTGGTGGTAGTGGTGGTGGTAGTGGTGGTAGTAGTGGTAGTAGCAGTAGTAGTGACTTTGGTATGGCAACACATAAATATTTAAGTAAGCCAATAAATAGAGTTTAATAATTTGTTGTTACATTATTTAATAAGTTTAATAACATAGGAGATGTCATATTCATGAAATGATATGACAACACATCATTGGATAACAATGTTAAACTTGTTTATACTAACAGTGTATAGTTATTAAATTCATAAATATATTATTTTCAAATATTATAATAAAATCTAATTTAATAAATGTATTAAGAATAAATATATTATTATATTATTTCTATTTACTTTAATAGACTGGTCTGTTGTTAGGTTTACAATGCTTTTTAGATAGCCTAAAACCTTACCTTTTTAGCTAAATGAAGTAATAAACTTTTATAAAAGTCTTGACCTATTTTATTTACTAAATTGGCCTAGTCTGGTTTAAGCCTAATATATATGGACTTGGCCATATGCCCTTTGATGAGTTGCTAGGCCTATTTCTACCCTTAGGGAATAGTAATTAACCATGGTTTGTTGGGTCTTTTTTTTTTTTTTTTTTTGAAAGTATGGCTCTTTGTCCCTCATGTTTCTTTAGGTACCCTTGTTTATATTATTTTGTAAATGGTCTTTCTCCAATATTACTTAGCAGTTCTTAAGATTTTGACTTGGTCGCTTTTGCTGTCTTTTATTTTCTCCAACGGGTGTCCGTGCTTGCTGGCTGATGAGTATGTTCTTATTGAATGGTTTGACTCTTATTTTCTTAGCTTGAATATGCAATTTTAGTGCTTTGCATGGTGTGAGTGAAGGTATATATTAAGGGTGTGTTTGTGAGTTTAGAGAGGAGGGAAAGGAAAGGATTGGAGGTGGAAGGGAGGGGGAGAAGAGGAGGGAAAAACTTTGTAAAATACTTAAACTCACAAATACAAAGGGGGGAAGGGTTTCCAATAAACTCTTTCCTTCCCCTTTAAAATTCAACTCACAAATATATCCTAAGTATTTATTTTCTTCTCCTGTTTATTTTTTATTTTTTCCCCTTTTCTTTAAAAACAATTAAAACAAAGTTTTACAGAGTTGGCTAAGTCCTAGGTTTGATTCTAACTTCCAATAACCACCTTTGTGTGTGTAATATAGACACATGTGCTCCCTCTATTTACCTCTCACGTCTGTATAATCAAGTTCACACATAAGAAACTTTTTGATACTCCAAATTTTAATTTCAGGTATATACTGCTGATCCACCTATACACAAGGAACCTGAGGAAGTCCCTACAAAACTCCTTGGTGAACTTGTTGATTTTAGGGATTTGGCAAACATAGATAAAGCTTATTTACCATTACTAGAGGAGGTTTGTACTTGGCATCCAACTTTGATCGAGTGCCAACAGAAGAGGAGTGGGGTGTTCAAACAATGGGCGTTCACAGCTTTAGGCCAAGTTCTGCATTTTCTCAAGACCACTAAAGCGGAAGATATAACTGAAGATGCTTGCCAGCACCTTCAAGTTTTATGGGAGGAGCTTGAGTCCTCTAGATTTGATTTAACTTGGCTTGAACCTCATGTTCAATATGCCTTGGGAATGAAGAGTTACTGTGAGAAGGCTGATAAGGTCAGAAAACTGAAGGATAAAGTTGAGGCTTTAGACTTGGAAACGAGGAGCCTAAGAGGTAAATTGAAAATTTTAGAGCTTGATCTTCAGTTAGCCAAAAGTGACTTGGCCAAGGAAGAGGAAGGTTATGAAGAGATGGACTTGGATACTGTGCTTGGTTATGGGAATGGTTAGTGTTACAGAAAATGATATCGAAGTGGATTTTGCTTTTTTATTTTCAATTGTGAGATATCTCTCAATGCTTGGTAACTAATTCACAAGGTGGGTATTAAGGTATGAGATATCTCTCAATGCTTGGTAACTAATTCACAAGGTGGGTATTAAGGTAATATCTCATAAATCAAGGCTTTTGTATATTGGTAGTTTGGTACATTATGGCTAAGGTTGAACTTGGGTTGGCTTTAAGGGATAGGTGGTGTTAATTTTAATGTCGTTGTTCATTGAATGCTTTCTTTATCTTAACCGAAAGATGCTTAAAATTTTTTGTGGTTTTCCGTTTTGGTTTTGCCATAGATAACAGAGCATATCAGCATAATTACTATAAGTCTTGGCCTCTAAAGAAGTTGGCTTGTAGTAGTTTGATATTGTACTTCATTACCATACTAATACTAAATTGCTTTTTATTTGGGTCGAAACTAATACTAAATTGCTGAACCGAAATTCAAAGTATACTTGGTTACAAATTCTTTCACACCAGAATGTTGGGTGTTATAGATAGAGAGGAGATTGAAAGGAAGAAAAAAGGAAAGAAAAAAAGTGAAAGATATAAGGGTTAAATATGTTTTTAGTCCATAAATTTTGACTCGAATTTGGTTTTAGTCCCTAAACTTTAAAACTGTTGGTTTAAGTTTTTCATGTTCTGAAATCATGTAATTTTAGTCCATCCCCTTAACATCGTTAACTTTGACGCTGATGTGCCAAACAAATTCCTATGTCAGTTTGTCCCGTTACTTTCAATGACCATGATGAGGTAATTAAATTACAACTCAGGCCATCCAGTTGTTTGTGGTGATAAAAGTCAATCTCGAAAATTTACTTTTACTCACTTTGATTCTAAGAACAATCTGCGGATTAGAATCAGATCCTCTTACGTGACTCTTTTAAAAAGTAGGTTTACAGTGTTCTAATTTGCAGAAATCTGTAAAAGATTTGATTTCTCAAAAGTTTGAATAAATTGATTCAGAATTTCATCAATTAAACTTATTTGAGCAAAAGATCTTGTTTCTTAAAAATTCAGAACAAATTGATTCAGAATTTCATCAATCAAAGTTCTAAGTTAAAATTTTGAAATCAAAGAAGGACAGAATTTTAAAGAAGTAAGAACAAAAAATTTGAAAGAAAGAAAAATTGCCTTGAATGTAAATTGCATAATGAAGTAAAAGAACGGAAAGTAAAGAAAAATTGTAAGAACAATTGCATTAATGAAAATGTGGATGGGTTCATCACATACTGTTGCTCCTTGTAACCTGTGTAGTAGCTGCAGATTGGACGTTTAGGTGTTTCAGAGTTTTAAGTATAATGATTTCCCGACCCTTATTACATAGAAAGTTCACCTATTTATAGTTTTTCATTCTAACGGCTAACTAATGTACATTTGACACATCATCTATTGTTATGTGTTGGCAGCTTGCATGCTTGCCACGTTTTTTGCTAACCAGAAAACTGCCCTTTATCCTTGCACTTTTCAAAGGTATTCCTCTAAGAAGTTGACACCTGTTCTTAATCAGCAAACTTCAGCAACTGCTAATAACTTCTATTAACTGTTTTTCTGGTCTTTCTGTTTGCTCGAACAGATTCCTTCTTGGTTCAGAAATCTTCCAAGTCTTCATCCACCTTGTTTTCGATTTATCTCTTCTGTAAAATCGAACACTTGCTTCTTCGATTTCTCGAAATCTTTCTTTTGATTTCCTTATTTATCAGAATCGAAAATTCCTTTCAATATCTCGAACTCTTCATTTTCGAATAAGCCTTCTTGAACCTTCAAATTTCTTCTAAGTGTTTCTGAGGTTGTGCTTTTCTTTCGATTTCTTGAAGTCTTTCTTCTGCTTTTGATTGTCCAGAAGTCTTATGACTTTGATTTTCCAGAAGCCTTATGACTTCGATTTTCTACAATATCTTTTGACTTCGATTTTCAAGAAGTCTTATGACTTCGATTTTCCAGAATCCTTATGACTTCGATTTTCCAGAAGCCTTATGACTTCAATTTTCCAGAATCCTTATGACTTCGGTTTTCCAGAATATCTTTTGATTCTGGTATTCCAGAATCCCTTCCGACTTCGGTTTTCCAGAATCTCTTTTGACTTCGATTTTCCGAAGTTCCTTCTTCTAAAAATCGAACCATAAAAATCTCATTTAGAGAAATATTTCAATCTCAATTCTTCTTATTGAAGGATTATAAAAAATCGAAAAGTATTTTTAATAAGCATTAGATCTCTTTCGATTTCTTGAACATTTTGGCATCTTCAATACTTAGTGAAATTTTAACTTGCTATTACCAACAGCAGCATACTTAAAACTTATGAAATTCGAAGTACTTGGAATTCGAATCCCAACAGATGCCCCCCCAAAAATAGTCTCTTTCGAGAACTAATTTTTTATTTGAAGAAAGAGATATTTTTGGAACAAACCTTTGGTATTCCTTATCAACCACAATTGGTAGCTCGACAATTTGGGCTAAGTCAACTTCGACCAACACCTTTCTTCGACTCCAAATCACAAGTCTTAGTGGAAGACTTAGTCAATGGCGAAAAGGGCTTCAAAGAACTTCAACTTACAAAGGCTAGAAAGCCTTTATCTATTTGCCCAGTTCCTTTCGAGCCTTCATATTACTGCACATTGTCTTTCGAGGAATGGTGGTCTAAATATTACAATAGTATTCAAGTTGATGAAGCTACCTGCTTTTGAAGACTAACCAAAGACATTCCTTATGCGCAGAAATCAACCAAGAAACCAAAAGGTACGCATGTCAAAGAAATTGAAGCTTTCGAGAAATATTTTCACGTGTTCTATAATCCAAATAGAATTTCTAGAACAATTTCTAAAGCTGCTATTTCTTTAAAAGAAAAGGTTTCTTCTAATTTGCAAAATTGTAAAGTTATTAATTCTAAGGGTAAAACTGTTTTCGAAAAATATTGCCCTAAATTTCCATCTTTACCAACTGGAAAATTTGGTTTGGCAAAAAGTTTACATGGTCCTGAGTGGACTAAACCTATAACTCTTGAAATTCTTTATAATGATGTCAAACCTCTTTCGAAAAGAGTTACTTCAAAAAAACATACCTTGGATAATTATCCTTTCATACCCCATGTGGATATAGAACATGTGAGAATACTCTCTAAGAACTTCATCGTCCAAGGTAAAATACATCATTTTCTTAACTCTCTCTTTTATCCCAAATTTATACTCATTATTCTTACTCTTCTTTTTAGCTCAAGAATCTAAACTCTCAGAAGAGGCTAAAAAAGATTGGGATAGTGGAGAAGAAGAAAAAGAAAAGAAAGGCTCCAGCATCTTCTCAGAAACTTTCTGTAAGTTGGATTTTATATTTTGAAGTTCTTGAGATTTTATTTCGAAATCTTATAACCTTCCTTTTGTCCCTTATAGGCTACTGCTTCTAAATCTCGAAAGAGAACTACGTCAAGTAAGGTCGAAAAGAATGACGAACCTTCTGACAAGAGTCCATCTGCTTCTGTTGGTAAGAAGAATGAAGTAGATGATTCGAGTACTTCAAAGAAAAAAGCAACAAAAGGTCAAAGGAAGATTCAATCAGCTGGATCCAATGAAGAATCTCTCTCGAAGGTAAATTCGAATTCTTTTTTGAATTTGAAATTTTATGAACTTAGAATTTCTGTTAATGTTTATTTTCTTTCTTAACAGGAAGCTTCTCCTGAAAAACAAACTATACCTTCGGGAGAAAAAGATGTTCAAAAAGAAAAGAAGGCTCCAAAAGAAAAGAAAATTCTCTCTGTGATCCCTCCAGGCAAAACCATTGGAGCTGTAAGATTTCATTATCTTCTTTTTATTATTCTTTTTAAACTCCATCACTTTTTCTAATTCGAAACTTGTTTTCTTTATGCAAACTCAGAGAGTTGGCCAAAGATTTAAAGTTAAGGCCTATAAAAAACAAATCCCAAGTGGGGTTTTGGATCAAGTAATTTTTTACTCTTTTTATCTTAAGGAAAAAATAATAACCTTTCTTCATGTTCCTGTTTATCTAACTTCAACAATCTTTTGTTTTCAGATAAACATCTCTTCGAGTTCTCGAACTGAGAGTGGTACAAAAGAAGATAAGACTATTGAAAGTCCACTCTAGGTCACCTCTTCAAAAAAATCTATTTCGAAAGAAAAACTTCTGGATGATATCGAAGAGAGCGATGAAGAACATGAAGAAAATGAAGAAGAGGAAGTTCAATCTCCTTCTGATCCAGCTAAAGAAGATTCTCCAATGCAAGAAGACCATTCAACGCCTTCTCCTCAACCTATTCCTCGAAAAGATGAGAAATCTCCCATTAAAGAAACTCAAACTGCTCAAACAGAATCAGGGACTTCAGAAAAAGCACCAGGTTTTTCGGGGGAATCATCTAGATCTACTCCTGTATATACTCCAACAGACTTAGATGATTGCCTTAAAGGCTTGGATGAAAACCCTTTTCTGGTTTTAGAAGTCCTTTCTGGTGAGATTTCTTTATCTTCAGCCCATTCTGAAGCAACTGTACAAAACCCTCTGAATGAAGAAGATTCAATAGAAGCAGTTCTTCAGAATTTCAAGAAGCTGATTTTTGAGAAATCAATCCTGAAAACAATTCCAAAAGACCCTCACAAGAAAGAAGAGATCCAATGTTACCTGACCCTTTTCGAGAAAATGCACAACGAATTTTCTGAATCTCAGCAACAGTGGATCAAAGGTTTTTCTGAATTATATTAGAACGCTGTCAACACCTTTGATCAAATCGAACAAACCACTTCGAGATTGGGCATCCAGAAAAGTGAAAAGGCTGATTTGATGGACAAACTTCAAGAAAGCAAGGTTAAAGTGTCCAAGTATGAGCAGTCCATCAAACAAAATTCATCAAAGGTTAAGGAGCTCGAAAAAGAGAATCTACGAATTGAAGAAGCTATCAAGAAGCTTCTGGAGGATGCTGCAAAGGTAAAGTTACAGAAAAGTGAACTCGAAGCTACTATCTCAAGGCAAAGGTCTTCTCGAGTCGAAATCCTCATCTCCGTAAGAGGTATTTCGAGGGATGCTGCTGAAGTTTCAAAGGATATCAACAACTTAGAGAAAACTAATTACAACTTGAAGATCCAGTATGAAGACCTGATGCATGACTTTGCCAAAATGAAGAACGATCCTCCCTTCTAATTCAATTCATTTTTTTAAACTCTGATGTAATTTCGAATTCTTAATTCGAGTAGGGGCTCGAATTTACTCCTTTTCTGAACAATTTCATTTTCCTTTATGTACAATTTTTATTTCTTGCAAGTTTGGCTTATATTCTTTTAAATACTTCCCATTTATTGACATTATGCGTAAATCACCAACTAATTCTCGAATTGAATACGCATTATTGGAAAATACTTTCTCAATTTCGAAGGGTCCCTCCCAACTAGGTGACCATTTACCAAATCTCTTAGATTTTTTGTCAATTGGTAAAATCAATTTCCAAACATAATCACCTATTTGAAAATCTTTTTTTCTTAACCCTTCGATTGTAATAATGGGTAATTTGCTCTTTTTGCCTAATAATATTTTCAAGAGCAACCAATCTTTCTTCATCAAGTCCATTCAATTCATCAAACATCAAATTCCAATAATCCTGAGAAGGTAACTCGAATTGTCTTTGAACCCTTATTGATTGTAAATTAACTTCTACTGGTAATATAGCATCATGACCATATACCAATTTATAAGGAGCTGTTCGAGTAGCTTCTCTTGGTGAATTTCTATTAAGCCCAAAGAACTTGATTTAATGTTTCATGCCAATTTCTTGGATGTTGTCCAATATGTCTTTTGATTAAAGCAATAATAGTTTTATTAACCGCTTCAACTTGTCCATTGGCTTGTGCATAATAAGGTGTAGAGGATAATAGTTTTATTCCTTTTGATTCAGCAAACCTAACCATTTTTCAACCAGTAAAAACAGTTCCTTGATCTGTAGTAATAGTTTCTGGAAAGCCAAATCGAAATATAATATTTTCTTCGACAAAACGAATGATATCTTCTTGAGAAACTTCTTTTAAAGGAATTACTTCTACCCATTTGGTAAAATAATCAACTCCAACCAAAATAAATTTATGCTTTTTTTAAGAAGCTGGATGTATAATTTAAATTAAATCCAAAGCCCATCCTCTAAAAGGCCAAGGTTTTATTATCGAATGTAGTTCACTTGCTGGAACTTGTTGCACATTTCCATGATTTTGACATTCCTCACAAGACTTTGTGAAATTATGGCAATCTTTGGCCATCGAAGGCCAATAGAATAATTTCCTTTTCAAAATCCATTCCATTTTTTTTCCTGCTTGATGGGCTCCACAAGATCCTTCATGCACTTCGACTAAAGCTAAATATGCTTCAGTTTCTCCAAAACATTGAAGTAAATTCCCATCAATAGCTTTTTATAAAGTTTTTCACCCAAAATACAATAATTAAGAATCTTATATTTCAAGTGTTTATTATTAGGAAGGGAAGGATTTTGTATAAGGTTCACAATTTCTCTTCCCCAATCATTTTGATCTAGAAGATTTATATTATGGATATCGAATTCTTTCATTGGAAATCTTTTTTGAAATCATTGATTTTTCTTAGAGTTCCAATCGAAATTCTGTATCCAGAAGCTATCTGAGCCAATTCATTAGCTTCGAAAATTTGACCTCTTAGAATGTGTTCAATCTTAACTTCATCGAACATTTCCAAAAGTTTATTGGCTCGAATCAGATACTTAGCCAATTTTGGATCTAAACATTTATACTCCTTAGTTATCTGTTTTATAACCAATTGGGAATCTCCTCTAATATGTACATTCCTCGAATTCATAGAAACTAATATTTCGAGGCCTGCAATAAGAGCCTCATATTCCACTGCATTGTTAGAACAGTGATGTTTTATTTCAAACATTATTCGAGTAGGAAATCCTTTAGGTGAAATTATTAAAATTCCGATTCCTGGCCCATTCTTATGTTTGGATCCATCGAAATATGACCTCCAAGGCTCTAAGCCTACATATGTTGACTCTTCGATTGAAATTGGGGGATGATCAACCAAGAAATCAGCAACCACTTGTCTTTTCATTGATTTCAATGGGACAAATTTTAACGAAAACTCAGTTAATGCTAACGCCCATTTTCCAACTCTACTATGCAATATAGGTTTCAACAACATATGTTTTATTACATCGAAATGAGAAATTACAAATACATCATGAGGTTTGATATAGTACTTGAGTTTAGTACAAGAAAAGTACAAACACAAACATAATTTCTCTATTGCACAATATCTAGTTTTTGCATCATTGAGGACTCTACTTAAATAATAAACAACTCTTTCTACACCATTTTCGTCCTCTTGAGCCAACATACTGCCAATCGTGGCTTCTGAAACATAAATATATAACTTCAAAGGTTTTCCTGGCAAAGGAGGAGTCATAGTCAGAGGCGGTGTCAGATATCTCTTGATTTCTTCAAAGACTTGTTGATGCTCGTTTTCCCACTGGAAACTTTCTTCTTTCTTTAATTTCAGTAAAGGGGAAAATACTTTCGTCTTTCCTGATAGATTAGAAATAAACCTTCGAAGAAAGTTTACTTTTCCCAGAAAAGACTGTAATTGCTTCTTTGTAGTAGGCGGAGATGCTTCTAGAATTGTCTTAGCCTTATTCTTATCAATCTCAACACCTTTTTTGTGTACAAGGAATCCCAAAAAATTACCTGCATATACCCCAAAAGCACATTTAATAGGATTCATTTTCAAACCATGCTTTCTCATTCTTTCGAAAGCTTGTCTCAAATGATCTAAATGGAAGTCTTTTGATTCAGACTTTACCACAACATCATCTATATAGACTTGCATAAATTTTCCTATTAAATCATGAAAAATCGAATTCATGGCTCTTTGGTATGTTGCACCAGAAATTTTTGAGACCAAAGGGCATCATTACCCATTCATAAGTACCTATTGCACCAGGACATCGAAAAACTGTTTTCGATATATCCTCTTCAGCAATAAAAATTTGATTATACCCAGAATATCCATCTAACATACTTAAAAGTTCATTTCCTGCTGTCGAGTCTATTAACATATCAGCAACCGGCATTGGATATTCATCTTTTGGGGTTGCATTATTAAGATCTCGAAAATCAATACATACTCTTAAAGTTCCATTTTTCTTAATAACAGGTACAATATTAGAAATCCAATCAACATACCTGGCAGTTCGAATAAACTTAGCTTTTAGAAGACGCTCAATTTCTTCTTTAATCTTTGAAACGATTTCTGGAGCAAATCTTCTAGGAGCTTGCTTTACTGGTCGTTTTTCTGGAAAAGTTGGAAGTTTATGTTCAACCAGTTCTTGACTCAAACCAGGCATCTTATGGTAGTCCCATGCAAAACAATCCTTGTACTCTTTCAACAAGTCAATCATTTTCTTCTTGAATTCTCCTTCGAGATTCTGACTTACAAAAGTAGGTCTTTTCTCATCATCAGTTCCTAAGTTTACTTCTTCCAAAGGATCTTGAGCTTCCATCTTCTTAATACCTTGAGACAGGGTTCTTTCGAAACCCAAAGGGGAATCATCATAAATACAATTCAATCTCTCGAATTCAACCCCTTGCATTTCTTAAACATAAGTTTCAACTTTCTTAATCATGCTCTCAAGGTACTTCTTTCCAGAATTTTCACATCCTTCAGAAATCTCTTCAGCATTTTTACTTCCCAATTCTGATGATGTTCCCTCTTCTGTTATTTCCTCAATAATTATTCTTCCTTCTTGCCACTCGGCCTTAGTGGCCATTATTTCATCATTCTGTTTAATTTGTTCAGATTCGGCTTCGAGAGCCGCTTCTACCTTCTTTTCGACCATGTAGGCCGAAATTCGAGCCCAAAAGCTCGAACTTACTCTGGATCTGACCATTCAGAAATTTCTGTGGCCTCGAATGGGCCAACATCACATTGCAACATGAACCCACAATCAGGATTCAACCTTAGTGAATATGGTACTTTTGTAGGCATCAACATGTATTTATCAATTACTTCATATGGTCTTACCTTCATCACTTTCTTTTCCATACTCCTTACATCAACAACATCTTCTTCAACATTGAAATAATTTTTGTCCCCATCAACATAAATGGGCACTCCCTCTTTAGTCCACAAGCAAAGCTTTTGATGCATCGAAGATGGAACGGCACCAACCCCATGAATCCATTCTCTACCAAGCAACAAATTATAATTTGCCTTTGAATCAACCACAACAAACATTGTGGGTCTCATGATAGTTCCCACTGTCAATTCCAAACATAAAACTCCTTCAGATTTCGAAGTTTTCCCATGTGGCATCAAGTATGCTTTAGACTTCATCAATTTCTTCATCATGAATTTGGCATCAAATTTACTGCTGCTCCAGAATCAACAAGTACCTTTCCTACGCTGACATTATTAATTAAAGCCCTGATGAACAAAGGCTTCATGTGTAATTGCATATATTCAGTAGGTCTTTCGAACACTGCAGAATCATTTTGGAAAATTTGTTTACCAATATATGTATAATAGATAGGTTCATCACCTATGTTATCTTCTTCATAATCTTCATCCTCCAAGCCCTTTTCAAGCTCTTCTGCATATTCAGCAGGCAGAACAGAAACCACTGCACAGATGTCATCCAGACCATCCGCGAAGCCTGTTTCGAAGTTCTCAGTTAACAAATCATCTTTGTTCTCGTCGAAACCCCCAGTTACTTGGAAAGATGGTTTCTTCTTCACCACTTGTGCATATGAAGGATGATTCGAGTTTGCCTGAACCTGAATCACTTGTGCATTCTTTGCTTGAATTGGCTTGGGTTGTGTATTCTTCTTTTCAGTCTTCATGCTTTGTTTTTCCTGCTCCTCGAAAGCAACCTTTCTCATTCTTTGTGCCCTTCTCCATGGTTTTCGTCATTGGTGGCCTACTACCATAATAAGGCCTTTGCTGGAATCCTTGGTAATTGTATTGAGGTTTGGGATATCCAGGACGAATCCATTTATTTGGAGGAACAGTAGAAGGTGGCACAAAAGTTTGAGGTTTCCCAGAAACTTGGAAACTTGGGTGCATAGGTTGCTTTCCTTTATTCATCACTTTCACTTTTGGAGGCACTTTCTCTCCTGAAATCGAACTAGATTTCGAGATCCATCCTCCATAAGCAGGATTAACCTTATTTTGTTTATTCCCATTCTTTTGGCCTTTCGCAGCCACTGCCTGATAATGCCTTTTCATTTCAGAATCCCAAAATGCCTTAGTAGCAGATTTATCAAACACTGCATGACATCTTGGACATAGTTTGATTGAAGCATCTTCAAACTTCTTCCTATTCAGAAACTCGATTAGTGATTCTCCACCTTTCGGAAAAACATCTCGAAGTTCCTGAACTTCACCAACAGCCATTTCAGTGGCTTCCTTAATAGAATTCGAGTCCTCCACTTCAACCATGTTAATGCTTGCAGGTTCTACGTAATTAGCATTCACCTGAAGTGGGTCAGAATCGATCTTCATTGCCATTGGAGTTTTCTCTCCAAACTTCAACCTTCCTTGCTTAATAGCTTCTTGAATAATATCCCTGAAACGAACACAGCTATTAGTCCAGTGTCCATAGGTGTGATGATACTTACAATACTTTCGACCTCTTCTCTGTTCCTGAGAAGGAATCTTATGATCATCACTTAGAATTATTTGTTTGTCTTTAACTAATATATCGAAAATTTGGTCAGCTTTCGAAATATCAAAACCATAAGTTTTCTTAGGAAATTTATCCTTTGTATCATTATTAGTATTTCCATATGGTTTTAAAGATTGACAAACATAAGGAGGCCCTGACTTAAGTTCTGCCACATGAACATCATTATCTTCTAAATCATATTCGAAGTCACTATCATCAGAAATATCTAGATATGCTATTTTATCTTTTCTGAAAACTTTTTCAGGTTTCCTGAATCTTTCTTTTTCTTTCTTAAGATGTTTGATTTGCCTCACTTTATCGGCTAATTGGGCCATATCCCTAAGTTGTTGATTAATCAATTTCTTACGAATTGAATAATCCAAACCATTTGCGGCCATTTGAACTAATTCATATTCGGGAATTTGAGTAAAACATCTTGCTTTCTTTTGTCTAAACCTATTCAAATAGTCATCTATGGACTCATTTGATAACCTTTTAATATTAACCAAATCCATTAGAGTAACCTTAGTTTCTCCTCTAAAGAATTGTTCATGAAAACTCCTTTCTAATTGATTCCATGTGTGGATCAAATTAGGAGCAAGAGTTCTGAACCAAGTGAAAGCATTCTTGGTTAAGGAACTAGGAAAATACTTCATTTTCAATTCCTCATTATTAGCTAAATCACCTGCTTCGATTTGGTATCGAGCAATGTGTTCGACAGTGGATTCTCCTACTTCACCAGAAAACTTAGTGAATTTAGGAACTTTCCATCCCCTAGGTAATTCAGTTGGCAATACCATTTGGGTAAAAGGAGATGCTACATAGGGATGATTTGCAAATCCTACATTAAATCCATGTCTATTTAGGACTTGTTCGACAATTCCAACTACATTTTGTTGCCCCCTAAGTTATTTGCTCTTATCCTTTCCAGAATTTCATCAGCATTCTGATTTTTGTTTAAAACAACTCTAGGAGCATTTTCTTCCCTATTTTTAACTGGAACAATAGGATTTGGAACTTGGTTATTTTGATCCCCTTGATTCATTGGAGGATTACAATTAGCCACTTGTCTTACAATAGGGTCTGCAGGTGCCCCAAACACATCTGCAATCCTTTTCATTTGCCTAGCCAACAAATTATAATTAGTGTTTGTTGTTTGTACTAATGGATTAAACACTGTGGCCATTTGTTGTGTCAACATATTTATCATTTCATGATTGCTTTCATCCATTTGTCGTCTTAAGGTTTGCAAAGTAGAATTGGTAATGGATGTAGATGAACTCCCTACAAAAGGATTAAAAGTTGGTCCACGGTCTGCAAGAGGAACCGTTGTTGGACCAATTGTTGACATTGTTGGTTGGACCATCCCATTACTTAGGACGAAACCATAAGGTAATCCATACATTGGATTGCCATTCTGAGATGTAGAAACATTATTGGAAACAGGGATAGTAGGTATAATTTGACTTACATCTGGATTTTCTGGTAAAGTTGTAAAGGCAACTTGATCTCTATTAACACTACTATTTCCATTACCCCCATTATTATCATTATTATTCACAGACTCATTTGCCTGGGGTGGTGGACTTCCAGAATTTGTAGTTGTATCCCTATTATTGTTTCCATTTCCAACTTGCCTTGCATTATTAGCCATTTGAACAGATATTGTTCTACCACTTCTCAAACCATGCAAGATCAATATTTCAGAAAATACTAACACACACTACTTTTTGGCAACTTTGTCCCACTGGGCGTGCCAATTTGTTTGTGGTGATAAAAGTCAATCTCGAAAATTTACTTTTACTCACTTTGATTTTAAGAACAATCTAGGGATTAGAATCAGATCCTCTTACGAGACTCTTTTAAAAAGTAGGTTTACAGTGTTCTAATTTGCAGAAATCTGTAAAAGATTTGATTTCTCAAAAGTTTGAATAAATTGATTCAGAATTTCATCAATTAAACTTATTTGAGCAAAAGAACTTGTTTCTTAAAAGTTCAGAACAAATTGATTCAGAATTTCATCAATCAAAGTTCTAAGTTAAAATTTTGAAATCAAAGAAGGACAGAATTTTAAAGAAGTAAGAACAAAAACTTTGAAAGAAAGAAAAATTGCCTTGAATGTAAATTGCATAATGAAGTAAACGAACAAAAAGTAAAGAAAAATTGTAAGAACAATTGCATTAATGAAAATGTGGATGGGTTCATCACATACTGTTGCTCCTTGTAACCTGTGTAGTCGCTGCTGATTGGACGTTTAGGTGTTTCAGAGTTTTAAGTATAATGATTTACCAACCCTTATTACATAGAAAGTTCACCTATTTATAGTTTTTTGTAACATCCCGAGAAATGGGACCTAAACCAAACCAGAGGAAAGCTATGAGTGAATTGAAAATTTAAGAAGGAGGGGGAAGAATTACAAGAAAGAATATGAGGGTTAGTAAGAGTTTATGGGTATTAAGGGGAGATTTAAAAGAATAATTAAGTTAGGAATGAGTCATGGTAAAAGGAACTAGGAATGATGGAATAAGTGAGAGTTAAGAAGAGTTGAATTTAAGAATTTAAGTGTTAAGGCTCTCGTTCAAGTAGCATTTCGGTAATTAGGATATTTGATAAATTAAAAGAGAATAGGATTGTGAAGTCATGTATAATTATCAAGAAAAGTGTAAGTAGGAAACACGGGACAAGAGAAAAGACTTAAGATAAAAACCAAAGTTTTGAAGTTTCAGTATTCTCGCTCAAGCTAGAATCTCGCTTGAGTGAGTTATGCAACAAAAAAGGGAGAATTTGAGTTTCTGCATATCTCGCTTGAGCGAGTTAGCTCGCTTAAGCGAGATACAGAGGAATTTTGGGAGGCTCTCTGGGCAATTTTCGCTTAAGCGAGAAGGGCTCGCTTGAGCGAGAATCGTCCAGAGAGGGGGGTCTTTTCTGGATCATTCTCGCTTGAGCGAGACAGTTCGCTTGAGTGAGAATGTGAAGAAAAAGCATTCAACTGACACGCTCGCCCAAGCGAGAATATCTCGCTTAAGCGAGAATTCACTTATAGGTTCAAAACCCTTAATTCAGTTTCATAATTCACACCTTCCTTTCTTCATTCTTAGAAAGAAGTAAGAGAGTTTTAGAGAGAGGGAGGGAATTCTTGTAAGAACTAAGTGTTTTGGAGCTTGAATGCATGAAAAGGAGCATCAGATCTTCATTTCAAGCCTTCCTTCATCTTCAATCTCCTTCTCTTTGAGCATATTGGAGGTGAGTACAACTCACACACCATTACTTTCTCTGGTTGTGTATCTTATATATGAACCCAATCCTTTAATTCCCCTTCTTCTTGATTATGAATGTTGATTGTTAGTGATCATGTGTATTTGGTGAGTTAGGAAGGTTCATGCATGATTACTTTCTCTGGTTGTGTATCTTATATATGAACCCAATCCTTTAATTCCCCTTCTTCTTGATTATGAATGTTGATTGTTAGTGATCATGTGTATTTGGTGAGTTAGGAAGGTTCATGCATGATTATGTAAAACCGTAGGTTGTGAAACTTAGGGAAATAGGGTTTCGTTCCCATGATTCTTTTTATTGTTAATTCATTTACGATTATGAGCATTGAGATAATATAAGCCAATTTCGACCGTGAGTTAATATAAGCCAGCCTCGGCCATGAGTTAAAATAAGAAATTGTATGAAAACATGGCTTCGGTCTAGTAAGGGTGGGATTCGTCCCCGGGGAAGACGTTCCCCGTAGTCTGAGCTCAGTTCTAACCATAGAAAGTGATAAGATCATGCTTGCTGGGCATAGCAGTGAGTGCATCATAATTGAATTTAATTTTGAATGGATCATGATTTGTTATTTTTGCCAAAACCATTATGCATTAGAATTTATACATGTATCCTACCTTGACTTAGATTAATTTCCATTATGTTAAGTACTAGAATGTAGTCACGAATTACTTATTAACATGTATTATTGGTTGGTTGTTACATGATTGATTGTTTCCCACACTATATATGTTTAGTTGTACTTGTTGAGACCGTAGTCTCACCCCACGTTTCGGGGATATACTTTAGTTTGTGCAGGGAATTCCAGGTTATGGTGAAGCAGTGGAAAGGAAAGGTGATGGTGGAGCTGAGTTTTGATTTAGAATGGAAGCTTCTTGTAATAGAATTAGTTCATTTGTACTAATGTATATGTATATGTATAAGTTCCTTAGCCATGGAGGCTTATTTATGATTTTTGGAATATTCATGTTGTTAGACTGTACTGGTTTTTACTGAGTTTCAGGTTGAACTTGAAATTTGTAACATCCAGTTCTTTTTGAGGAGACTCTGCCGGATTTCCGGTATGGATCTCATGAACCACACTACTCCAAGTGTAGGTTCTTTCCCTAAGTTTAATTAAGATTTTGGTTGGTAACGATATATTGAAGTATGTAATTAGTACCAGCTTAAGTGAATCGTTGGAAAGCCTATGCTTTTGTTTGACGATATCAGAATTGAGCGAAATAATTTCAGAAATTCGGGAATAATGTCTCTAACGGGCATTAATTCTAAGTTAAGAAATTAGGACGTTACATTTTTCATTCTAACGGCTAACTAATGTACATTTGACACATCATCTATTGTTGTGTTGGCAGCCTGCATGTTTTCCACGTTTTCTGCTAACCAGAAAACTGCCCTTTATCCTTGCACTTTTCAAAGGTACTCCTCTAAGATGTTGACACCTGCTCTTGATCAGCAAATTTCAGCAACTGCTAATAACTTCTATTAACTATTTTTCTGGTCTTTCTATTTGCTCGAACAGATTCCTTTTTGGTTCAGAAATCTTCTAAGTCTTCTGTAAAATCGAACACTTGCTTCTTCGATTTCTCGAACTCTTTCTTTTGATTTCCTTATTTATCAGAATCGAAAATTCCTTTCAATATCTCGAACTTTTCATTTTCGAATAAGCCTTCTTGAACCTTCAAATTTCTTCTAAGTGTTTCTGAGGTTGTGCTTTTCTTTCGATTTCTTGAAGTCTTTCTTCTGTTTTTTATTGTCCAGAAGTCCTATGACTTTGATTTTCTAGAAGCCTTATGACTTCGATTTTCCAGAATATCTTCTGACTTCGATTTTCCATAAGCCTTATGACTTCGATTTTCAAAATCCTTATGACTTCGATTTTCCAGAAGCCTTATGACTTCAATTTTCCAGAATCCTTATGACTTTGATTTTTCAGAATATCTTTTGATTCTGGTATTCCATAATCCCTTCTGAGTTCGGTTTTCCAGATCTCTTTTGACTTCGGTTTTCCGAAGTTCCTTCTTCTAAAAATCGAACCATAAGAATATCATTTAGAGAAATATTTCAATCTCAATTCTTCTTATTTAAGGATTCTAAAAAATCGAAAAGTATTCTTGATAAGCATTAGATCTCTTTCGATTTCTTGAACATTTTGGCATCTTCAATACTTAGTGAAATTTTAACTTGCTATACCAACAACAGCATACTTAAAACTTATGAAATTCGAAGTACTTGAAATTTGAATCCCAACACCAGTCGATCAATTTTGTGGCCTTCCGTGTTCATGAAAAATGTGAAGTTAAATTTAATAAAACCTTAAATAAAATCTTATTGGATGAGTTGAAGTGTGATTCAATTGCCACAACATTGTCATGGTAACTAGCTTGGAAAACTGACAAAGAAATTTGTTTGTCACGTTAGCGTCAAAGTTAACGGTGTTAAGGGTAGGGACTAAAGTTACATGATTTCAGAACATAAGGTGTAACATCCGAGATTTTATTAAATAAAATAAAAATAAAAGAAAAGAAATAAATAAATAATAGTATTAGTAATATTAATATTTGTATGAATAATGAGTAATAAGTGGATTGAGGGTGGGCCCAACCTAGTTAAGTATTTAAGTAAGGAGGGGTTACCAATTCACCCTAATCCTTATTTTTTAAATCGTCAGAGAGCAAAACCATAAGGAGGGGAGAAAAGACTTCGCAAGAGGAGGTTGCTGCAGAGTGATCATCAAAGAAAGAGCCAATCGTTGGTGTTCGATCTTCACCTTCAAGGTACGCGGGGGGGGGGGGGGGGAGTGCTACTTGTATGTGTATGTGGGAGTGCTTGGGTAGTGAGGGCAACCATAAGACCCTCTAAGACTTTTAAATTCGAATTTGTTATATGCATCATGTGTTGTATGATGAAAATATGTTTGCTTTGATGTTTAAACGTGTTAATCTTGATGAGTCTTGATGAATTGAATGATGATAGCGAGAATAGCGAAAAGGGATAAGTAAGGGTTTAGTGATGAGGAATCATAATGGATTAGATGTGCTAATTTCTAGTAAAGATTGATGTTTTCATTGAATTTGTTCGGTAAAAACGTGTTGGATGGAAGTATTAACAATGAGGATTAATTAGGGGTTGAAGAAAGGGGTTTAGAAGGGGTAAAAATCGCAAGAAAACTGTTGTCTCGCGTCGCTGGTAATTGATTACAGCAGTCTGTAATCGATTACAGGTCTTTCTGGGCAGCGTTGGGAGACTTTGGGTTGATGGTAATCGATTACCAGAGAGTTGGCATGCTGGTAATCGATTACAAGGGGCTTGTAATCGATTATCAAAGAGGTGATTTGCTGGTAATCGATTACAGGAGGCTTGTAATCGATTACCAGAGAGGAATTTGTGTCCCAGAGTTGCTGGTAATCGATTACAGTTGTGTGGTAATCGATTACCAGGTCAAAAATGTGTATGGGAGTGTTGTCTATGTGATGATTGTGATCCTTTAATCTGCTGATGATAAATATATAAGTTGTTTGTGGAATTGAGAGATTTAATTGAATGTTTAGAGTGTATTAATTGTGGCATGAGATTGTGATGTGAATGTCTTATGTGATATCCTATGTTCGACTAATTGTTATATGATGTGGTGTGATGAGAATAATAGAGATTGTATGAGATAAATGTGAATTGATGAATATGCATTGTGTATAGAGATTGTGTGAGAGATATGATGTATGATGATGATTGCATTGAGCATAACATGGAGTTATGAGATGTGTGTGATGCATAAGCCAGACGTGGCTAGCATATGCCCTAGAGTGGGGGTGACGACCATGATGGGGGACATTCGATGCATTTACTCTAGAGAGGGAGTGTTTACAATGCGAGTCATCTAGCCCTAGAGTGGGGGTGATGATGATGGGGGCGAATGTCTTTGCACGGTCCTAGAGAGGGGCGTATAACTGTACAACCTATCGGTCAGAGTGGGCGTTAATGTTAGGGCCATCATTGATAACAACTAAGAGGATTGATGTGGTACGCCCATTGTGCGGAGTACCGAATCATGATCCTTAGGAGGTGTTTCTGTGTGCATGATCATAGAGTGAGCATACATGGCATATATGATTGTGTAGAGTGAGAATTTACATTTATGAGAATTATGTGTAAAGTGTAACGAGTGTGTTCTTGATGATTGAGAAGTGTGAATTATATATTTGTGATGAGATTATTGATGATTATTATGTGATGAGGCGATTGATGATGATTATGTGGTGAAATAATGATGTTGTGCTATGTGTTGGGTGAGGATAGGGTAGCCTGCTGCGTGCATGTATGAGTATGTGTTCTTTTCCTCACCGTACTCTCTGTGGTTATTTGATAGGAAACGAAGATGGCACTCAAGATGCCGAGTATTGAATTGAAGGGGTTTCGCTCTGATACGTGTGACATCAGGGCATTAGTAATAGGGTTTCCTTTTATTATGTTTTGAGTAGAGATTGATGAAAGATATTCTAAGTGCCTTACATGGCAATGATGGATATTTTTTGATGTTGAGATTTAATATTTGATGTTTTAGTATTTTTTTTTCTAAACCGTTGACTTTATCTTTTATTATATTGAATTGACTTTGAGTTAAATGGCGTTTTATAAGAGAGACATGTGAACCTTTTTACCCGCTGTGGGCTACAACTTTTCTTTATTTTTCGATTTATTGATGATTGAATTAGAGATTGGGGTAGAAGGGTGTCACATTTAGAGGTATCAGAGCAGGTCGATTCACCGACCTTGAGTTATGTGTTTACTGTGCTTCTGTGGTGCTAATTGTGATGTTGATTGAGTGAAGTGTGTTGCTTTGACTTAATTATTCTTTTGATTTCTTTACCGTTCTGTGAATCAGAAAAGCAATGGCAGGAGGAGGTAGAAATGATTGAGTGATTGTTGAAGCCTTAATGGCTTATGCACAGGCTGTTGGCAACTTGAACCAACACCAAGAGGTGGACTGGCTTGCTCGGTTCCAGAGGAACCATCCACCTACTTTCCGTGGGGGTTATGACTCCGATGGTGCTGCCGATTGGATCTTCGAGATCGAGATGATTTTTAGAGTAATGGACTGTCCGCTGGTGCAAAAGGTCACATTGGCTGCGTTCATGTTATCAGGGGATGCCGGATTCTGGTGGCGGAGCACCTATCAGAGGATGATTGATGAGGGCATCGCATTGAGCTGAGATAACTTCAAGAGGTTGTTCCTTGAGAAGTACTTTCCTCATGATATTCATAACAAGAAGCAGATCAAGTTTCTCGAGTTAAAGCAAGGAGATGGCACCGTGGCGGACTACGTATCCAAGTTTGAAGCATTAGTTCGATTCTGTCTTACATACAAGGGAGCCGTTAATGAAGAGGCGAAATGCGTGAAGTTTATCAGCGGTCTTCATCCAGAGATCAAGCAAGTCTTCAATTACCAGGGAATTGTGCACTTTCACGAGCTGGTTAACAAATGTAGAATATATGATGAAGATAGTCAGGCTAGAGCTGCGCATTACAAGAGTGGAGGGCCTATGAGAAACCAGAGCAAGTCCGAATCAACTGGAAAGAGTAAGCCATATTCTCGTGCAACAGGATGCTCCAAGTTTAGAGGTGGCAGTAAGGGTTCGGTGCAGAAGAGGAGTTACGCTCCGGCCGCTAGTCAGGCGTCCAAGGGTGGAAGTGTGGGTTCTACCGCTTCTAATACATGCTTCAGATGCGGGAAGGAGGGACATCGAGCAAACCAATGTGAAGATAAAGAGGTCACCTTCTACAAATGTAGAGAGAAAGGACATATTTCCCGTGTCCTCAAGGGAAACAAGGAACCGCAGCGTCGAGTGGAGGTGCTAGTGGAAGTGCCAGTAAACCTAAAACTACTGGGAGAGTATTTGCCTTGAGTGGTACTGAAGCTGCTCAATCCGAAGACTTGATCCAAGGTACTGGTTTCATTGCGGGTACTCCTTTGATTGTCTTGTTTGATTCTGGTGCGACTCACTCTTTTATATCACATGCTTGTGTGTCTAAATTAAAATTGTCTGTCTCTTCTTTGCCTTTTGTGTTGAGTGTGGAAAATCCAGCTAGTAGGTCAGTTTCTACTTCTGATATGTGCTTAAATTGTTCTATTTATGTTGATGGTAGAGAATTCCTAGTTGATTTGATTTGTTTGCCTCTAAGTCAACTAGATATTATTCTTGGTATGGACTGGTTATCTTCCAATCATGTCCTATTGAATTGTGCTGATAAAACTGTTGTGTTTGGTCACCCTGTTAAGAATAAGAATAAGGACTTTTTGACTGCCAATCAAGTGAAGACGTCTCTAAGGGAAGATGCCCAGGTATACATGTTGCTAGCTTCTTTGAATTCTGAGAGTAGTGCTATTATTAGTGAGGTACCTGTAGTGTGTGAGTATCCTGAGGGGTTTTCTAATAATGTGTCTAGTCTACCACCTGAGAGAGAGATAGAATTTTCCATAGATCTAGTACCGGGGACGGGACCTATTTCAGTTGCACCTTATAGGATGTCACCCATGGAGTTAGCAGAGCTTAAGAAACAATTAGAGGATTTGCTAGAGAAGAAGTTTGTGAGACCTAGTGTATCACCTTGGGGAGCACCTGTTTTGCTAGTGAAGAAGAAGGATGGTAGTATGAGGTTGTGTACAGATTACCGTCAGTTGAACAAGGTAACCATTAAGAATAGGTATCCTTTGCCTAGGATAGATGATCTGATGGACCAGTTAGTGGGGGCTTGTGTGTTTAGCAAAATTGATCTTAGGTCGGGTTATCACCAGATTAGAGTTAAAGAAGAGGACATACCTAAGACTGCCTTTAGGACTAGATATGGACATTATGAGTATCTGGTAATGCCTTTTGGTGTGACTAATGCTCCTGCTATTTTTATGGATTATATGAACAGATATTTTCATCTTTACTTGGATAAATTTGTAGTTGTCTTTATAGATGACATACTAATTTACTCCAAAACTAAGGTAGTACTGCAGATTCTTAAGGATAAACAGGTCTTTTTGGGCAGCGTTGGGAGACTTTGGGTTGATGGTAATCGATTACAGGGGGCCTGTAATCGATTACCAGAGAGTTGGCATGCTTGTAATCGATTACAAGGGGCCTGTAATCGATTACCAGAGAGGTGATTTCCTGGTAATCGATTACAGGAGGCTTGTAATCGATTACCATAGAGGAATTTGTGTCCCAGAGTTGCTGGTAATCGATTACAGCTGTGTGGTAATCGATTACCAGGTCAAAAATGTGTATGGGAGTGTTGTCTATGTGATGATTGTGATCCTTTAATCTGCTGATGATAAATATATAAGTTGTTAGTGGAATTGAGAGATTTAATTGAATGTTTAGAGTGTATTAATTGTGGCATGAGTATTGTGATGTGAATATCTTATGTGATATCCTATGTTCGACTAATTGTTATATGATGTGGTGTGATGAGAATAATAGAAATTGTATGAGATAAATGTGAATTGATGAATATGCATTGTGTATAGAGATTGTGTGAGAGATATGATGTATGATGATGATTGCATTGAGCATAACATGGAGTTATGAGATGTGTGTGATGCATAAGCCAGACGTGGCTAGCATATGCCCTAGAGTGGGGGTGACAACCATGATGGGGGACATTCGATGCATTTACTCTAGAGATGGAGTGTTTACAATGCGAGTCATTTAGCCCTAGAGTGGGGGTGATGATGATGGGGGCGAATGTCTATGCATGGGCCTAAAGAGGGGCGTATAACTGTGCAACCTATCGGCCAGAGTGGGCGTTAATGGTAGGGCCATCATTGGTAACAACTAAGAGGATTGATGAGGTACGCCTATTGTGCGGAGTACCGAAACATGATCCTTAGGAGGTGTTTCTGTGTGCATGATCATAAAGTGAGCATACATGGCATATATGATTATGTAGAGTGAGAATTTACATTTATGAGAATTATGTGTAAAGTGTAACAAGTGTGTTCTTGATGATTGAGAAGTGTGAATTATATATTTGTGATGAGATTATTGATGATTATTATGTGATGAGGCGATTGATGATGATTATGTGGTGAAATAATGATGTTGTGCTATGTGTTGGGTGAAGATAGGGTAGCCTGCTGCGTGCATGTATGAGTATGTGTTATTTTCCTCACCGTACTCTCTATGGTTATTTGATAGGTGACGAAGATGGCACTCAAGGTGCCGAATATTGAATTGAAGGGGTTCTGCTCTGATACGTGTGACATCAGGGTATTAGTAATAGGGTTTCCTTTTGTTATGTTTTGAGTAGAGATTGATGAAAAATATTCTAAGTGCCTTACATGGCCATGATGAATATTTTTTTGATGTTGAGATTTAATATTTGATGTTTTAGTATTTTTTTTCTAAACCGTTGACTTTATATTTTATTATATTGAATTGACTTTGAGTTAAATGGCATTTTATAAGAGAGACATGTGAACCTTTTTACCCGCTGTGGGCTACAACTTTTCTTTATTTTTCGATTTATTGATGATTGAATTAAAGATTGGGGTAGAAGGATGTCACGTAAGGGACTAGAGTTACGTGATTTCAGAACATGAGAGACCCAAACCAACGGTTTTAAAGTTTAATTTAGGGACTAAAACCAATTTCGAGTCAAACTTAGGGACTGAAAACATATTTAACCCAAGATATAATATATGATGTGATGGAGAAAAAGAGTAAAAAACAATGGGAAATGAACTGTAAAAGCAGTTATAAAAGAGTAGGGTGTAAAAAAAATAAGAATTATTAATTGATTAATTTTTTACACATTCACTTCCTGTATCTTTTACTATTTTGTTAATCTCGATTCGAATGTTGAGATTGTTTTAGTTTTACCTTTAGTATTTTGTGTACTCAAACACTTGCAATTTCACTACTCTAATTATGAGATTTTAATATTTTGGTATTGAAATGTTCTAAAAAAATTAAAAATGAGTGCTTGTATTATTATACTCTTTAATACTCTTTTTATACACGCTCTATATGATTTGTTGAAATTAACTTAACTATCATCAAATCATATATTTAGAATGTATTTGGTAAGTTATTTCAACTAGCTAAAAGTTAAAATTAGTAGTTGAAATTATTTCAATTGTATTTGGTAAGATAACTTTTTTGGGTAGCTATTAGTTTTTCTTGAAAAGCTACATCAGGTAGTTTTTTTAAAATAGCTCTCATTTTCAGCTACTAGCTGAAAGTTTTTTACAAGTTTATCCTCCAATCACTTCCACTCATCATTATTTAATAATGAATAATGCCATTGTATGTTTTTTTATCTTTTTTCAGCTAGTTTTACGAAATATCGTCAATTAAATCGGCTAATTTTTCAGCTTTCAACTAATTTTTCAGTTAGTTTTACCAAACACGCTTATAATATAATGGAATGTACTTTCTATTTTATTCAATAGCTTAACAACTTTACGTTAAAAATGTGTTTTTCACCCTTTAGCTAATTTTTTAGTTTTCAACTAAGTTATTAATTATGGAAAAAAAAACTAACTTATCAATTGTTTTAATCAAATAAATATTTATTATTATCAATCTTATTATATTGAATCTGTCACGTAACAAAGTTTTTACATTCACTCTCCGACTCACGGAGTTTTCACATAATTTAGGGGATTTTTTATTTTATTTTAAAATTTATAATTATTTTTCTAAATTTTTCAGTGATTTCATGTAAAGTATAAGTCAAAAATTTTTTTTTGGTTATAATTATAAAAATTAATTTTATTTTAAAAAGTAATTAAGAATGTGTTTACTTAAGATTTTTTTTTTTTGAAAAAACCATTAAAAACACTTTTGAAACATTTTAGAATATTTGTTCACACTTAAAAAAATAGTGTTAAATTTTGACTGAACAAGTTTCGTTGATTCGAATCAATCTGATTGGTATAACATATATATAGAATGATGTAGACGAAATAAATAGCATGGGTACCCATTTTAAATAGGGAATTTCTTTTTACACATTACTTTTTTCTACTACACAACCCATCCTTTTTTTATTTTTCAAAATACCCTCCTCTCAAAGTTAAATATTTAAACGAGTAAACCATCAAAATGGTCCCTGAAAGATATGGAATCGGTCAGTTTAGTCCTTGAAAGAAACGAAATTGTAAACTAGTCCCTGACATATACTAACGACATTCAATATATTCCTTGTGTTAATTTCAGTCAGTTAGACTTAATAGAGGCGCCGACGTGACACATTAAGTGCCATGTTAGCTCTGAAAGATTGAAACACTTCAAAATGGTCCCCGCCTTATTGTCTGATGTGGCTTAATTGAAAGATTGAAAATTCTTCAAAATAGTCCATGCTTCAACTCTCATGTGGACCAATTTGAATAAAAAAAAGTCTCCTTGTTCCCCAATGACTCTTTCCACTATTATCTTCTTCCCCAACGACTCTTTCCAACACAAGGGATCAATGGCATGGATCTATGCAATTGGGTTCACAGAGCTATGAGAGAAGAATGGACTGTTGAGATCTTTGACAAAGAAATTTCTACCCAAAATAGTGCTCTTCCTGGTATACTAAGGTTGTTGCATATTGCAATGTGTTGCATTGAGAGGTTCCTAGAGAAACTTCCAGAGATGAGATAGGTGGTGAGAGGAACTTTATCGCCGGATGTTAAAAGAGGTGCTTAGACTGAAGCACCAATGCTTACACTGCAGCAACGATGGAGCACAAATTTGATGAGTTCTTAATAGGCATCTGGTGCTTATATAAGCACCGATGCTTAACATTTTTGTTTTAAAAAGTATTATTGCGTGGTATATGATTGGTTGATAGGTGAGTTGTGGGGCCCATTTAAGAAATTTTTTAGAGTTGTTGAGATGAAAATAAAAGTTATTGAGTTGCTTAAAGTAATAAAAATATATAATAGTATGGAAAAATGTAAAAAATTATAAAATATTGGTTTAAGAAACTTTTAAGATGTGCTGGGATGGAGATGGCTTTAGAGAAGTGGAGAATATAAAATATTTGGATTAGTTGCCTTAGCTTAATTGTAGCCACCTAATGGCAATTATTGTATTATTGTTTATTTGGAAGTTCCGCTTAAATAAACGTCGGATACCTAAGCATTGTATGTGATGTATGTTATTATATCGTTAATGTCGCGAAAATAATTCTTTAAATTTAGGAATATGTCTCCAACGGACATTATTCCTTAGTTTATGGAATTAGGACGTTACATCCACCGTCCATCATGCAGAGCTTCATCAATATTCTTTGGCTCAACTTTAGATAGTAGAGCAAGATTGTTGACATATTTCAGTCTTGACCTTGTTCTTGTGGCTTCTAAAGTTTCCCCAATGATTTGCTCTTTAGGATGATGAGGCTTGAATGTCTAATCAGATTTGAATGGTGATTTGCCTTCAATTTGAGAGAGTCAACATTAGTTTTCTGAAGTGGTTCAATTTTAGATGGTCCTTCAGATGGTTCTTCAACCTTTTCATGAAGGTCTTTAGTTGTCTGATTCAGCTCAAGACCTGCAAAATCATCTTCTAGATCTGATTGTTCCCTAACAGTCGTTTTGTTATCATTAAATCTTACATGAATAGATTCTTCTACAATCAATGATCTACAATTATAAACCTGTAGGCCTTGGAAGTTTCAAAATATCCAATAAAGAATTCTTTATCTGATTTCGCATCAAACTTTTCAATGTCATGTTTTGTGTTAAGTATGAAACATTCACATCCAAAGACATGGAAGTATGATATATTGGGTTTTCTTCCTTTCCGCAATTCATATGGAGTCTTCTTAAGAATTTGTCTTATTAAAATTCTATTTTGAAGGCAACATGTTGTGTGAACAACTTCTTCCTAGAATGATTTAGATAAGGAACTTGAAAGGAGCATGGTTCTACCCATCTCTTGAAAACTTTTGTTCTTTCTCTCAACAACCCCATTCTGTTGATGTGTTCTAGCCACTGAGAAATTGTGAGAGATCACATTCTTCTCACAGAACAGTCTAAAGTTTGTATTTTCAAATTCTCCACCATAATCATTTCTTATAGCATATATGCAGAATCCTTTTTCGCAAGTATAACTTTGCTTTGGCGTTGAGTTGGACTCATGCCTTCTGCTATGTCGTCCATTCTAACTTAGGAATGAGTTGATTTCCACGTTTAGGCACAAAGTCTCCATCTGCGACTATTTCCCACAAATCAATGTTGATAGACTTTATATGAACAACTTTATCCTGTCCTTCCAATAATGGTAATCCTCACCATTAAACGCTGGAGGCCTGGTGACAGAAGCTCCTTCTGAGATGTAGTGACTGTTGTTGGTTGATGTTTCCATCTTATCAGGATCTATTCCTCTCACTTGTAAAAGTGCTCAACCTAGAGGCCAAGCTCTGATACCAACTATAGAAACACAGGTAAACACAAGAAGGAGGTTAAATTGTGTTTATGGAAAAATTTTCATTTTTGATGGAACTCTTAAAAATCTGGTTCAGAAAGCTTTCAGACAGGTTTTCAAAGAGGGTTGTCTGAAGTATAGTCTCTTATCTAAAACTTTAGACCAGAGGTGTTTTTAAAAAAATCTTTTTTTCTAAATCAACGTTAAGTTTCATAATCACTATTGAACCCCTTAGAGTTAGTGTATAAACAAATTCACTGAGATAGGGATAAGAGAACTTAACCAGATGATTTATCCGGGTTCACTCACTACCACTGCGAGCTACGTCCATTCCTAGAGCAAACCCTCTATTGGATTTATCCATTAATCTTGCAAGATTACAAGTATTCTTTTTCTATAAGACTCTTCAGGCTCAATAACTAAATACAAGTATTGTTTTCAACCTAGCCTCTTCAGGCTTAACAACTTCTAACAAGTGTTTAAAAAGAGTTTGAACTTGAACTTCAGATAAGTTCTTGTTCTAAAATGTACAATGAATAACCGTAACTTAATACATGATATGAAAGTTTGATGTGAAAGATTATCAGATATATGCACAGAGAATTTTGCAGCGTTTTGGGACTTTGAAAATTTTGTGTGTTCTCCTTCAGATCTTAAGTGAGCTCAGGTATTTATAGGCTTCATGAATTTTCTCTCTCCAGAAATGTTCATTTAGAGATAACATTAAATGCGTTGAAGTTGTTGAGAGACATTATGACATTTGGGTACAAGGAAGCAGTGTTGTTTTGAACCTTTGATAGTGGGTACAACTTTACAAGGAAGCAGCGCTGTTCTGAACCTTTGGCAATGTCAGAGCAATTTTTCAATTTTGGTGCTTCCTTTTTCAAAACTCTCAAAACATAGTCTTTTTTCTTCCTATCTTCAGCAAAAACACTTTGCGTGAGGCAAAACACCTTTGACTTTGACAGAGTCCTGAAGTGTTGTTTCCTCGAACATGCTTTGCTTCATATGGATGAGCTTTTCAAATAGCAAAATAACTTCATATGGTTAGAAAGCTTCAAACAATTCCACCTATCTGAACATTCCTGATACCATCATCTGAAATATTCAAAGTGCAGAAATTATTAAGTTCATAGCACAACACTTAGTTTGTTACCATCAAAATTGGTTATGGAGGGTCTTAAGATTTTAAAGTCTTGAGACTCAACAACCTAGATAGGTGCTAGTGTGATTTGTTAATGGCGCAAGGATTCCGAGCGATGACTCAGGGTCTTGGGGGTGGCTGATGGCTCTACTGTTGGTGTAGCGGTTGAGAACGCAGTGACACGGAGGAGGGGTGATTCACTCGGTGCAAACAGGTGGTATGATTGAGGAGGGGTTCTTCGATCCATTACCTCTGATGTTCCCCCACGCGATCTCTGCGCACTCCCCCGTCACCTATTGTCAAACTTTTCCATTATCTACTTCGGCCATGCACCTCTGCGCTAACTTTCTCTGATCTCTGAATGGAAGAGAGTCTGGATGGACAAGCAAGACTATTTCTTCAACTTATGCCTTGAAATTAAACCTATGTTTTTTTTTTATCAAGAAGAATAGAGGACATGTTTACAATTTACAAAATACATTTATTTAATATTATTTTATATATGGATATTACTTCCTGTATATGAGAAAACTGCCTTTCAAAATTAAAATTGGGTTACATATCGTGTTCCACATAATTAAGAGCCTCATATTAGCCTTCACTGTTTACTTTGGTAGTTTGTTATACCATGATTGAAACAAAAATAATCATCTATATGATTTCTAGCTTTAACAATAAGCACCTCGTTGGTTCTTCTCTTTTTTAGTGCCTTTCAATTTTGGGGAGCACCAAATTCTTGGATACCTTTCCCTCCCTTCAAAATGTCTTCAAAATGTATTGGTTGAATCCGCAGAAGTCTTTGCTAGCTAGCAACAAGTGTGTGTGATTTGGGTGTGAAATAGGGAGCGTGGATGTAGTATTTTCCTTTGCCCCGTTAGACAATAGTTTCACACTTAAAACATTAAACCAACTTTTCACCATTTCATCTTCTTAGCACTTATGGTGTGTTTGGTGGAGGTGAAGTGGGGGAGGGAGGAAGGAAGTGGGAAGAAATGGAGAAAGTTCTCCTGTTTGGTGGAAAAGGGAGGAGGGAAGTGGGGAGAAATGGTGTGTTTGGTGAGGAGGGAAATGGGTGGAAATGAGGGGAGATGATTACACTGTTCATTTCTCTGCAATGTTGTAGTGAAATGGAGAGAAATGAGAAGTGGACAGGTGATAATCAATTTTTATGTATACATAATCGATTATCATGTTACCCAATGTCATAAATAATCGATTTTCATGTACACATAATCAATTTTTATGTTACTCACTGTCATAAAAAAACGATTTTTAATGTCCCATAATCGATTGTTGAGCAAAAAAAATCGATTTTTTTAATAATTGATTTTTCATATTTTTTTCTTTTATTTCACACACATTTCTCTCATACCAAACAACCTATTTCTCTTCATTTCATACCTATTTCTCTCACACCCAACAACTTATTTCTCTTCATTTCTCTCTTTCCTGTTTCTCTCCTTCCCACTTCTCTTCTCATCACTTCTCTTCTCTCTATTTCCCTAACTTTTCCTATTTCTCTCCTTCCCACTTCTCTTCTCATCACTTCTCTTCTCTCTATTTCTCTCTATTTCCCTATTTTCACCAAACATAGGCTTAAGGTTTTTATAAAAGAATTTTTTCTTCGAAAAAGTTAAGGGCTTTGCTCCGGTACCCTGACAAAGTAAAGGGTTTTGGAACCCTGCCACTGTGGACAAATCAGGATGTTTATATCTTTGTGTGAGTCACGTGACTTATCTGCCCCGAACTTTTCATTATTGCAAGTTAGTCCTGGGAAATAAATTTAACTTTTTTACATTATTTTAATTTTCCAGATTTAAATTTTTTAAATATCATTGTTTGAATTAGAAATAACTAATTATAAAAAAGAAATGTAAAACGTTTTCTTCCTCAAAGCTCTTAAAGCACTTTCACTGCTTAGAAAGCTTCTTCCTTCGTCCGAAGCGTGAATGAAGGTGATGTTAATTTTTCCTTCGTCGTTTTGCTTCCGTTGCTTCAGTAGTTCTTCTCATTCACTTTGTTCGGTTGCATGATGCCTTTGAATGGTCCATGTGAGTTTGATGATGTTAGGGTTTTAGCTCTTTCAATTGTTGATGCTTCTGTTATGAGTTTCTGTCATTGTTCGCATTTTTGCCAATCTTTCCTTGTTAATCGAACTTGTTGGTTAATAGAGAAGGTCTTTCTTCGCAGGTGCCATATTTGAAGATTAGGGTTTCTGTGAATGGTGGTCGTGGTGCTCTCAGTGGTTTTTGTAGGTGATTTTTGTTGAGAGGTATGTGCTAAGACCAAAGCTCTTTTTTTACTCTATATTCATATTTAGTGAACTTTAAATTACGTCTCAAGTCAATCATCCATCCGATTAAGAAACAATTAAGTTTAGGGGTTGTATATATTCTTTGTGGACAAACATTTGAATTCATAGGAATCCACTATTTTCAATTTTTTTATAAGGCAGATGCACTTGGGATTTGTAGTAGTATACTATTGAACATAGGACTAGGAATTATGTTCGTTCAACATGGTGATCAGTCCAGAAATATGAGTGCTGGAGCAACCCAATATGATTGATGCTATCCCTTATTAGGATCAACTTACAAGTGAGTAATGAATTGGCTTTTAGTATGGAATCCAAGAGATGGGCTAGTTAGGTGACCTAGTTAAGGATTATCATTATTGTGGTAGCAATTTGGCTTGATATGTATTAGTTTGTTTTTCACTTAATGTTTGAGTTGTACTTAATTTTTTGTTATGTACCCAGGTGGTTGAGAGTATTTTGAATGAACCTATTTAGTTAATTTAATGTTATAATTTTTAGAAAATTAATATTGTGATTTTTTTTATGGGGCAGATGCACTTGAAACTTGTAGTAGTATATTAATGGTTTAGGGTGTTGAAATATGAGTGCTGGAGCAACCCAGTATGATTGGTGCTATCCCTTATTAGGATCAACTTACAAGTGAGAAATGAATTGGCTTTTAGTATGGAATCCATGAGATGGGCTAGTTAGATGACCTTGTTTAGGATTATCATATTTGTATATTGGTTTCATTATTAGGATTTTTCAGTTTTACCAATTATATGTGTGCTTTATGTTTGTATTAGTTTTTGTTCCTATTGGCATAGTATTCATGTGGGATGTAATCCGTAATCTGAAAATGAAAAAAACATTGGAGGTAGCATAATTGCCCTACAGTTAGGAATTTTGTGTGTGATGGTATATTGTTTAGATAATAACAAGGTATACTGTTTACGATGACAATGAATAAGTATACTATTTTGGTGGATAGCAGTACTATATCACGATGTATGTTGTCTTAATACTCTTAAGCATTGGCTATATCGTTTTTTATGTTAAACTAATTCATTATACCTATGATTTAATTTAATTTCCAGGTTTAGCTTCAAATAGAATGGAAAACTCAACTTCATATTGAAGTAGCAACATTTTGTCATCCCCCATTAATGATTCAGGCCAATTATGCAGGTGTGGTGTTCACTTTAAGGTGATGGTTTGACATACTAAAAAAAATCCTGGGAGACGGTTCCTTGGCTGTGGAAATTATGATGGAACACCCTCACACTGTGATTTTTTTTCTTGGTATGATCCTCCTACTTCGAAACATTGTACAAAGGTTATGAGTGGATAGATGAGGAAGAATGAGAATTTAATGGTTGAATTGAAATCACATAAGGAACAGTTATTGGTTCTGCAGCAGAAGTTGGAAATAGAAAAGGGAGATAAGAATGATTTAGCCAAGAAAGTTGAAGCATATAGGGTGGAATCAGTGAAGTTAAAGTTTCTGATTTGTGGCATACTCATTCTTGTGGTTGCAAATTGGCTCGATATGTATTAGTTTGTTTTTCACATAATGTTTGAGTTGTAGTTAGTTTTGTGTCCTATACTCAGGTGGTTGAGAATTTTTTGAATTGACCAATGTAGTTAACAATGAAAGTGTTCGATCAATGTCATTGGGATTTATGATTTATTTTGTCTTTGCCTTCGTTTATATGATGATAAGTGTATGCAATTCAAAGGCCAATTTAATAATGTAATGTATTTTAGTCTATAGTACACAAATTTTTACCACAATAAAAAGTGTTTTATATAATGAATTAGTCTGTTGATGAAAGTTATGTTCCTCTGCATGTCCTATACTATGTGTGTTCTATGTACTTTACCAAACCTATTGATGAAGGGAAATTATATGTGTAGTGGGAGGATTGAGCGAAATTGATTTGTGTATATTCCTGTTTTTTTAATCCTTGTGGACCTCAGGTACATTTGGTCTTTGGATCTTTTTGGTCCTTTCTCTGTCTTTACTCAATGGACCAACAACTCTGTACCCACTACCCATACACACTTCATCTAAAATCACTTGGTAGTGACAAATTATATTACTCTTTGGACATTATGTGCGCTACAATCATGCAACCTATTAGCGTTATTTTAATTAAAAACCTTAATTAAAATAATTATAATTTTTGCTGTCTAATTGGTTAATTAATATGAAAATTATTATGTCAAAAATGATTGAAGTGCTTACTATAAAAGAATTATTGGTTAATAAAAGAATTATTGAAATGGTTACTATAAAAAAATTTCAATACTTTATATAGTAAGTTCTCTTTAATGTGCTCAATCATGTCAAAGCAGGTAACATACAGCATAAAACAAAGGATAAACCAAATTTAAAGTTAATAGCAAACAGTAACACAAATTTAAATACATTAGTCCAAATTAAGTTTTCATGTAGAATAATTCATGTCTCCAAAAAGTACATAACAACAAAAATCCTATCACTAATTAAATAAGATAGTTGGTGAGGTCCTTGATATCAAGAGCTGATTGCATCTTCACTCCCTTTCCTGTAAGTTAATTACAAAAATTAGTGAATGAGATTTATTGATAAGTTGTTTAATAATAAATTGCAACATTTAATAAACCGTAAACTATATTATATTATTTAGAGAAAATGATCTTACAATTTTGCACAAATTTCATCCGAAGATAGCCTTCATAATGGTCTCCCTGTGCCTTTCACTATTCTTCCAATTCTTCTTTGCCCTGTTAATTACATTATCTCTCAATTTGTTATAGTTATGCTTAACCAAATCAATTGCCAGGCGCATCCTAGAAGCTGTTGTAATCTGGTTTTCACAATAATGAAGGAAGATGAAAATTTTTTAATTAGTATGACAGAACATAGAATGCATGATGTTGGGTTTAGATTATAGAAAGGAACTTTTTTACTTACTTTTCGTATTGTCCGTTCACTAATCTTGTCGTACTCATCATCCCAATCATAATCCATCATGCAGGTAGCCACCCAAACGCCACTATCATTTCTGAAACAAAGAATGTGTGATAATGGTCAATCTATAATTATAAAAAAATTAAAACAAAATTTAAGAAATGTCAGGGCCTTTATCTTACGATACAGGGAGCTCTTGGCCAATTCCATTAAGTTCAATCAATGTAAACCCAGCTATATCTGGCTTTTCAATGTCTGAGGAATCATAAAAGGACCCGTTCATCAACATTTATTGTAAGAATGTAGCCTGTAGCAAGTATGTAAACATTAATTCTAATTCTAATGATAGCATATTTGAAAGGGCAGAATTGATATATAGTAAGACACAATTACCACTTTTCTATCTTGGATCCTTCGCCATTCCCTCCTCAAATGACATGGATGTGAGTCCAATAATATAAGGTTCTGTTCATCCATGTCAATGACCAATAGGTACCAGTGAATAGATTCATCTTGAATTGGTACAAATATCTGCAAATTGAGTACAATTATTTTTTTTTTAATAAAGTTATATTGTGTACTGAGCTTGGTGAATAAAAAGTTCTTGACTCTAGCTATTTAATATACAAGCACCTTTCTCACAAATTCCACTTTGCCCATGAAGGGACCTTGGTATTGTTCCATGACAGCCTGAGGTGAATCGCTATGCAATGCATATTCCTGTAAAGTCAAGGCATATTGAATGCAGTTTTCAAATTGTAGTCATAATAATTCAAAAAGTTTAGGAAACAAAACACTCATTACCGCAAACATAGTTGGCAAGAACCAAGCAGTTGAAGTTGTGTCAAGTATTTGTTCCTCCTCAGTAAGCTTGCAAACAAGCATGTTCAGGACCTGTAACATGTAATTTAATTAGGTCAATGTATGTATTTCTTTTAAGGGTTTATGGTTTAACATCCCAGTTAAAAGGCTTACATCATGATGTAGATGTCTAGTAGGCATTAGTGTCTTCAGGCTTGATCTTTTTCCCATAGTCCACTTTGATTTGATCAATACTTCATCCCTACAAGTTTTAAAGGGCAGACATCATTATTTGTTTTCTAACATTCAATAAAACAAAGAAAATGTTGACAAAAAATTCTACAGACCCAGGTAAGGAGGTAACATAGTCTGCAGCAAAGATGTATGCTGCAATTTTTGCATCCATTTCATCAATCAACATACACTTTGGTGGCTTGAATACCACAGGCATCCACTGTGATTACAAATATTTAGAAACTGGTTAGATATGTGTCATATAAATTTTGAAATATGAAGTAAAATTCTTTAATTAAATAATATCAATGTAACTTACTCTTGGAATAGTAGCTCCTTCCTTTGTTCCTTCTGTTCCTTCTTTTTTGTCCTGTTTTGATCCTCCTTCCCCACATGGATTACACAGCCTAGACATTATGTGTTCTGTTTCATTCCCTTTAGTTAAAGTACTTTCTGCATTGGATGTGTCAGTACTTTCTCCATCTTAATCTTCTGTTGAACCAGCCATGGGTATATACTTAACAATCAGTGTGGCCATATTTTCCATCACATGTCTAAGTTCTCCAAAGTTGGTCAGCCGTTTCTACATTTTAAATAAATCTAAAATTGTTACACTCACTGTATAGTGTATAGGTCATTTCTTACAGTTTAATTTTTTCTCTCATAATTAGGTTAACATCAGACCAATAAGTGCGAAAACCCAAGCAGAAAGGTATAAATATGTTAAAATGGATGTGTTCAGTTACTATAAGCTCAAGATACTCATGACCAACAACAATAACCTTATTATATAGTAAGTTCAAACCAAATGTTTGACAATAATACTAAAATGGGTATTTCTAGTAAGTAGAATTGAGATTTTAATGTAAGGTTTCTAATAAGAAATTTATGTGGAAATATGATTGTGCAGTATGTCACAGCCACTTAAAGATATCTCTCTCTCATTATTCACAAGGATAATTTTATTGACAAAAAGTGAAGCATTGAAAGTAAACTAGCAAATCGGTCCCTGACTCTGCGGGGACCATGCAGTTTTGTCTCTGACTTTGTTAAAATAGCACTTTAGTCCGTACTTGTCAAAAATACATGCATTTTAGTCCCTAAAGTGCATATTTTTTAATAAAGTGAAGGACTAAAGTGCATGTTTTTTAGTGAAATAAGAACTAAAGTGCATGTGTTTTTAATAAAGTACGGACTAAAGTGCTATTTTAGCAAAGTCAGGGACGAAACTGCATGATCCCCGCAGAGTTAGGGACCGATTTGCTAGTTTACTCCTAGATAGGGCTCAGGTCTGAGGAGAATTGATATTTGACAACCCTGTTCTACTAATTAAGTCTAGATATGCCTCTGTATTGCAATTGATGCTCACCTATTTCATTAGAGTAGTTTTGAACTGAAGCTCTGTTTGCATGCACTGACAATTAGAAAATGATAACCACAATAGGAACAATCAGGCAATACATTTAAAATAACTACAAGTCCATAAAGGGTGGGCAATTGGGACCTAAATAGGAACAATCAGACAATCAATTTACAATAACTACAAGTCCATAAAGTATGGGATCATTGAGACCTAAATAGGAACAATCAGGCAATCCATTTACAATAACTACAAGTCCATAAAGGGTGGGCAATTGGGACCTAAATAGGAACAATCAGACAATCAATTTACAATAACTACAAGTCCATAAAGTATGGGATCATTGAGACCTAAATAGGAACAATCAGGCAATCCATTTACAATAACTACAAGTCCATAAAGGGTGCTCTTATTCAGACCTCCACAAGAACAATTACACAATCCATTTACAATAACTACAAGTCCATAAAGGATAGGATCATTGAGACCTAAACAGGAACAATCAAGCAATCCATTTTACAATAACTACAAGTCCATTTAGGGTGGGATCATTGAGACCTAAATAGGAACAATCAGGCAATCCATTTATAATATCTACAAGTCCATAAAGGGTGCCCTTATTGAGACCTCAACAGGAACAATTGATAATCACAAACCAGATTGCTAGATCGATAAACATTTTAAAACAATTAGTTAGCATTTTATTTGAAAGCTCAAAGGGACCATAATCACTAACTAAAGATCTCGAAACCCTACAACTAGTAAAGACATACAATCTTACCATCAAATAATTTCAATCAGAATTGAGATTTATAACATTAATATCAGCAGAGAACAACAGTCAACAGGCTATATCTTGACCTCAATGATTCTGTGACTAAAAACTTCATATCCACGCACGGCTTTGGTGACTAAAAATTGGAAAAAATGTAGCACATGGCAAAAAATTAAGAAATAAACCAATGAAAGCAGTAATCTGTTACCTCCTTTGTTTGTTTCCTCCCATCTTGATTGGAAGAGAATGAGTCTCCTGCATCATCTTCTATAGCCATTCTTCTCTCCGTACTGTCAAAGTAAGTAATAGAACTAAGCACCTAATGTTTATGAAAAATAAGAAATGACGCAGGGGAAACAAAACCAAACCTAGAGTGGAGCTCCGTGTTTTGATTAACCATTTTCCTTTTCCGATTCATGGCATTTGACGGGGCTGCAGGTGGTTGTTCGTGATGGCTCCCTTTGTGCTTTCGAATTGCAGTCATGGTGTTTGATTTTCAAGAAATCGGGAAAATATGTGCAGAGAAGATGAGTGGAGCGCTGCAGTAATTTCTCTCTTTTTTCCGAAGATAGTAACCTACTGAACTCAATGACGCAAGCATGCGCCAGAATCCCCATTGGAAAAGATGAAACAATAATGACGGGGGAGTATTCGAAGCGGCACGACACTTACTTGAAAGCTGAAGAAATGAGATTTTCGATCCTTAGCGAGATGTGCCCTTTCAGATAAGTGTTTTTTTTTTTTTGGAATAACAGAGAAGATTTATTGACCCCTCAAATTTTGACAATATTAAAAAAAAAAAGACCCTGGGAATATAGCCCTTAGTTACTTAATAGAAATGAGAGAAATATTTGCTAATAAATAGAAAACGTATTTACTCGTCAAAACTGCATTATAAATACAAACTGTAGGTATATTAATTTCAATTATTATTTACATTAAATTAACAAAGTTAGGAGAAATTTGTTGTAAGCTTTCATAATTAATTAAATAAACAATATAATAAATTATTACTCAGTTTCTCGTTATAAATTCATTAAAAATACAGGTTAAAAAATATTTTGAAGAACATATTATTAGTAAAGTTAATGGATTAATTAGCAAAATTAAATTAACCTTAGTTATTTAATTAAATTTAGAACTAGTAGCTCACGTTCTAGTTAAAAGGGTGTTTCAATTATAACTACAAGTACAATACAAAAAGATACTTTTCTGTTTGGACATAAATTTAATGAATTTAGCTAAATTGTTTTCGGTTATTTATATAAAGTTAACAAGTTATTTAATGAATTTTTCTCAAGTTTGATTTTTTTCTTTTTAAAATTTAATCTTGTTCTGGAGTATTATTATACTCCTGACCGACGTCTTCCGACTAGACTTATGATCTTCAGAAAGACTACCCGACATGAGAGATATTTAACTATGATGTCGTAACCGTGATGGATTCATCACGGTTATAGTTCTTATGATACCCGGTAAATAAGTATTGAGGTAACATCGACATAGAGATTCCGATATCGCACAACGAAAATATCGTCTTCATCCGAGATACTTTGTTATGCACGTGAAGCCACCTTCCTTGCAGGCGTGTCACACCGAGATTTACAGAGCCAGTTACAGCTCGTAACAGAATCTCCCGCCTAAACTTATCTATAAATAACCATAGTTCTGAACGATTGAGGTACGCTTTTTCTCTGATTCACACTCTTACATTGTCAAAATCCTTACTTACGTTAAGCATCGGAGTCTCTGCAGGTACACCCTGCCCCGACGCGGATCTGATGTGCTTGCTGCTTCCAACCACCGTTCGACGCTACCGGAGACGACATTGAGAGATTTAGAAAGTTCATTGGCGCTATCTGTGGGGATCGACTTTTGTTTTCGATTTCGATTCCAGTTTCTCAACTATTCAGATCTTTCTCGTTCTCTCAATCGACCTTCATCCATTCAACCATGGTTGCAACCAGAAGCAGTCACTCACATGCTGGAGGAGAGGGAACTGTACCTCTCGTAACCTCAACCACTGCACCAGCAATGTTTTCTTCTGCGACAGGAATGGTATCTGCTCTAGCTGGGATACCTCCTCCACATTCTGGTACCGCTCGCCCAAGGAATGTTGTTCCACCACCTCAGGGAAACCATGGTTCACTTTCCTCTCCACGTGACCAACCATCCCGAGGAGAATTGTGGGATTTCATTCAATATCAAGGCGAAATGTTGGAGCAGTATGCTCTCCGCCTTGAGAAGGTGGAAACAGAACGTCACATGGAGAACGCTCATTGCCATCTTGCTAAGGAGGATGCAATTTCTGGACGTCATCCCTCTCACCACCGAGCTTCACCACGAATGGAGCATCATGTTTCACCACAACCAGATCATGTTTCGTCTCCTGTTCCAACTCCGCGCTCACCACAAGTATCAGTCCAATCGGTGCACTCGAATTCACGTCCTCAGGATAGGACGACTCCTGCGAATAATGAATCCCGACACGTGACGGATGACGAGGTGATACAAGTCGTCCTTCCTTTTTCAGAACGTATCATGCTTTTCCCTATCAATAAGCGGTTCGAGAAAATTCCAGTTCCAAAATTGTATGATGGAACTGGAGATCCGTTAGAACATTTGGATGTTTATGAGTCTTCTATGTCAATAAGGAACGCATCAGGCCCGATCATATGCAGAGTGTTTTCGCTGTCTTTGAAGAAAACCGCTTTGAGATGGTTTCAGACTCTTCCCCCGAGATCCATAAATACCTGGGCCGACTTGAGGGCCAAATTTATTTCCAGCTTCACGACTAGCAAAGTTTAGCCAAAGACGGAGGCTTCGCTAAAACAAATTAGACAAGGACCTTCAGAGTCTCTCCGGGATTATATCAGTAAGTTCACTAAGGAGGCACTCTTGGTGCAGGGACTTCAACCCGGGGTGCAGTTGATGTTGGCCAAGGATGGCCTCATTCCTCATTCTCCTTTTTGGATCGACTTATCCAAGAGGAAACCTAGCAGCATGGAGGAGCTTCTAAGTCGTGCTGAAGAGTACATCAGCCTTGAAGACGAGAAGTTAGCTCTCAAGGTGAAAGAAACCAACCCCGTCCAGACAAAAAAAGATCAGGGACAGAAAAACAAAGGAAACAAGCAAGACAATAAAGGTGACAAAGAGCCACTCGGTCGTTACATGTCCTATACTCCTTTGAATCAACCCAGAGGAAAAATTTTGAATGAGATTCTCAGTGTAGAGATGTATGAGGCCGGGATGCGTAGGCCTCGACCCCAGAAAGCTGGACCCGGGACAGATAAATCCAAATATTGCAGGTTTCACAAGTCTCAGGGGCATGATACAGATCAATGCCTTAACTTGAAAGATGCCATTGAGGAACTCATCTGACGTGACAAGCTAAACAGATTTAAGAAAGACCCTGGAGGTTTATCTCGGCACACAGAATCTGATAGTCGAAGAGGCGATTATAGAAATGAAGACCACCGACATGAATCAAGTAGACATGAACACATCAGATCCAGGACCAGATCACCTTGGCCTGAGAAATCTAGTTCTCAGAGACCATCTCGAGATCGATCCCCGCCTAACAGTTCACACAGGGAGCACAGAGAGCGGCCAACCTCATCCCAGCAGAGGACACCACCACAAGAAGGACCGTCATCCCCTAAACACCCAATCATATACGTCATTGCAGGCGGATTTGCTAGAGGAGGAGAATCAAATAATGCCAAGAAGAGACACTTAAAAGAAGTCATGTCGACATCAACCTCATCATGGCCCGCGTATGGAGGACCAAGGCGAAAGTTACCCCCATTGACTTTTTCTGACAAGGACTACGGGCCAATCATTCCAGGTCATGATGACCCTCTCTTGATCACGGTATTCATGGCTAATCACGAAGTCAGGAGGGTATTTATTGATCAAGGGAGTTCAGCAGATGTGTTATTTTTTAAGACATTTCATCTTCTGCATATCCCAAAATCAGATTTGCTAGCGTACAAGGGTGCCGACTTGATTGGCTTTACCAGTGATAAGGTTCAGCCTGCCGGCTTCGTCGAGCTTCTAGTCACTTTCGGCCAACCACCATTATTCAAAACCAGTAATGTCCGTTTCCTGGTGGTCGATTGCCCCACCACGTACAATGCTATACTCGGGAGACCAACCCTTAACGCAATTGGAGCCATAATCTCGACAAACCACCTCATGATGAAGTTTTGGAGTGATGACGGTGAAGTTATCGCAATTCAGGGTGATCAAGTTGCGGCGCGATCCTGCTACAAGGAATCTTTGAAGATATCGAAGCCGGATAAATTTGTTATGCAAGAAGGAAAAATTGAAGAAAACCCAGCAGCTACTGGGGTGTTTTTAACCGATCTGGATTTCATAGAGGATTTTATAGAAACTAGACCGATTCCAGAGGGTGAATCTCGGTCACTTCAAATCGGTTCCACCCCGGAACAAACAGTTCAAGTCGGATGTGGTTTATCTCCAGAAGTAGAGGAAGAACTTTGCGCACTCATCCGTCGCAATGCTGATCTTTTTGCATGGATTGCGACCGACATGCCAGGCCTAGATCTAGATGTCATCTGCCACCGCCTTTCTGTGGACCCCAAAGCTAAACCCGTGGAACAGAGGCGTCGGAAGATGTCTGAAGATAGGGCGGAAGCAGTGAAGCAACAAGTTTCAAAACTACTAGATGCCGGGTTTATTCGAGAAATTAAATACACAACTTGGTTATCCAATGTAGTATTAGTTAAGAAGCCTAATGACAAGTGGCGAATGTGTGTAGACTACACAAATTTGAATAAAGCATGTCCCAAAGATTCTTATCCTCTGCCTAACATCGACCGATTGGTCGACCAATCTTCCGGCTTTCGTTTGTTATCTTTTATGGATGCATATTCCAGATACAATCAAATTCCGATGTACCCCCCAGATCAAAAGAAAATAGCGTTTATGACAGATGGAGCAAACTTCTGCTACCGAATGATGCCATTCGGGTTGAAAAACGCCGGTGCAACTTATCAAAGGATGATGAACACTATTTTCCGTAATCAAATTGGAAGAGTTGTCGAAGTATATGTCGACGATATGATCGCAAAGAGTACATCAGATACAAATCACGTCCGTGATCTCGGAGAAGTTTTTAATCAACTCCGACGTTATAATATGCGGCTTAATCCTAGAAAATGTACCTTTGGAGTCCGGGCCGGAAAATTTCTCGGGTTCATGCTTACAGACCGTGGTGTTGAGGCTAATCCCGACAAATGCCGAGCTGTTCTCGACATGAAAAGTCCGACATCAGTAAAAGAGGTTCAACAGTTGACAGGAAGAATAGCGGCCTTAACCAGATTTATCTCGAGATCCGCATCTCGGGCTCTTCCCTTTTTCCACCTTCTAAAGAAGGGGAAATCATTCGTCTGGGACGAACAGTGTGAAGAAGCTTTCCAATAGATAAAGACAATACTGATATCTTCCCCTGTATTATCAAAACCTATTCCTGGCGAAATGTTGTATCTGTATTTATCAGTTGCTGACGAAGCCATTGCCGCCGTGCTGGTACGAGAAACTGAAGGTACTCAACTTCCAGTTTTCTTTGTTAGCAAAGCTTTGCAGGGACCTGAATTAAGATATCCTAAGGTGGAGAAAATTGCATTGGCATTAGTCACAGCTGCACGCCGCATTCGTCAGTATTTCCAAGCTCATATGGTTATGGTGAGAACTAATCAACCTATCCGACAAGTCCTTCATTGTCCAGATCTAGCCGGAAGGATGGTATCATGGGCGGTGGAATTGTCCGAGTTTGGGATAACATATGAACCCCGACAAGCAATCAAGGAACAAGCTTTGTCAGATTTCATAGCAGAGTTGACCCCGGCCCAACAAGCTTCAGATGAGTGGTGGGAATTACATGTTGATGGATCTTCAAATCCGAAAGGAAGTGGAACCGGTATACTTCTAGAAAATTCACATGGGGTGATATTGGAGCACTCTTTAAGTTTTTCATTCCCAACATCAAATAATCAAGTTGAGTATGAAGCTGTAATAGCTGGTTTGCGGATGGCATCTGAAGTAGGAGCATGCCAGGTCAGAGTTAATAGCGACTCTCAGTTGGTCGTCTCTCAAGTCAAAGAAGATTACCAGGTCAGAGATCCATTACTCTTAAAATATTTGTAAGTGGTTAAAGGATTCTGTAGCAGTTTTTCCAAGGTCAAGATCAATCATACACCGAGAGAAAGAAATGCCAGAACCGATGTTCTTTCAAAACTAGCAAGTACAAGATCATCAAGAAACAATAAATCTGTCATCCAAGAAGTCATCTCGGCCCCTACCGTGGTGATGATAATTAACAATGAAGAATGCTGGTTCACCAATATTCAGAGATACTTACAAGACGGTTTATTACCAGATAATCCCGATGAGGCAAGACGAATCCAGAGGCAAGCAACACGATACTGCTTTGTTGATGAAAACCTTTACAGAAGGGGGCTGGCACAACCGTTGATGAAATGCATCTCAGGAGATTTAGTTGATTATGTGATGGCAGAATTCACGAGGGCATCTGTGGACATCATCCTGGAGGGCATTCTTTATCTCGGAAGATTCTCAGATCCGGTTATTATTGGCCAACAATGGAGGCAGATTGTGTCAGATATGTGAAAAAGTGTCTGTCATGTCAAAAACATGCCGACATACATCGTGCGCCTACCGAAGCTTTATGGTCTATCTCGGCCCCATGGCCCTTTGCTTGGTGGGGAATTGACATTCTTGGCCCATTCCCTATGGCTCCAGGGCAATTGAAATACTTGGAAGTTGTTGTTGATTACTTTACAAAGTGGATTGAGGCACAACCTTTAGCAAAAATCACGGCCAAGAATCTTTCCAAGTTTATGTACCGTTTCGTTATTTGCCGATTTGGCATCCCAAATACTGTAATCTCAGATAACGGGACTCAGTTTACAGATAAAGGATTTCGGGAGTTAATGTTGAATTTCCACATAAACCATAAATTCTCATCTGTGGAACACCCGCAGACCAACGGACAAGCTGAAGCTGCCAACAAGGTGATACTTAAAGGATTGAAAAAACGAATTGAATCAGCGAAAGGACTTTGGGTCGAGCAACTACCCAATGTACTCTGGGCCTATCACACTACCCCACATTCCACTACTAGAGAAACTCCTTTCAGATTGGCATACGATGTTGATGCAGTAATCCCAATCGAAGTTGGAGAAGAAAGCTTCCGATTTCATGCTTATGATCCGGGATTCAATGATGATAGAATGCGAGAAGAATTAGATTTGATAGAAGAAGTCCGTGAAAGAGCCTCGATCCGAGAAGCCGCAATCAAGTTGCAATCGGCAAGACGCTGTGACAAGATTGTAGTTCCTCGTTCCTTTGATGTAGAAGATCTTGTGCTAAGGAGAGCAGATGTCGGTAACAAAAATGCAGCTCAGGGAAAGTTGGCAGAAAACTGGGAAGGCCCATATCGGGTTGTATCCAAAACTGGAACTGGAGCATATCATTTAGAAACGCTACCCGGGATAGCCATACCATGGACTTGGAACGCGGATAAACTCCGCAGGTACTTCAGTTGATTAATTGTAATATGCTTGTTTTGATGTAACGTTTGATTTACAGACAATAATTGAAAGAAAAGTTTGAAGTTAATTTGCCATTCTGTCAACACCATTTCGGGCTCAAGACCTTGAGCATCTCGGGCATAGTCCCTCGACCCTCTCGGGCTCAAGACCTTGAGCATCTCGGGCATAGTCCCTCGATGCTTCTTAAGTACGTTCTTCAAAGATAAATGTCAAGGAAGAAAAAGACAAATACAAACGAGTTAAAATCTGGATACTAAGAAAAAGGAAACTTATAGGAAAAATTTGACCATAAAACTGATACGAAGTCAGAAAATAATATGACAAATGTTCAAAAGGCGGTCCCAAGCCACGGAAACAGTGAAAAGTCGTTACAAAGACAACCGGCATCCCGGCTCTTCATTGCGTTTCGACACCAGTAGGCTGAGGATCTTGATGATTCTCATATGCCATCTCGCCATCTTGCTTTTCTTCATCTTCATCCCCATGAATCTTTGGCGTTGAAGGCTCAATATCACCAGGGATCCCCTCCTCATTACCGTGTGGCAACACATTATACCATTTCCCATCCACTACAGTGCAGAGGGTCGACATACCACGGGTATTCAAATCCACGCCGGGATTCAAGAACTTCATTTGTTTAATGGTCCCGTAGAAGTAGATGGCGGATGCATCAATCCAAAGCTTCTCAGCTTCTTCTATTTCAGCTGTCTCCTCAGCTACTCGGACTTCTAATCCCTGCACCTTCTCCTTCAGTTTGGCAATTTCACTCTCAGCAAGTTTGGCCGCTTCAATGGCCGCCTTGGCTTCTTCCTTTGCCATTCTGGCTTCTTCTTTTGCTGCCCCTGCCTCTTCAGAAGTTGTTTTCAACTTCTCTTCGACCTTGGTCTTTGCAGTCGAGAGTTTCTTAACTTCCAGTCTCAGAGAAGAGTTAGAATCCAGGATACCATCTCTCTCCACAGTAAGCAACTTGACGTCGGCCAAGGCCTTCCTCATTAACAGCTCATCAGACTCCAACTTGGCGGTCATCTTCTTTAACTCCTTCTTCATTGGAAGGAAGGCAGCAAGATCTTTCGTAATACCCAGGAATACTGGGACATCATAGCATGCCTTATAGCCCAGTTGGTTGAGCGGTTCAGAAGCTCCCGAATTTCGGCTTCCGACTTTCCGTTAAACATGGATTGGGCTTTGTTGAGCGATGTATTGCCTCACCTCATTAGCCGTCATATTTGGATTCTGAGGAGAGGTGATCCTGGGTATTCGGAACCCCTCAGACGACCTTCTTTCCCTTTCTTCTGACTGCGCTGAAGAACCTTTAGAATGAACCCCAGCAAGTGCTTCTACCTCGGACGAAATAGTCGGAGCAACTTGAGGACTCGGCATACCCATTCTTTGACGTTTCGCCACAGGGTTCTCGACACCCTGACCGCCTTCAACAAAAGCAGCCACCTCCTTCCTCTTGACTTCGAGGGCTTGCTTTTTCAGTAGCTTTTCCGCCAGCTTGCTTTGCTGCCTTGCCGCCATATCCACTGCAAAAATAGAATCGGTAAGTACAACGGAGATAAAAAGAAATAAACATTAAGTGAAAACATTACCCAAGGATTCCCACGTAGCTTCACCACCTTCCGAGATCACATTTAAGCTCTTCAATGTTCGGTATGTCTTTACAAATTCCTTGATGGCATCTACCACCTTTCTCTCCTCCTGAGATAACTCCTTATAATCAACGGTATAAGCCTTGGACTCACGCCCGAAATGACCTTGGTTCCAATAAGGGTTTATGATGGGTTGCCCGTCTTCCTTCAAAATATTCAGCCTCCCTTCACCCTTTGGAACCATGAATACATATTTATCTTTAAAATTTTTGTAAGAGTCTTGATAAATATCAAAGATCTTTCCTTCGGCCCCGGCACGCAAGGCTAACCACGAGAAGCGGCTTTGGCCATCTTTCTGTACCAAAGGACGGAAGAAATGAAAGAATATGCTTGAATTAAGAGGAAGCTTTAACGTATTACATAGGATCATGAAACTCCTAATGAATGCCCAAGCATTTGGATGTAGTTGAGAAGGTGCCACCTCCAAATGCTGAAGAACCTCCTGTTCGAACCATGTGAAAGTTAACCAGAAGCCGAGATCATCGAAAATCGTCTTGTACATCGGGATAAACAAATTCTGACCCAAATCACCTTGGGAGCAGATTCTGTCATCCGATTTGGGTACAACCATGTCCCAATCTTTCTCCTTTCCCGGTTCCGCCCATTCCACATCCTGGAACCCTAATTCAAGCGCCTCAGCAGAACTAAACATGCTTGAAGTGCCTATTGCTTCTATATCCACCCAGGTCATCTCGGCTAAGGCTGGGGGCACATGGTAGTTTGTAGCCGGTGAGGCATGTATTTTCCGTTTACCCATCTCGGACCTGCCCAAAAGTCCAGTACACATGTCAAATTTTCGAGATGGCGAATCCACCCCGGGATGGTCGGGGCCAACCACGGAGGATCCAGCGAAAAATACCTCGGGATAGCCCCATTTCAAGAGAATGCGAGCAGTCTTCTCAATTGCATCGCGTTGCAGTTTCCTGCTAACCATCCCAGAACTACTCCTTTTCCTGACCAAATCCGGAATGTCCAGATTTTCAGGCTCATCAGTTACCATGATGCACTGCCGTTTGTTTTCAACAGCAAGTGCCTTTGCCCTAGCTGGTGTGAGCACCATTTTTAGGAAATATTAAACAAAAACAGCCTAAAGAAAGTAACAAATCGATACCTTGAAAGATGCTGGAAAGAAACACCTTGAAAGATGCTGGAAGAAACCTTTTTAAATTCTGTGAAGAAGTCAACAACTCCAAAGCTCATAAGCCACACTAGAGCAGTTCTCTCGAGGAACAATGGCAAATTCAAAACACGAAGAGAAGTTATGAAAATGAGTGAAATCTAGAAATAAGGGCAAATGGAATGAAGGAAAAGAAGAATGAAGTTGAAAGCAAACGGGCGCGAGAAGGAAGAAGAAGTGAAAAATTGTTCCCATACCCAAAAATATATATATTTTAAATTGACGATCCAGATGCCACCAGCTATTGAGGCCCATGGGCCCAAAACCATCAGATGAGAACACGTGGCATGACAGTTGAAAAGACATTAATTTCAAAAATAATAACCGTTACTCAGGAAAATCAAACGACAACATGTCGGGAAGCATCACGGTTTTCACATGCATCACGGTTTTCACACCCCTAGATTTACTCGGATATTTCAGAATTGAGACCGGGATAAGCAAAGTAGATCACTCCAATAAACGGACTAACCGACTTGGGGGGCAACTGTTCTGGAGTATTATTATACTCCTGACCGATGTCCTCCGACTAGACTTATGATCTTCGGAAAGACTACCCGACATGAGAGATATTTAACCGTGATGTCGTAACCGTGATAGATTCATCACGGTTATAGTTCTTATGATACCTAGTAAATAAGTATTGAGGTAACATCGACATAGAAATTCCGATATCGCACAACGGAAATATCGTCTTCATCCGAGATACTTTGTTTTGCGCATGAAGCCACGTTCCTTGCAGGCGCGTCACACCAAGATTTACGGAGTCAGTTACAGCTCGTAACAGAATCTACCACCTAAACTTATCTATAAATAACCACAGTTCTGAACGATTGAGGTATGCTTTTTCTCTGATTCACACTCTTACATTATCAAAATTCTTACTTACGTTAAGCATTGGAGTCTCTGCAGGTACACCCTGCCCCGACGCGGATCTGACGTGGTTGCTGCTTCTAACCACCGTTCGACGCTACCGGAGACGACATTGAAAGTTCAAATCTAATAGCTTTAGTGTACTATTTTTAGTGTACTATTAAACTTCTCATAATTTGTGGTAGTTAGTTAAATTTATAATAATGTAATAATTTTTTTTATTTGTCCATGAAAAATTGAAATTTCTGTAACCTTGCAATTAGAACTATGCAGGAAAATAATGTTGGCAAAACATTTTACTTATACTAATTTTACACTTCTTGAAAATGTATAAAAAAGTTATATTATTTTTTGCTTGTGTATATTACACAGCACTTTTAAATTGAAACAAAATATATGTTCATATTTTAAAGAACTTGTAGAAAACACAAATTATGCGAAAAGGGAAGAACCAGTAAGGCCAATCATAAAGACTTAAATATCATAGTTTAACAATTACAATGATGTAAACATTCTAATAAAATATTTCACACGGTACATGTTATAAAATTAAATAGGTTATTTATATATTTCACACCTTAACCACATTTTATTTATTGTTTTAAAATAAATAAAATTATCTAATATGTTTGATATTAATTTACTATCCACGGTACATGTTATAAAATTAAATAGGTTATTTATTTATATATTTCACACCTTAACCAAATTTTATTTATTGTTTTAAAATAAATAAAATTATCTAATATGGTTGATATTAATTTACTATCCACTAATTATAACAAGCTTTATAAATATATTTATTAATTTCTAAAATGGTTTTAAATATAATTTAAAATATATTCCAAATTTCTAGATGAAGAGAGGGGAAGAAGAGAGAGTCAGGAGAGAGTAAGGGGGGAGGAGAGAGAAATTTGAAGAGAGTGGAGAGGAGGAGAAAGATGGAGTGGAGAGAGAGAGGTGAGAGAGGGGGAGAGGGAGGAGAGAGGAAGGAGGGATGAGAGAGATAGATGAAGAGAGGGGAGAGGAGGAGAGAGATGGGAACAAGAGAAAGAGGAGATAGGGGAAGGACAGAGATGGAGGAGAGAGGAAAGAGATAGATGAAGAGATGGAGAGGAGGAGAGAGATAGGGTGGACAGTGATATGATAGAGGGGAACAAGAGAGAGAGAGGAGAAAGGGAAGAGAGAGAAAAGAGTGAGGAGAGGGGGGAGAGAGATAGATGAAGAGAGGGGAGAGGGGATAGGTTGTTAGGACCACAGGAAACACTAAAAGGGGGGGTTGAATAGTGTTTTAATAAACCTTTTCTGATTTTCGAAAACCTTTTAAAACAAGCAAGTTGATTTGAAAATATTTGAGCAACCTTCCGAAACTGGGAAGTTCAGCAACTTGCTGATGCAACTCAGAAGGTTGTGTAAACTTAATTTTGAAATACTTTTAGCGTGATAAAAATTTTGTTTAGCAGCGAAGATTAATAAAATCACTTTTGTTAACCCTCCTTGGTTAGTTAAAACAGAATATAAAGAGTTAAGGGTAGAGAGAACTTAGCCACAAAAATTTATCCTGGTTCACCTACCAACTCAATGAGCTACGTCCAGTCCCAGGACAAACCACCACTGGATTTTCACTAATCCCGCAAGATTACAAATATTATTTGCGCATCTAGCCTCTCTAGGCTCAACACCCAAGTATTATTTGCACACCTAGCCTCTCCAGGCTCAAACCCAAGTATTATTTGCACACCTAGCCTTTCCAGGCTCAAACCAGAAAAACTGATTGGATGTAAGATTGCTCAAACTCTTAAACAACACAAGTTTAAAGCTTGAACTGGGAAACTTGTACAAATAACTGAGTAAGACTCAGGATATAGAAGTGTTGTACAAAGATGAAACAATGAAATAGTTGAATATAAATTTCAGCAGCGTTTCAGCAAGTTGTTTTCTCTGTGTTCTCTCTCCCCTTGTTCATGGAGTCTTGGTATTTATAGAGCGAGAAACTTTAGCCCGTTGAGCTCCATTCGATTTCCCATTGAGAGATAGCATTTAATGCAAATGCTCCCGTTGTGACACATAGCCTGAAACCTCTGCAGTAATAGGTAGTAGAGTCAACAGTGCAGGATTCACTTTTTCTGAGCAACTTGTACTTCACAACAGACTTTGCCTTTTTGGTGAGAGAATTTGAAATATGCCAAAAAGCACTTTCTCTGACTTTCCAAAAGGATGAGAGACACAAGTTACTGAGGCAGCTACGGTTGTCTTGAGTCTTCAAAAGGAATATCAGAGAATATTGTATTGAAGATGAACAGACGTTAGTACGGCGTCTCACAACTTCAGGAGATTCTTCACCTTCAGCAGGTTGAGTACTCTCAGCAGGTTCCTTTACTTTGGAAGGTTTCATTCCTTCAGAGGATAGGATTTCTTTAGTTGATACCTTCTGAAATATTAAAAAGATACCTTCAGCAGACACTGTTCCTTTTCGCAAGAACGATAACCAAATTTGTAATTCATTAAAACTTGGGATTATGAGACTTAAAACATTATTAGCCTTTTAATAACATTTTGAGAATCAACATTCTCCCCCTTTTTAATGATGACAAATTTGCTTTAAGAACTAAATCAAATATCTGAAGGGAAAAAGATAGTAAGAAATTAAAGTATATCTCCACCTATTTCAGATACTGATGCAGAACTTCTTCGCTAAAACTTGTTTGTATCTTGCTTAAAAACTTTGCTTCATTTGTTCCTTATTTGCTTCTTTTTCTTTGCTTTCTCCCCCTGAATCATAGAATCCTTCTGAAACACACTTAACTTCAGATTTTGTTAGTTTCTTAATACTCCCCCTTTTGTCATCAGTCAAAAGGGCAAACAGAGCATTCTGAAGAAGTGAAAGATAAGTAGGAAAAATATTCAGGATACTACTTGTGCATATCAACAGTTTCTATTTAATGAAAACTATTTTTCAGAAAGCGTGAGAATGTTAAAATTTTCTCTAATAAATTTGAATCTATCTTCAGCAAGTGGTTTAGTGAATATATGAGCCAATTGATGTTCTGTATCAAGGAATTGTATATCAATAATTCCTTTCTGAACATAGTCCCTTATAAAATGATGTTTGATTTCAATGTGTTTTGCTCTAGAGTGCTGAATTGGATTTTTGGAAAGGTTGATTGCACTAGTGTTATCACAGAAGACTGGAATAGATTTAGTAAGAATATTAAAGTCTTCTAGCTGATATTTTACCCATAACAGCTGTGAACAGCATCATGCAGCAGCAATGTATTCAGCTTCAGCAGTTGAAAGGGCTATCGTGCTTTGTCTCTTGCTCGACCAGCTTATTAGATTTCCTCCAATGAAGTGACATCCTCCACTGGTTGATTTTCTTTCAACTTTGTCTCTAGCGAAATCAATGTTACACCCTTCTACCCCATACTAATATATGTTTCGTAAATAGAAGTTTAGAAAATGTAAAGTCCCTCGGTGGGTAAAAGGTCCACAAACGCCCTTAATAAATCTCATAGTTCGAAAACGACTTTATTAAATGAACTCAACTCCAAATATAAATCAATTATAAACAGCGGAAATCTCCATAGGAATGAAAACAATTAATAATCTACTGCCATACAAGGCATCCAGAAGTTCATAAAAATACTCCTAATCTAGGAACATGGTAAAACATCCCGAATACACCCTGATGTCACATCTATCAGAGCATACCCTTTCAATCATAGTCGACACCAGTCGTGTCCTTCTCAACACCTGTAAAATATATCCACAGACTACGGTGAGGAAAAGGAATACTACCCATACATACACATATAGAATACCAATCCTCACCCACAACATCATTACATCATACCATCAATACATTAAAATCACCAATAAATAACATTCATCTAAACTCAACATATATTTAATTATCTATATCAACATATACATGCCATACCATCATTCCTATTTATAACACATAAATCTATCCATTATATGTTCACCAAGCTCATCATCATCATAACGTCATTCATATATCATCATACTCATTATCATCGTACATCATTCATATATCATCATACTCATTATCATCGTACATCATTCATATATCATCATACTCATTATCATCGTACATCAATACTCCTCTCATCATCTACCCAAAGATCATGACTTGGAACTCCACACAATGGGTGCACCTCGTCAATCACTCTAGTTAGTACCAAGGTGGTCTACCAGTGTTACCATACACTATCTGATAGGTTGTACCCCCTCTATGGGCCCGCACAACGACATTCGACCCTAGGTTGTACCCCCTCTATGGGCCCGTACAATCATTCCTAGGTTGCACCCCCTCTATGGGCCCGTGCATCGAACACTCCATCTTGATCCCCTGAGTTGTACCCCCTTTATGGGCCCGCACCAATCAGTTCACCTCTCGAATTGTACCCCCTCTATGGGCCCGCACAATTCAGGTCTCATCACATATGCTCAAGGCATCTCTCCTAAGTTGTACCCCCTCTATGGGCCCGCACAACTTAGATAACATCATCATCAAAGGTGATATGCACCATCATCATAAATCATCATTAGCATGCATTAACATGCTCATCATCAAACATCATCATTATAAAGTGATATACACTTATCATCATCATCATACATCAATATGCTCATCATTAAACATCATCGTAATAAGGTGATATACACCAACATCATTATCATCATCACACTCATCATCAATTATCATCATAATACATTATCACACTCATCATCAAATATCATCATTATTCATCATCATAAGCATCGCAATCCTCATCAAACATCATTAATCATCAACACCATACTCATTATAAAGTACTCTCAAACAACATCAATCATCATCAAACAGTTAGGATCTCAAAATCCACTGTGGTAATCGATTACCAACCTCTAGTAATCGATTACCCGCAAACAAGATCTCTGGTAATCGATTACAACACCCCCGTAAACGATTACCCGCAAGCAAACTCTCTGGTAATCGATTACAACACCCCTGTAATCGATTACCCGCAAACAAACTCTCTGGTAATCGATTACAGCACTCTTGTAATCGATTACCCGCAAGCAAACAGTGCTTCTGGGTTGCCCAGAACACTCTGGTAATCGATTACCACATCTGGTAATCGATTACCCGCGACGCAGATCGCAGATTTCATGATTTCTCACCCCTCTAAACCCATCCAATCAATCACTAATCAGTCTTTTTCGTCTAAACATCATTCATACTCATTAATAACATCAAATACTCAATAAATCATCAATCTATTACAGATTATACCATCAATTCATCAAAACCCCAATTTCTCAATCCCTAATCACCCCCTTTTCAATTATCTTCAATATCATCTTTACTCTCATTCAATAATTCGTCAATACACATACAATAAATCATCAATCGCCAGATTATATCATTATTCTCAGTTATTCATTCATAAATTCGAATTATACATCTTAGATTACTACCAAAGTACCCCCTACATGCATATACAGGCAATACCCTCTCCCCCATCGTACCTTAGAATGAAGATCAAACTGCAACAGTCTTGGTTCTTGATTCCTTGATCACTCTGCAGCCACCTTCTCTTGGGATGTAGTTTCTCCCATCCTTCGCTCTTCGCTCATTGACGATAGCACGATAAGGATTAGGGTGCTCTGTTAACCCCTCCTTACTGAAATATCTAATTGGGCTTAGGCCCACTCTCACTCCCTTATTCTTTTTTTTAATTAAAACTATCTTTACTAAATAAAACTAACAATAATAATGTTCCTATTATTTATTTCTTAAATAATTAATTATTTATTTAATTAATCTATTTAATTAATATTCCATATTTATCCTAATAAAATTTAGGATGTTACAACTCTCCCCTCCTAGAAAGAAAATTCGTCCTCGAATTTTACCTGAAGCGAACAATTCTGGATAAGACTCCTCCATCTTCTCTTTAAGTTCCCAAGTGGCACTCTCGGGTGTAGGTCCTCCCCAGATCACCTTAACTAAAGGAATCTCTTTACCTCGAAGTTGTTTCACCCTCCGATCTTCAACTCTCACCGGCATGGTTCCCACTGTTAGGTTTTCCTTAACCTCAAGATGATCCGACTCAATCACATGCGAAGGATCGTGAACGTATTTCCGGAGTTGAGAAACGTGGAAAATGTTATGAAGATTAGACAAGTGTGGAGGCAAAGCGATTTGGTAGGCAACATTGCCGACTCTTTTAAGGATTTGGTAGGGACCAACGAATTGAGGCGTAAGCTTTCTAGACTTTAATGCCCTACCAACCCCAGTCCACGGAGTGACTTTCAGGAATACATGATCCCCTTCTTTGAACTCTAACTCCTTCCTCCTCTTATCAGCATAGCTCTTCTGCCTACTCTGGGTTGTCCTCATCCTCTCCTGGATTATCCTAACCTTATCAGTGGTCTGCTGCACTATCTCAGGTCCTAATGCAAGACTTTCACCCGGCTCACACCAACACAAAGGGGTTCTACACCTCCTACCATACAATGCTTCATAAGGCGCCATACCTATGCTAGAGTGAAGGCTATTGTTATAGGTGAACTCTATCAAAGGTAAAAAGTTATCCCAACTACCCCCTTGGTCTAACACACAGGCTCTAAGCAAATCCTCTAAGGATTGGATGGTTTTCTCGGTCTGACCATCAGTCTGAGGGTGATAAGCTGAGCTAAGCCTAAGCTGGGTCCTCAAGGCCTACTGTAAACTCTCCCACAATCTAGAGGTAAACCTGGGATCTCTATCAGAGACTATACTAGATGGTATGCCATGCAACCTCACAATCTTACTGATATATAACTGAGCCAACCTCTCTAGAGAATACTTAATATTGATGGGAAGGAAATGGGCACTCTTAGTTAACCTATCAACAATGACCCATATTGAGTCATGCCCCCTTACAGTCTTAGGTAAAGCAACTATGAAGTCCATGGATATACTATCCCACTTCCACTCAGGTATACTTACGGGTTGAAGCAATCCTGAAGGTTTTTTATGCTCTACCTTAGCTTTCTGGCACACTAAACAAGCACTCACGAACTCCTCTATGTCCCTCTTCATCATAGGCCACCAAAATACTTTCTTCAAATCCTGATACATCTTAGTTGATCCTGGGTGGAAACTAAGCTTACTTTTATGACCTTCTTCAAGCACTAACCGCTTAATGCTAGGTTCACTAGGCACACACACTCTATCTCCAAACCTCACGACCCCATCAGTACCAATCACAAACTCTCCACCACTACCCCCTTCTATAGCCTCTCGCCTACTAACCAAAAATGGATCCTCTAACTGGGCCTTACTAATATCCTTTAGCAAATCATTACTTACTCTAATCATCCCTAACCTCACACTGGAAGATGTTACTTCACAAGCCAAACTTAGATCTCTAAACTGGGTTAAAAGATCCATCTCTCTAATCATTAGGGAACTAACATGGATAGACTTCCTACTCAAGGCATCAGCCACTACATTGGCCTTACCAGGATGGTAACTTAACTCAAAATCATAATCCTTAAGAAACTCTAACCACCTCCTTTGCCTCATGTTCAGCTCTTTCTGGTCAAACAGATACCTAAGGCTCTTATGGTCACTAAAAACCTCAAATCGGGAACCATACAGGCAATGTCTCCAAATCTTCAACACAAACACTACGGCTGCTAACTCTAGGTCATGGGTAGGGTAGTTTCTCTCATGGGTTTTCAATTGCCAAGAAGCATAGGCTACTACTTTACCCTCTTGTATCAACACCCCACCTAAACCCATCTTAGAAGCATCACAATATACTATGAAAGGTTTACTAAGGTCAGGTAACACTAACACTGGTGCACTAGTCAACTTCTCCTTAAGGGTTTGGAAGCTAGTCTCGCACTTACTATTCCACGCATAGGCAACTCCCTTCCTAGTCAGCTCGGTCAAAGGCAAAGCTAACTTAGAAAACCCTTCTATGAACCTCCTATAGTATCCAGCTAACCCAAGGAAACTCCTAATCTCACTCACTAACTTAGGGGACTCCCACTTAAGCACGACTTCTACCTTAGAAGGATCTACACCTATACCTCCCTTAGAAATTACATGACCCAAGAAACTCACTTGCTCTAACCAGAACTCACACTTGGACATCTTAGCATACAACTGTTTATCCTTAAGAACCTGAAGCACTACCTTTAGATGTTCCTCATGCTCCTCCTTAGTTTTGGAATAAATTAGTATATCATCTATAAAGACAACTACGAATTTATCCAAATAAGGGTGAAAAATCCTGTTCATATAATCCATAAAAATGGCAGGAGCATTCGTCATACCGAAAGGCATTACCAGATACTTATAATGTCCATACCTAGTCCTAAAAGCGGTCTTAGGTATATCCTCCTCCTTAACTCTAATATGATGATAGCCTGATCTAAGATCTATCTTACTAAACACACATGCCCCCACTAACTGATCCATCAAGTTATCTATCCTAGGCAAAGGATATCTATTCTTAATGGTTACCTTATTTAACTGGCGGTAATCAGTACACAACCTTATGCTACCATCCTTCTTCTTAACAAACAATACAGGCGCTCCCCAGGGTGACACATTAGGCCTAATGAACTTCTTCTCTAACAGGTCTTCTAGTTGCTTCTTAAGTTCTGCTAGCTCTATGGGTGGCATCCTATAAGGTGTAGCTGAAATCGGTACTGTACCTGGCACTAAGTCTATGACAAACTCTATCTCTCTCTCAGGTGGTAAACTGGACACATTATCAGCAAATACTTCGGGGTACTCACATACTACAGGTATCTCACTCACCACAGCGCTACTATCAGATTTCAAAGAAGCTAAAAGCATGTAAACCTGGGCATCTTCCCTTAGAGACGCCTTCACCTAATTGACAGTTATAAAATCCTTACTCTTACACTTGACAAGGTGACCAAAAACAACAGACTTATCAGCACAGTTTAGAAGGACATGGTTAGACGATAACCAGACCATACAAAGGATGACATCTAGTTGACTTAGAGGCAAACGAATCAAATCAACTAGGAAGTTTCTATCATTAACAGATATAGAACAGTTTAAGCAAACATCAGAAGTAGAAAGTGACCCACTAGCTGGCATTTCCACACTCAATACAAAAGGCAAGGAAGAAACAGGCAATTTAAGTTTAGACACGCAAGCATGTGATATGAAAGAATGAGTCACACCGGAGTCAAATAAAATCACTAAAGGATTACAATCAATGAAACCCATACCTTGGATCAAGTCCTCGGATTGAGCAGCTTCATTACCACTCAAGGTAAAGACCCTTCCTTTAGCCTTAGGTTTACTGGCGCTCCCATTGGCACCTCCGCTTGCCGCCACCGTTCCTTGCGTCTTTTGAGGTCAATCACGAGCGATGTGTCCCTTCTCCTGATAGGTATAGCAGGTGATCTCTCTGTCTCCACATTGGTTTGCTCGGTGACCCTCTTTTACGCACTTGAAGCATGTAATAGGAGTGGTAGAACCAACACTCCCACCCTTTGATGCTCGACCAGCTGCTGGAGCATAACTCTTCTTTTGCACTGTGCCTTCGCTGCCACCTCCAACCTTGGGGTTTCCTGTTGCTCGAGAGTATGGCTTGCCCTTACTAGTTGCTTGGAACTTGTTCTGACTCCTCAAAGGCCCTCCACTCTTGTAATGCGCTGTCTTGGCCCGGTTGTCTTCATCATAGATCCTACACTTATTCACCAGCTCGTGAAAGCGCGTGATCCCTTGGTAGTTGAACATTTGTTTAATCTCGGGATGAAGGTCGCTGAGAAACTTGACGCATTTGGCTTCTTCATTGGCTGCTCCCTCATATGTCGGGCAGAATCGTGCTAGAGCTTCAAACCTTGATGCGTAGTCTGCCACCGTGTCGTCCCCTTGCTTTAGATCCAAGAACTCTATCTGTTTCTTGTTGCGCACATCATGTGGGAAGTACTTCTCCAGGAATAATCTTTTGAAGTTGTCCCAGCTCAAGGCGGTACCTTCATCGATCATCCTTTGGCAGGTGCTCTGCCACCAGAAACTAGCATCTCCAGATAACATAAAGGTTGCTAAAGTCACCTTCTGAAGCATAGGGCAGTCCATTGCTCTGAACATCTTCTCAATCTCGTAAATCCAGTCAGCCGCTCCATCCGGGTCATAACCTCCTCGGAACGTAGGTGGATGGTTCCTCTGGAACCGTGCAAGCCAGTCCGTCTCGTGGTGTTGGTTAAGGTTGCCAACAGCCTGTGCCATGGCCATCAGGGCATCGACCATTGCTCGATCGTTTCTACCCCCAGCCATTACTCTTTCTTTATTTAAGAAAGGGTAGGCACACATACTAAGTAAAGCAGAAAGGCAAGGAAATCAAACAAACAACAATCAACCAACCAGAAAATTCACTCAAGCAACCAATCAATTACTCAACCAATCAATTAGATTAGCACATCAAAAGCATAGTAAACTCATAACTCAAGACCGGTGAACCGACCTGCTCTGATACCAACTAATGTGGCACCCTTCTACCCCATACTAATATATGTTTCGTAAATAGAAGTTTAGAAAATGTAAAGTCCCTCGGTGGGTAAAAGGTCCACAAACGCCCCTAATAAATCTCATAGTTCGAAAATGACTTTATTTAATGAACTCAATTCCAAATATAAATCAATTATAAACAGCGGAAATCTCCATAGGAATGAAAACAATTAATAATCTACTGCCATACAAGGCTCCAGAAGTTCATAAAAATACTCCTAAACTAGGAACATGGTAAAACATCCCGAATACACCCTGATGTCACATCTATCAGAGCATACACTTTCAATCATAGTCGACACCAGTCGTGTCCTCCTCAACACCTGTAAAATATATCCACAAAATACGGTGAGGAAAAGGAATACTATCCATACATACACATAGAGAATACCCATCCTCACCCACAACATCATTACATCATACCATCAATACATTAAAATCACCAATAAATAACATTCATCTAAACTCAACATATATTTAATCATCTATATCAACATATACATGCCATACCATCATTCCTATTTATAACACATAAATCTATCCATTATACGTTCACCAAGCTCATCATCATCATAACGTCATTCATATATCATCATACTCATTATCATCGTACATCATTCATATATCATCATACTCATTATCATCGTACATCATTCATATATCATCATACTCATTATCATCGTACATCATTCATATATCATACTCATTATCATCGTACATCAATACTCCTCTCATAATCAAACATCATCATTATAAAGTGATATACTCTTATCATCATCATCATACATCAATATGCTCATCATTAAATATCATCATAATAAGGTGATATACACCGACATCATTATCATCATCACACTCATCATCAAATATCATCATTATTCATCATCATAAGCATCGCAATCCTCATCAAACATCATTAATCATCAACACCATACTCATTATAAAGTACTCTCAAACAATATCAATCATCATCAAACAGTTAGGATCTCAAAATCCACTCTGGTAATCGATTACCAACCTCTAGTAATCGATTACCCGCAAGCAAACTCTCTGGTAATCGATTACAGCACCCCTGTAATCGATTACCCGCAAACAAACTCTCTAGTAATCGATTACAGCACCCTTGTAATCGATTACCCGTAAGCAAACAGTGCTTCTGGATTGCCCAGAACACTCTGGTAATTGATTACCACATATGGTAATCGATTACCCGCGACGCAGATCGCAGATTTCATGATTTCTCACCCCTCTAAACCCATCCAATCGATCCCTAATCAGTCTTTTTTGTCTAAACATCATTCATACTCATTAATAACATCAAATACTCAATAAATCATCAATCTATTACAGATTATACCATCAATTCATCAAACCCCCAATTTCTCAATCCCTAATCACCCCTTTTTCAATTATCTTCAATATCATCTTTACTCTCATTCAATAATTCGTCAATACACATACAATAAATCATCAATCGCCAGATTATATCATCATTCTCAGTTATTCATTCATAAATTCGAATTATACATCTTAGTTTACTACCTAAGTACCCCCTACATGCATATATAGACAATACCCTCTCCCCCATCGTACCTTAGAATGAAGATCAAACTGCAATAGTCTTGGTTCTTGATTCTTGATTCCTTGATCACTCTGCAGCCACCTTCTCTTGGGATGTAGTTTCTCCCCTCCTTCGCTCTTCGCTCACTGACGATAGCACGGTGAGGATTAGGGTGCTCTGTTAACCCTTCCTTACTGAAATATCTAATTGGGCTTAGGTCCACTCTCACTCCCTTATTCTTTTTTTTTAATTAAAACCATCTTTACTAAATAAAACTAACAATAATAATGTTCCTATTATTTATTTCTTAAATAATTAATTATTTATTTAATTAATCTATTTAATTAATATTCCATATTTATCCTAATAAAATTTAGGATGTTACAATCAATATCACAGAATCCTACTAACCTGCAGTCCTTACTCCTCTTATAGCACAGACAAAGATTAGTAGTACCTTTCAAATATCTTCTTGCTGATTGTAGCCTTGAGCAACAAGCCTGGCTTTGTTTCTGACAACTTGACCATCTTCAGAGAGTTTGTTTCTAAACACCCACTTGGTTCCTATAATAGTTTTCCCATGGGGTTTAGGAACAAGATTCCAAACATCACTCCTGGAAAACTGATTAAGCTCTTCTTGCATGGCTAGGCTCCATCCTTCATCATGCAGAGCTTCCTCAATATTCTTTGGCTCGATTTCAGAGAGAAATGCAAGATTATTGACTTCTCTTAGTCTTGATCTTGTTCTTACTCCTTCTGAAGTATCGCCAATGATTTGCTCCCGAGGATGATGAGTTCTGTATCTCCACTCACGCCAGCAAGGAAAAACTTGCTCATTTTAAGACATAACATCAACTCTCTGATGAATATCAGTTTCAGCAGGTAGAAGAGTTGACTTTTCAGCAGGTACTTTAGAGGGTCCTATAGCAGGTGCTTCATCCTTAGTCTTTGAAGTCTCTGAAGTAGGGTTCGACTCTATTCTTGCAAAATCCTCTTCTAGATCTGATAGTTCCCTATCAGTCTCTTTAGCATCGTTAAATCTAACATGAATAGTTTCTTCAACAGTTAGGGTTCTAGAGTTGTAAACTCTATATGCCTTAGAGGTTTCTGAATAACCAATGAAGAATCCCTTGTCAGATTTTGAATCAAACTTACCCAGATCATCCTTGGTGTTGAGTATGAAACACTCACAGCCAAAGATGTGAAAATATGAAATGTTGGGTTTCCTTCCTCTCCACAATTCATAGGGAGTCTTATTGAGAATAGGCCTTACTAAAATTCTGTTTTGGATATAACAAGCTGTGTGAACAGCTTCTGCCCAGAAAGACCTTGGAAGATTGCTTGAAATGAGCATGGTTCTTCCCATCTCCTGCAAGCTTCTGTTCTTTCTCTCAACAACCCCATTTTGGTGAGGTGTTCTTGCCACAGAGAAATTATTAGAGATCTCATTCTCATCACAGAACATACTGAAGCTTGAGTTTTCAAACTCACCTCCATGATCACTTCTTATGGCAGATATGCAACATCCTTTTTCATTTTGCACCTTCTTACAGAATCTGGCAAAGTTCTCAAAACTCTCATCCTTGCTTTTGAGGAATATCACCCATGTAAATCTAGAATAGTCATCAACAATGACCAAACCATACTTTTTACCAGCAAGACTTTCTGTTCTTGTAGGACCAAACAGATCAATGTGAAGTAGTTCTAAGGGTCTAGCAGTTGAAACAACATTTATGCTTTTAAAATAACTTCTTGTTTGCTTCCCCTTTAAACAATTTTCACACAAAATATCATATTTGAAGGAAAGCTTGGGTAAGCCTTTTACAAGATTGTGTTTTGTAAGCTTTAAGATCAATCTCAAGCTGGCATGCCCAAGTTTCTGATGCCAAATCTGTTTTTCATCTTTCATTGAAATAAGACAAGTCACATTTTGATAAGCAAGGTCCTCAAGATCAATTTTGTACACACTACTGTGTCTCTTGGCAGTAAAAATGATTTGGTCAGAGGAGTCTCTGACTATACAGCCATCCCTTGTGAAGGATACAACAAAACCACTGTCAAACAATTGACTTATGCTCAACAGGTTATGTTGAAGACCTTTAACTAAGAGGACATTGTGGATAACGGATAAAGGAGATATACCTACTGAACCAACGCCAGTGATTTTGCCTTTCTGATCTCCTCCAAACGTCACCACTCCACCATCCTTAGGTCTAAGGTTTTGGAACAAAGACCTTTCTCCTGTCATGTGTTGCGAGCAGCCACTGTCCAGGTACCATTTGTGGTGTCTCCTTTGTCCTGTTAAACACATCTGCAACAGGAACAATTAAAGCTTTAGGTACCCACATCTTTTTGGGTCCTTTCTTGTTAGCAGGAGGTCTGCCCTTCTTTCTATGTCGGCACAGAGACATATTGTGTCCAGGCTTGCCACAATGAAGACATCCCTTACCTTTCTTAGCCTTATTAGCATTTTTAATTTCAACATCATGTAGGGAGGAAGTCTCTGAGTAACCAAGACCACTTTTGTCTTTGGGATTCATTTGAACTCCCAGAAGCATATTCAGGTTTTTGGTTCCGTTGATAAAAGCAGCTAGATCCTTTGTGAGTTCAGCAACTTTTTTTTTAAGATTCTCATTTTCTTTTTTCAAACTTGCTGAATCACAGATCTCAGAGCTAAGAAGCTTTTCCTTGAGTGACAAATTTTCAGCTTCAAGAGCTTCATTTTTAGTAGCCACTTCAGTGAATGCTCTTGATAGCTCTTTGTACTCATGAAAAAGTTCCTTAGAACTTTCCACCAGATTATCATACATATCTTGCAGGGTTTGAGGTATTACCTCTGATTCAGAACTGTCTGATGAAGGAAGGCTAGCCATCAGACACAAGTTAGCTTTTTCAGCATCTTCATCATCCTCTTCAGAGGTGGAATCATCAAGATCTTCCCATGTTTCCATGAACCCTTTCTTCTTCTTTGGAAATTTCTTCTTCTTTGAAGAAAACTTCCTTAGCTTAGGGCAGTCGATTTTCACGTGACCAGGTTGTCTACATTCATAGCAGATTATTTTATCAGAAACAAAAGTTTCTTTACCTGATTTACCTATTTTGTTGTCAGATGAGGATGACTTTATGAACTTGGCCTTCCTCTGAAGCATCATTTTGATTCTCCTACTCAGCAGAGCAAGGTCATTATCATCATCAGAGTCACTTTCTGAATCTTTAGATCCTTCTGAGGACTCATCTACCTTCAAGGCCTTTTGAACATTAAACCTAATCAGCTTGGACTTGGCGTTCAGGGCAAGTGACTTCTTCTTAGGGGCGTCTTTTCCAAGTTCCAACTCATGGACCTTAAGGGATCCCCAAAAGTTCCTTCATTCACAAGGAGTTGAGGTCTTTTGCCTCTTCAATGGCAGTTACCTTGGGCCTCCAAATCTTTGGTAGACTCCTCAAGATCTTGCGATTATTATCCCTTGTATCATAGGTCTTTCCCAGAGATTTGAGTCCATTGGTGATAGTCTGGAACCTTCCGAACATCTGATCAATGGATTCAGATTCATGCATCTTGAACATCTCATATTGATGCACCAACATGCTGATTTTTGACTGTTTCATATTGTCAGTTCCCTCATGGGCCGCAACCAGAGTATCCCAAATATCCTTGGCAGAAGAGCAGCCATGCACCTTTTCATACTCTGATTTGCTCAGGGAACAAATCAGGTAGAGTTTTGCTTCAGCGTTAAGTTGTACACGCGCCTTCTGATCACCCGTCCATTATGACTTAGGAATGGGCACACCATTGTTGACAGGAATATAATCACCATCAGTGACCACATCCCATAGATCAATGTTGCTACTTTCTATGAAGAGCTTCATACAATCCCTCCAGTAGTGGTAGTCAGAGCCATTGAAAGCAGGGGGCGTAGAGACTGAGGCACCTTCAGCTATGTAGTGAGAGTTGCTTGTAAAGGTTTCCATCAGGATCTACTCCTTCAGCACTTATTAGATGCTCAACCCGAAGTTGAGCTCTGGTACCAACTGTTAGGACCATAGGAAACACTAGAAGGGGGTTGAATAGTGTTTTAATAAACCTTTTCTGATTTTCGAAAACCTTTTAAAACAAGCAAGCTGATTTGAAAATATTTGAGCAACCTTCCGAAATTGGGAAGTTTAGCAACTTGCTTATGCAACTCAGGAGGTTGTGTAAACTTGATTTTGAAATACTTTTAGCGTGACAAAATTTTGTTTCGCAGCGAAGATTAATAATATCACTTTTCTTAACCCTCCTTGGTTAGTTAAAACAGAATATAAAGAGTTAAGGGTAGAGAGAACTTAGCCACAAAAAGTTATCCTGGTTCACCCACCAACTTAGTGAGCTACGTCCAGTCCCAAGGCAAACCACCACTGGATTTTCACTAATCCCGCAAGATTACAAGTATTATTTGCACACATAGCCTCTCCAATCTCAACACCCAAGTATTATTTGCACACCTAGCCTCTCCAGGCTCAAACCAGAAATACTGATTGAATGTAAGATTGCTCAAACTCTTAAACTACACAAGTTTAGAGCTCGAACTGGGAAGCTTGTACAAATAACTGAGTAAGACTCACGATATAGAAGTGTTGTACAAAGATGAAACAATGAAACAATTGAATATAAATTTCAGCAGCGTTTCAGCAAGTTGTTTTCTCTGTGTTCTCTCTCCCCTTGTTCATGGAGTCTTGGTATTTATAGAGTGAGAAACTTCAGCCCGTTGACCTCCATTCAATTTCCCGTTGAGAGATAGCATTTAATGCAAATGCTCCCGTTGTGACACATAGCCTGAAACCTCTGCAGTAGCAGGTAGTAGAGTCAGCAGTGCAGGCTTCACTTTTTCTGAGCAACTTGTACTTCACAACAGACTTTGCCTTTTTGGTGAGAGAACTTTGAAATATGCCAAAAACCACTTTCCCTGACTTTCCCGAAGGATGAGAGGCACAAGTTACTGAGGCAGCTACTGTTGTCTTGAGTCTTCAAAAGGAATATCATAGAATATTGTATTGAAGACGAACAGACGTTAGTACGACGTCTCATAACTTCAGGAGGTTCTTCACCTTCAACAGGTTGAGTACTCTCAGTAGGTTCCTTTGCTTCTGAAGGTTTCATTCCTTCAGAGGATAGGATTTCTTCAGTTGATACCTTCTGAAATATTAAAAAGATACCTTCAACAGACATTGTTCCTTTTCGCAAGAACGATAACCAAATTTTTAATTCATTAAAACTTGGGATTATGAGACTTAAAACATTATTAGCCTTTTAATAACATTTTGAGAATCAACGTAGGTTTGGTACTTCCGGCCAATGAAGCCACCTTCACTCCTCACTCATATTGTATCAGTTGAGTAAGAGTGAATATGTTTGGTGCTTCCGACCAATGATGCCACTTTTACTCCTCACTCATATTGTATCAGTTGAGTAAGAGTGAATAGGTTTGGTGCTTCTGGCCAATGATGCCACTTTCACTCCTCACTCATATTGTATCAGTTGAGTAAGAGTGAATAGGTTTGGTGCTTCCGGCCAATGATGCCACTTTCACTCCTCACTCATATTGCATCAGTTGAGTAAGAGTGAATAGGTTTGCTGCTTCTGGCCAATGATGCCACTTTCACTCGTCACTCATATTGTATCAGTTGAGTAAGAGTGAATAGGTTTGGTGCTTCCAGCCAATGATGCCACTTTCACTCGTCACTCATATTGTATCAGTTGAGTAAGAGTGAATAGGTTTGGTGCTTCCGACCAATGATGCCACTTTCAGTACTCCTCACTCATATTGTATCAGTTGATAAGAGTGAATAGGTTTGGTGCTTCCAGCCAATGATGCCACTTTCACTCCTCACTCATATTGTATCAGTTGAGTAAGAGTGAATAGGTTTGGTGCTTCCGACCAATGATGTCACTTTCACTCCTCACTCATATTGTATCAGTTGAGTAAGAGTTAATAGGTTTGGTGCTTCCGGCCAATGATGCCACTTTCACTCCTCACACATATTGTATCAGTCGAGTGATGCCACTATAGGTTTGGTGCTTCCGGCCAATGATGCCACTATATATCTTCCCACTCAAATTAGGGGTAACAATGTCATTTTCCTTTCAAACAATTTATTTGATATTTTTATCCATATTTAGTAAATACCTTTCCATTAATTATGATAATAGTCATTTATTTTTATAATGCTTAATGATAATTTACATAGAAGTTTATAATTGAATTAAAATATTTAAATTATATTAATCAATATATATAAGTTTGATAAAAATTATATTGTAATATAAATTATTATAAAAATAAATAAATATGAAACTATTGCAAAATTATTAGACAAAGTTAAATTTATGTTAACAGAAATACCATACTAATTTTAGAAGTATTTATCCAAAATATTGAAGAAAAACCTATTTGTGAATTTTAAGAATAGCTCCAAAACATCAATTCTTAATTTACTTTGTTTATGATAATATTTATTAATTTGAATAATAACATTATTTATTCAATTCCGATAATTAAAGGTTTAATTGTTAATGTGTTTCATTAAATTCCTGCACATGCAATTATTATCATCAAATATGCATGTCCAACCTACATTTTACTATTCTTTTTTAACAAAAATTCATCCTAAACACCCCGTACAATCATATGTTAAAAATATCAATTTATTCAATGCTTTACAATATAAATTTATTTAATAAATTAATATATACTATTTTAATAAATTATAATATATACTGTGTTAATAAATTATAATATATATTGTTTTAATAAATTAATATATAAACTTATTAAATTAATATACTGAAACATATAATATGAAATAAAATTCAATGTTGTAAACAAAATGAAACTGAGTGAATAGATTCTATCTGTTTAATTAAACATCATATGATTATCTCTACAATTTGGACGGTTGACAAATCATGCAGTTTAAAACAGGGGCTCACTAAACAGTGTTTATTTACGCATCCCAACTACTAGTACAACACATCAAAAATTGTAAAAGACAAAGAACAAGATCTGACTGACTTTATGATTAGGTTGGGTATAGAGCTACCTAAACCAAACCACCTACTACACAATTATTATCCACTAAAAAAAAACATAAAAACAACAGTAGCCTTGTCTTCAATTTGAACCAACGTAAACAAATACTCCCTCCGATCTCAAATATAAACAATAAAAAATTCACTTGTGTTGGTCTAAAATATAAGCAAATTTTAACTAATTTTGCCTTATTTAATGACCTCGGACTAAAATATCTTTTACTTAAATTCAAATTGTTCTATCCAATGACCATATTTAATGAACCATGTAGAGATAGTGTTTCCACTTGGAACAAGTTTCAATAAAATTGGAGTCTCCTATGAAGGGCAATTTAGAGAATACAATTCTTTTTTAGATTACATCAAGAAAATTTAATGAAGTTAACTAACATTTCTTAATTAGTGTGAGTTAGTTTTTTTTTTCTTATATTTGAGATCAGAGGGAGTACACCCGTTTAAGTTTTTTTTGTTCAATTGATGATTGGATTAAGGGCTGGAAACCAACAGAAAAAGGGCCAAGGCCCAATACAACAGAGAAATATATAATACACCCGTTTAATTAAATATATAATAAAAACTAATAGGGCCCTCCATTTAGACTACTTTGTAGAAATAGGCCAATTTGTTGACTATGTAATTCTTGCAGTTGTCTTTTTTTGTTATTGGTCGATTGCGGGTCGTCTACATTTACATTACTGATTATAAGTGGCCCAAATTAAAAGGCCCAACAAACACACTTACCACAAATTTAACAGTGTTTTATAAAAGTAAAAAACTTATAACAACCACCAAACTGAACAAACCTAGGCCTCTTGGGCCCAACAATCATTCTCACACATAAAAGGTAAAAATCCTCCTAAGGAAAAGTTTCTACACACAATCAAATTCAAAAATCCCTATTTTTATAGAATCATGAGTACATAACGTAAACCCTAAACCAAAGAACTTATCCCTAAGATATGTCGTCCTTATACGTCCAAAGAACTTATCCCTAAGATATGTCGTCGCCCACAGTCCCTTATTTCATACGTTTTGGTCACCCATTTATTCCTTATAAGACCATGTTCAACCACCTTCTTCTTCCAAAACTCCTCAAATTCATCCGGGGTGAAATTCGAGTACATTGTTGTCTTGAAATCTTCCAAAAACGAAGAATGTTTGACATTCTCACAAGCATTATTATGTAAGTGCCATGTGAAAGGGAATCAAACATGTGGTCAGGGTGCAGCGGAAATAAATGGATTCCCTCCCTTGTTATAATCGTTTTGCGAAAACACGAATCAAGGCATAAAAGGTATTAAAACGAAAGGTCGTACCTTATTAGGATTATGAATGAGGCAATAGCAGCCACGTCTCTAGTGATGTCCACGCCAACAGCCGAACTAGGAAACCCTCCTCAGCTCTGCTAGTAGCCTTAGAGAGTAAAAAGCGATTGTTCATATGTATAGGGTAGTGCATCTCATGCTCTATTTATAAAGTGGTGGCTAGGGTTTTACCCCCTCACTCACTTAACCCTTACACTTATGGGTCTGGCCCATTATGTTATAATTCTAATTAAATTAAATTAGAATTATTATCCTTTCCTAGTGACATGTTGTGTGCGTGTGACCCAATAGGCTTTTAATATTTGGTTATGATATTGAATAAAAATCCTCTTATACTTAATATCATAAATAGTGAGCGGTATCTAGCAATACATCACTATCCAAATATTGAGATTATCAACAACTTTGATAAATCCTATTTTATAATAATAATTTATATGATATGTCCCTTTGTCCAAATATCTAATTGAACACAAGGGCATGGATTGTGTCAACCTTGTATAGTTCAATTTATATTTTCTTGATTCCCAAGTAGACTGTATAGAAAATAAACATCTTATGTTTATCCTCCTGAGCATGGCCATGCATTTTGCAGTCTAACTTTATCAAGAGGCGTACAGATATAACTCCTGTTACATAGGAGGGACAAATCCCATCTAGGGCACTCACATTCCACCATATAATTTATTATATGTCCAAAAACCAACTTTATGATTACCCTGTTACAAGTAACGTTTAATGATAATTAAAACATATAATTCCTTATGTAGGAATCGTAGTGATTTCAGGTCGAAGGACTTCATATAACACTTATCAATTTAAGAAACGTTCATGACACTTATGTAACAATCCATGCAACGTTCTTAAGGTGGGTCTGTCCAGTACACCATTACTCTTAATGTGTACCTATGTGAGCACATGATATCTCATATCCATGATCCGTGAGATGTGATCATCAATGAACTCACATACTAGTCTAAATGCATCTTTGTCCTAAGATGATACTTGACTAGGGACTATTTAAGAATAGTTCTTCATAAGATCTCACGATCAAGTCATCTACTTGATTTCTTATGAAATTTGAGCTTACTATTCTAAGGACATTAATTATATTCTAAAAGAATAAGTTGCCTTTATAAAATAACATGATACAAGTGATGGATGTTCATAAACATATAAGTCTCTAGTGCATATTCCTAACAATCTCCCACTTGCACTAGAGACATTCAGGCATAACTCTTATGCCTAATGATCTAGTGTGCCCTTCATGCTTCTACTGCACAAGGGTTTTTTGTTAGTGTGGTAGAATCAGCGACTGTTTTCTTGCTTGAAACTTTTCCAGCTCACAGCGCCACCATTGAAACAAAACACATAACATGATTGCGATCTTTAATCATCTTTGTCAGTTTGGAAGCTAGCATCAATGTAACCCTTTACAAGTAGCTCTTCATCACTTCCATATATATATATATATCAAGAATGAATCCTTAGTTCTTCTCAAGTACTTAAGGATGTTCTTGATTGTTGTCTAGCGACCTTCACCAAGATCAGATTGGTATCTGCTAGTCATGCTTAGAGCATATGATATGTTTGGTCGAGTACATAACATGGAATACATGATAGAGCCTATAGTAGATGCATAAGGAATCTTACTCATGCGATCTCTCTCTCCTTTACTAGAAGGAGATTGAGCCTTAGATAGGCTTATACCATGTGACATGGGCAAAATTCCTTTTATCAGAATCTTGCGTGTTAAAACCATTTGAACACCTTGTCTATGCATGTACTTCGATTTAGACCAAGTAATCTTTCAGATCTATCTTTATAGATCTTGATACCTAACACATAGGTTGCTTCGCCCAAATATTTCATAGTAAAACAACTTCCTGACCAAATCTTTACAGATTGAAGGGTAGGAATGTCATTTCCTATGAAGAGTATGTCATCTACATACAAAACCAGAAAAACCACTATGCTATCACTAACCATCTTGTAGACACAAGGCTCATCTTCATTTTTAATCAAACCAAACCGCTTAACAGCTTCATCAAAACGAAGATTCCAGCTTCTAGAAGCTTGCTTTAATCCATAAATGGATCGTTGCAACGTACATACCTTTAGGTATAACAAAACCTTCAGGTTGTATCACATACACATCTTCAAGAAGGCTTCCATTCAGGAAGGCTGTCTTGACATCTACTTGCCAGATTTCATAATCATGGTATGTTGCAAATAGCAAGCAAGATCCGGACAGATTTGAGCATGGCAACTGGGGAAAAAGTTTCACCATAGTCTACACCATGAATTTGCGTGAAACCCTTAGCCACCAACCGTGCTTTAAAGGTACTTACATTACCATCCATGTCAGTTTCCTTTCGAAAACCCACTTGCACCCTATGGGTTTTTATCCTTTCGGGTGGCTCAATCAAGGTCTATACCTTGTTAGTGTACATGGAATCCATTTCAGATCTCATGGCATCAAGCCATTTCTCAGATTCTGGACTCAAAAGAGTTTCTTGGTAAGTCACTGGGTCATCTTGATCCATCAGCAATACATCGCCTTCCTGAGACACATGGAACCCATATCTCTCAGGTTGGTGACGTACCCTGTCTGACCTACGCAAGTCTTACGCTATTTGAGCAGGTGGCTCCACAATACTTTGTGGTATCTGCTCTTGTTCCATTATTGGCTCATTGCTACTCTGTGGTACTTGAATTTCTTCAAGTTCTACTTTCCTCCCACTCATTTTCTTAGAGACAGATTCCTTCTCTAAGAATACAGCAGTCCTAGCGACAAACATTTTGCCTTCACTAGGATTATAGAAGTAGTAACCCTTAGTTTATTTTGGGTATCCCACAAAATAAGCACTTATCTGATTTGGGTCCTAGCTTATATGAGACTTGGCGTTTCACATAAGCTTCACAACCCTAAATCTTTCATAAAAGACATACTAGGTCTTTTCCCAGTCCATATCTCATATGGTGTCTTTATGACAGCCTTAGATGGAACACGTTTAGTGTGAAGGCTACTGTTAACAAAGCATGACCCCAAAAAGGAGTCGGGGAGTTTAGTGTGACTCATCATAGAACGAACCATATCTAATAGAGTTCGATTTCTCCTTTCTGAAACTCCATTCCATTGAGGTGTTCCAGGAGGAGTGAGTTGAGACGTTATCCCACACTCTCTTAGATAGTCATCAAATGTTGGCTTAAGTATTCTCCACCTCGATCTTATCGAAGTGTTTTAATAGTTTTGCCAAGTTGGTTTTATACTCCATTCTTAAATTCCTTGAACTCTTCAAAGGACTCAGATATGTGTTTCATCAGATACACAAATCCATATATGCTAAAATCATCAGTAGAAGTGATGAAGTATTGAAAATCTCCTCTAGCCATTATGCCCATGGGCCCACATACATCACTATGTATGAGACTAAGAAGATCACCGGCCCTTTCACCCTTTCTTCTGATGAATGGGTTTTTGGTCATCTTCCCAATAAACAAGATTCACATATCTCAATTGATTCTAAATCAAATGAGTCCAGATAACCATCTTGGTGGAGTTTGGATATGTATTTCTCATTTATGTGGCCTAAGCAACAATGCCAAAGATAAGTCGGGTTCAAATCATTTGTTTGGACCCTTTTAGCACTTATGTTATAGATAGACACTTCATATTGTTCAACTTTGCACAACCATAAAATATATCATTCAAATAAATTGAACAACTATTCTTTATTATGAATGAAAAACCAGTCTTGTCTAAACAAGAAACGGAAATAATATTCCCACTAATGGCAGGCACAAAATAACAATTATTTAGTCCAATAACTAGTCCAGTTGGCAAAATTAAATAATATGTTCCTACGGCTAAGGCAGCAACTCTTGCTCCATTTCCCACACGTAGGTCGACTTCTCCTTTAGCCAATGACCTACTCTTTTTAGATCCTACACATTCACACAAATGTGAGATCCATATCCGATATACAATAACTAAGGTGCAGTAGTAGGTAAATCAACTTCTATAACATAGATACTTGAAGCGGAAGTCTCACTTCCCTTCTTGATCTCCTCCAGGTACTTTGCACAGTTTCTCTTCCAATGTCCTGATTGGCCACGGTGGAACCATTTTCCTTCCTTAGCTATCCCGCCCATAGGTTTCAAGAATTTCTTCTTGCCCTTGCCCTTTCCAGGTCGGACCATCAATATGGCCTTCCCTTTACCTTTATTAATGCTTTGCTCAGCTGTTTTTAACATGCTTAGCAATTCTGGCAGTGGTTTGTCAAATTCATTCATGTTGTAGTTTATGACGAATTGACTATAGCTGTCCGGCAACGATTGCGAGACAAGATCAGTGGCCAACTCTTGGCCTAATAGGAATCCAAGCCTTTCTAGGTTTTCAATGTACCCAATCATATTGAGTACATGAGCACCTACAAGGCTTCCCTTTGCCAGTCTACATTTATAAAGTGCCTATGAGACTTCAAATCGTTCATGCCTAGCTTGGCCTTGATAAGATCTCCTTAAATGTACGATCATATTGTACGCCTCCATGTTCTCATGCTATTTCAGCATTCACGGTAGCAAGCATAAGGCAACCTACATCGAGAGCATCATCCAGATGCTTTCTAAAAGCATCCTTGTCAGCTTTTGAAGCATTTGCAATGGGTGTTTCAAGAAAAGGCTCTTCTAGGACATACAGCCTTTCCTAAGGACAATCCTTAGGTCTTATACTAGTCTAGAAAATTAATTCCAGACAGTTTGTCCTTTTCAAGGACAGATCGCAATAAAAGTTAATTGTTCTATTCGTTGCCAAGGTAATTATGCACGTAAGTATCATATAACAAACATATTTAATAAGGTCTTTAAATTAAAACAACTAAAGCCATAACCAACCATCATGCAAATTCAACATCCATTGATTGTAAAACAAGTGATATAATAAGATGTATATATTAAGTGAGGTTTGAATATGCGCATACGAAATAACACACTACGTAGTGTAGCACGTGGTTTAAAGGGGAGGCCGCCCCCGAGTGGGGCAGCGCCCGACCCAAAAATTAGATTTGATAAATATTCAACCAATCATCAATAAGTGTCTCGCTTCAAACGAATACTTCACGAATCGATAAACGAGTAAGTCCCTCGTATCATTTGAATACGTTCTTGTCAGCAAATTGATAAGTGGCATGTTTATCGCAGCCAACATTTGAGTCGAGACAAGGTTTCAACAATTGAATCCTTTGACTCCCAAGTCATGAACTTTTCATGTTCCATGGGACCCTCCAACACTAGAATATATAAACATATATATACATCACACATAAAACAATCAATAAAGGGAACAAAATAAACTGATTCTGAAAGTTGTGCTTCACTTGCGCTTTACTTGCGCTTCACCTGCGCTACAGCGTAGGTGAAGCGCAAGTATCAGAATCGAAAATACGTAAACTGCGCTTCAGTCTACGCTGCAGCCTATACTGCAGCGTAGATCTGCGCTTCATCCTGCGCTGCAGCGCAGGTTGCAGCCCAGATATCAGTGCTACATTTTTCAGCAGAAAAACAACAAAAAAAATCATAATCTTCACAAGATTAAAAGCCTAAAACGTGTTTATCGCAAACCAAAGCTCTGATACCAATTGAAAGGGAATCAAGCATGTGGTCAGGGTGCAGCGGAAAAAAATGGATTCCCTCCCTTATTATAATCATTTTGCGAAAACACGAATCAAGGCATAAAAGGTTTTAAAACGAAAGGTCGTACCTTATTAGGATTATGAATGAGGCAATAGCAGCCACGTCTCTAGTGGTGTCCACGCCAACATCCAAACTAGGAAACCCTCCTTAGCTCTGCTAGTAGCCTTAGAGAGTAAAAAGCGATTGCTCATATGTATAGGGTAGTGCATCTCATGCTCTATTTATAAAGTGGTGGCTAGGGTTTTACCCCCTCACTCACTTAACCCTCACACTTATGGGTCCGGCCCATTATGTTATAATTCTAATTAAATTAAATTAGAATTATTATCCTTTCCTAGTGGCATGTTGTGTGCGTGTGACCCAATAGGCTTTTAATATTTGGTTATGATATTAAATAAAAATCCTCTTATATTTAATATCATAAATAGTGAGCGGTATCTAGCAATATATCACTATCCAAATATTGAGATTATCAACAACTTTGATAAATCCTATTTTATGATAATAATTTATATGGTTTGTCCCTTTGTCCAAATATTTAATTGAACACAAGGGCATGGATTCTGTCAACCTTGTATAGTTCAATTTATTTTTTTCTTGATCCTCAAGTAGACTGTACAGAAAATAAACATCTCATGTTTATCCTCCTGAGCATGGCCATGCATTTTGCAGTCTCACTTTATCAAGAGGCCTACAGATATAACTCCTGTTACATAGGAGGGACAAATCTCATCTAGGGCACTCACATTCCACCACATAATTTATTATATGTCCAAAAACCAACTTTATGATTACCCTGTTACAGGTAACGTTTGATGATAATTAAAACATATAATTCCTTATGTAGGAATCGTAGTGATTTCAGGTCGAAGGACTTCATATAACACTTATCAATTTAAGAAACGTTCATGACACTTATGTAACAATCCATGCAACGTTCTTAAGGTGAGTCTGTCCAGTACACCATTACTCTTAATGTGTACCTATGTGAGCACATGATATCTCATATCCAAGATCCGTGAGATGTGATCATCAATGAACTCACATACTAGTCTAAATGCATCTTTGTCCTAAGATGATACTTGACTAGGGACTATTTAAGAATAATTCTTCATAAGATCTCACGATCAAGTCATCTACTTGATTTCTTATGAAATTTGAGCTTACTATTCTAAGGACATTAATTATATTCTAAAAGAATAAGTTGCCTTTATAAAATAACATGATACAAGTGATGGATGTTCATAAACATATAAGTCTCTAGTGTATATTCCTAACACCATGCACACAAGCGATGACATAATTCTTGAAAAACATGCTTAATAGCCTCCCGCATTGCACTATCACCATCTGTTACTACTGCTTTCGGCTGCTTGTTACCCATTGCTTCCAAGAAAGCTTCTAAAACCCACTTATAGGTTTCAGTTGTTTCATCTGAGACTAAAGCACAACCAAAAATAATTGTCTGAATGATGATTGCAGCCAGAAAAAATTACAACAGGATAATTGTACTTGTTCTTCTTGTATGTCGTGTCAAACGCAAGAACATCACCAAAGCAATGAAAATCATACCTACTTACTCCATCCGCCCAAAAAAGGCGCTTTAATTTACCATCAGATCCAATAGAGTATTTCCCATATAAAAGTGGGTCATTGTCAGCCTTGCCTTGAAGGTAACTCAAGTCAGCACGTACGTCCCCTTTCTTCACCTTTGCTTGATTTTTTCGGTCAAGATAGTTGTACATATCCTTCTTCGTAAAACCAACACGACATTAGGAGCCCTTTTGAGCCACTAGGTTGTTAGTGTATGCACTAGAGACCTATATGTTTTATTTTGAATATCCATCACTTGTATCATATTATTTTATAAAGGCAATTCATTTATTAATTCTTTTAGAACATAATTATTGTCCTTAGAATAGTAAGCTTAAACTTCATAAGAAATCAAGTAGATGATTTGATCATGGGATTTTATGAAGAACTATTCTTAAAATAGTCCCTGGTCAAGTATCATCTTTAGGACAAAAGATGCATTTAGACTAGTATGTGAGTTCGTTGATGATCACATCTCACGGATCATGGATATGAGATATCATGCACTCACATAAGTATACATTAAGAGTAATGGTGTACTGGACAAACCCACCTTAAGAACGTTGCATGGATTATTACATAAGTGTCATGAGCGTTTCTTAAATTGATAAGTATTGTATGAAGTCCTTTGACCTGAAATCACTACGATTCCTACATAAGGAATTATATGTTTTAAATATCATCAAACGTTACCTGTAACAAGGTGATCATAAAGTTGGTATTTGGACATATAATAAATTATGTGGAGGAATGTGAGTGACCTAGATGGGATTTGTCCCTCCTATGTAACATGAGTTATATCTACAGGCCTCTTGATAAAGTGAGACTGCAAAATGCATGGCCATGCTCAGGAGGATAAACATGAGATGTTTATTTTCTGTACAGTCTACTTGGGGATCAAGAAAACATAAATTGAACTATACAAGGTTGACACAATCCATGCCCTTGTGTTCAATTAGATATTTGGACAAAGGGACAGATCATATAAATTATTATCATAAAATAGGATTTGTCAAAGTTGTTGATAATCTCAATATTTGGGTAGTAGTGATGTATTGCTAGATACCGCTCACTATTTATGATATTAAATATAAAAGGATTTTATTTTAATATCGTAACCAAATATTAAAAGCCTATTGGGTCACACGCATACAACATGCCACTAGGAAAAGATAATAATTCTAATTTGATTAGAATTATAACCTAATGGGCCAGACCCATATGTGTTAGGGATAAGTGAGTGAGGGGGTAAAACCCTAGCCACCACTCTATAAATAGAGCATGAGATGCATTACCCATTACACATGAGTAGTCGCTCTTACTCTCTAAACACTACTAGCAGAGTTGAGGAGGGTTTCCTAGTTCGGTTGTTAGCGTAGACACCTCTAGAGACGTGGCTGCTATTGCCTCGTTAGTAATCCTTAAAAGGTATGCCATTATGTTTTCATGCCTTATATGCCTTAATTCGTGTTTTCGCATTAACGATCATAACAAGGGAGGGAATCCATTTATTCCGCTACACCCTGACCACATGCTTGATTCCCTTCATAGGTACCTCGTAATATGACAACCTCTAAGACCATATGTATGCAAACTATCAACCTGAGTCTTATCAGCATCCGTTAACCCCCGGTAAGCAGGGTGTAGGTGCACAAATCTAGAAGGGGTAAGCTCATGGTTATGACATTGCTCAAATGACACCACTTTCCACTTTAAACTCTTCTGATGGTAGTGTATACGAAGTTTGGCTTGACAATTTGTACGGGTAAGTGGCCTATGCTCTCTCTTCCTATCTACCCTCATAAAGTGCTTCTTATTTCTTAGTCCCTCCCTATTGCAAACAAACTGCCGCATAATTAAATTACCCCTAATATCCTTCATTACGTCATCTTTTCTAACCACAAAGCCATCAAACTTAGCATATAATTGATAAAAATTATATGCCTCTTCTTCACTGCCAAATTCAAGGGACATAATTTCATCCCCAGACAAGTCAAGCAACCTACTAGGCTCATCATGAGATACAACAATATCTTCTTTTTCATCATAATAAAAAAATTCACCTTCCTTACCCATAACAGAATCATTAGAACACAAATTAAATGATGGATCCTTATCATCAACACACTTAATGCTAGACACAAATTTAGATTTCTCCATCTGCTTAACAACCAACACATTCAAATAATTACAAACCATAAGACACCAGTTACAATAAAAAACATTGGCAATTACAAAATAAGAGAGCAACATATTGTACACATAACAGAACCCAATTAGGATCAATTTCTACTCATAACAGAAACCATAACATAGTAACTAAATTGTGAAATTAACTATTAAAGCTTAAGTTACAAAATAACAGAGGACACAATTTGTTCCCAAAATCAGAATTCAAATTGACTATTATACAAAATAAGTTGCACACTTAAAAATCACCCCGCCACAGAATTTTGCACTATTTCAATCAACGGTTAAATTCATGCTACAAATACAAAAACAAAATCAATTCAAGTCAATTATTACCACAAAAATCAGAAAAAAAGGAATCTATGAACCCTTCCTACTTACAGAACCTTAGCCCCATAAAAATGAACACCTTTGACTGATTTAAGGAACGACAACGTCAACCATAAGCTGCGAAGAAGGGAAATCTACTTACAGTGCCACAACACCGGCTCTACTATGACAAACGCGCACAACTTCGCTTTGATTTCACCTTTCGGATAGCTATACAAAACGAACACGATAAGTAATCACCTCACGAACATTTGTGCTTCACTTACCCTAAACACCACACAACCCTAAACCCATACCAGAAGAAATAAAGAAGTACTTCTTACCGGAGAAAAGAAACCGGAGAGGTTCGAACCCAAGCTTTCCTTGTCGAAGAACCCTAGCGTTTTCCAGAAGAAGAATTTACTTGCTCTCACAAAGAAAATGATTTTACTAATTATCAAAATAAACAATAAATTTAATTTGACACAAAATAATTAAACAATTTTAATTTTAGAGGACTGTACAGCAAGAGGACTAAACATTGAAAAGGAAAAGTTCCATCACAATCACCTCACGTGACTCTATACTAGTACACACATTCCTATTGGACCACGTAAGAAGGGTTTCTAAACCCTTCAGTTAATAAGGGTACCGAAGAATTTTCCAAAAGTTAAATAACACAATTCAACTTCTTTATTGTATTTACATATGGTTATTTTAGCTATATTTATATCTATTCTCATAAATTTTTGTAAATAATTACTTGTAGCTAGACTCACATCTATTTAATTCTTAAATAGGGAGTAATTATAGGTGAATCTTTTGAATTTGGATCATCATACATCCTCAATTTAGAAAATATTGGGGCTGGTAGTTATTTTGACGTCCATTTTTTCTATTCCAATTATACCCCTTTTTTTTTAAAAATAAACTCAAATTATGATAGTTATAATTTTGTTTAAAAGAGAATAATAATTTCACATCAATAATTATCAAAACAATATAATAACTACTATATTATACAATATTATTTTAATCCACTTAATAAATATTTTTATAAATAGTAAAAAATATGGATAGATAGACACGTTAGTGCTTGTCTTCCACTAGTTATTATTAGGGGTGTTCATTGGTCGGTTACGGTCGGACTCGTGCCCAAAATGGCCCATCTGATTGTAATCGAACAGTCAAATACATGGGCCGATTTCGACCATTATATCATTCGTTTTGGACGGATTCAAGTTGGTCGGGTTACGGGTAATTCAGGTGGATATAAACGAATATAAACGTGTCTAAGCTGATATTAGGCCTTATCTTTAATTTTTGTCAGATCAAATTTTTGAACTTTTTTCTAAGCTTTTCTAATCCTAATTGATTAAAATTGTTATTACATGTAAATTGGACCATTTCAAATTTAAATTTTGACAATCCAAAATTACATACATTATTATTAAATTTTAAAGATTAACCCAAACATACATTTAACATAAAAAAATAGATTTCGCATTGAAATAATTATACATGCACTATTACATTTTACAATATTTTCATCAATATATTAAATTCAAATTACAACCTTCAAATTAACCAAAAAAAATACAACCCTAAAAGATTATATATTTCATTCACCCTCAAGAAAAACCGGAGCCAAGCTCCATGATCTTCACATTTGGATACTAGTCTCCCCTAATCACCCAACTCCACTACAGAGAATGGAACCTGCAAACAAAAAAATCAAAACAAACTCAAAGCATTTTTAAAGTTTGCACCTTTCATGAAAACAAATTTAGATTTCATGAAAGAAAAAAAATTCAAACACAAAATCCACCATCAGTCATAAAAAATCCCAAAACATTCCAACTTTAGTGAAAAAAACAAACTTTGTTTAAAATAAATGATGAAACACTTCAAAAATCCAAAAAGACATGAACTTTACATCTTTCATAAACAAAAGAAAAGAAAGTTTCAATCTTTTAGAACAAAAAAACAAGAACAAAGAAGAAAATGAGGGAGGAGAAGGAATAGGTGTTGTTTGCCACCATGACGTCTGGGTCGGATTTCTTGGGTCTGTGCCCACCCATAGTTATTATAATGATATTTATCATAAATAATACAAACTAGTTGTGGACCCGTGCCGATGCACGTGTTATGTACAGGTTGACTGATATATATATATATATGGTATTAATTTAAATTTAAGTAAATAAAAATAATTTATGACAAATTATTAAACTTTGAGACAATATATCAATTGTAAGAAAATCAATGAGAAAAATTGTACTCCAATAATTGTAACATCCCGCAAATTAGGAACTTAATTAATTTATTAGATTGCATACAAGAGAATTAAGTATTAGTAAGTAAAGGGAGGAAAATTAAGGAACTATAGGTTAAAACCCTATCACAAATCAAGTTATGTTTTAACTTAAGAGAAATTGGGAAAATTGAGTTCTGGTAATCGATTACAAGGAGTCTGTAATCGATTACCCGAGAGCTAGTTTTTAGGTAATCGATTACTCACAGGCTGTAATCGATTACCTGAGAGCTGAGTTTTTGGTAATTGATTACAGGGATTTTGTAATCGATTACCCGAGAGCTGATTTTGTGTAATCAATTACTCACATGGTGGTAATCGATTACCTGAAGCTGAGTTTTTGGTAATCGATTACCAGATTCTCAGAAACGTTTTCCAGTGTAAATTCTACCTTTGGTAATCGATTACAGCACAATTGTAATCGATTACCAGCTGTCCAGTATATATACTCGGACATGTAAAATCTGAAATTTTATTTTCTCTTCTTCTTCTCCACCGAGCCATAGAGAGAGAGTGAGTTAGAGAGAGAAACACCAATTGGAAGCTTAGGAAGGAGGATCAAAGCTAGGATTCACCAAAGGAACTCCAAATTCATCAATTCCTCTTGAGAATCTCAAGAAATTGGTGAGTATAACTCACACACTCTCACTTTTCTTTGAATTTGATTTTCTCCCCATTGTATGATCCCTACTCTCTTGATTCCTCTTTCTAATTGTAAATTGTAGTTGGATTGTTGATAGTTGTGTAAGATTGATTAGTTTAATCGGTGATTTTAATTCAAAACCTTAGGATAGCGAGATTTACGAAAATAGCGACATTGTCGAAATGCTCGATGTATGAACCCTACCCCTTGAATCCCTTTCTATATAGTTAAATTGAATGGAATTATGTTGATTACACTAGAATTGATTACAATATGCTTGGATCGATGGTAAAACTATTGAATTTCGAAGTTACGAAAGTTATGAAACTTGCGAAAGTCTCAAAACATTCGAAATGTTCGAAATTCTGGTTTTAACTATCGATTCATGTTTACCGGTTTCGACCGTGAGTTAATTTAAGTCGGCCTTTGCGCTGTGAGTTAAAAAAACTAAATAATTATGTGAAAACATGACTTCGGTCCAGTAATGGGTGGGATACGTCCCCGGGAAAGACGTTTCCCGTAGTCTGAGCTCAGTTCTAACTCCAGTTTAAAGTGAGAACATCATGCCTGCTAAGTAAAGCAGTGAGTTGCATTCTATTGTTTATGATTAAGTTAGTTATTTTATGAAATATGAATATATATAATGATGTTGAACATTTATTAGTTTGAAATACATTGATTGGTATTTGTTTCCTGTAAACTTAGTATGCTTAGTTATACTTCACTGAGACATTAGTCTCACCACGCGTTTTGTGGATATAATCTAGGTGTGCAGGTACCTCCAGGAGATAATAAGTGAATTAGAGCTGGAAATGTTGGATCTAAACATTTCTTTTTTGGATTGTATATGCAAGTTGTATCTCCTTGCATTTTGTTTAAGTTTGTTCAGTTTGTAGCCTTCGGTCCTGATGTATAGATGTATATATTAGATAGCTGAAATATGTAAATAGGTTTGTTGATGTTAGTTTATAATCTTTGGACCAAATGTTTATATGGACTCTGATTGTGAAAATAAGGTTTAAGTTATTCACATTTATATGAGCTTTGTTGGATATTTATGTAAATGTGAGGTTTGATAACCAGAATTGTATGTTTTAGTTTCGAATTTTCAGAATTTAGTTTCCAACGAACTAAGTTCTGAATTTAGAAATTAGGGCATTACATTTTGGTATCAGAGCAGTTCAATCCAATTGGACTGTGGTAGTAGGATTTTCTTGTGACTTGTTATTCTAATTTATGCATTGTTTTGTGAATTGAGAGACCGATCACCTTGATGTTTACTTAATGATGTGTAGATAATTATGGCAAGTGGCAGGAGGGGTCGCCCCAGAACCAATACCTCTTCTCAGAATCCACCACTTGACCTAGTGGCAGCAGCTCTTCAGGCATTCACACACATGATGGGAGAGCAGGCGGCTGCTAATGCTGCATTATTTCAGGAGTTGGCCCGAAGGACTACGGGGGCACCACATGCACCTGTGGTGGATCCGTTTGTTCAAGGGTTGGTGGAGTTTCGAAAGCACAACCCTCCTCAGTTCAATGGAGTATACGATCCGGACGTGGCATCCAATTGGCTTAGGGATCTTAATAGAATCTTTGATGTGATGAGATGTGCGGATGCATCTAAGGTGGGCTTTGCTATCTATATGCTGAGGGGTGAAGCTGAGGATTGGTGGAAGACGGCTAGCACTAGGACTGCTGTGGTGGAGGCTCCCATTACTTGGGGTGTCTTTCAAACTTTGTTCTTGGATAAGTATTTTCCTGCCACGGTCAGAAGGCAAAAAGAAGTAGATTTTTTACAACTAAAGCAAGGGAGTATGTCAGTGGGCCAATATGTGGCCAAGTTTGAGGAGTTAGCAAAGTATTCCAGGTATTTACAGACAGTGGCTGATGAGGAGTGGAGGTGTAATCAGTTTGAAGGAGGTCTCCGACCTGAATTGCTGGATCGGGTTGGAACTCTTGAAATCAAGGATTTTCCCACTTTAATCAACAAGTGTTATATTGCGGAAAAGAACATCAGAGGAACCACCAGTTCAGCACCACCTACTGATAATAAAGGAAAGCGGAAGATAGAGGAATCCAATCAGTTTAAGGGCCCGAGGCCTAAGTGGCAAGGCACCTCAGCTTTGACCACCAGACCGGCCCAACGCCAAGGGGTACCCATTTGCCCCAAGTGAGGAAAGGAACATTCTGGAGAATGTTTGACGAGAAAGAATGTGTGTTTCTTTTGTAAGCAACCTGGTCACATGAGGAATGAATGTCCCAAGAGAAAGGATCTACCAAATCCCCAAACCACTGGAAGAGTCTTCACTCTGAGCGGGAAAGTGTCAGCTTCTGCTGATAATCTGATGCGAGGTATGTGCACCCTAGTAGATCGAACCTTAATTGTATTGTTTGATTCAGGAGCTACTCATTCTTTCATTTCTCTTGATTGTGTAAAACAGTTGAATTTGCATGTTGTATCTTTACCTTATGTTCTGAGTGTTGTTACTCCCGCCAAGGAGGCCATTTCTACTTCCCTTGTGTGTATTCAGTGTCCCATTGTGATACAAGGGAAGGCCTTCGAGGTTGACCTAGTTTGTTTGCCTTTACGGGGTATAGATGTTATTCTTGGTATGAATTGGTTGTCTTCAAATAGAGTCATGCTTGATTGTTTTAACAAACAGGTTGTCTTTCCACTCCTTCCTCCTCTTTTAAGGCAGAGACCATAAATTCTTTTGTCCAGTGTCACTGAATTGTCTGAATGCCTTAGTGATGGGAGTGAGTCTTTTGTCTTATTACTTTCCTCAACTCTAGAGTCCAAGATAGATTTAAGCAGTATAACTACAGTTAGAGAGTTTCAAGATGTTTTTCCTAGTGAGGTAACCACCTTACCTCCAGACCGAGAGATTGAGTTTACCATAGACTTAGTACCAGGTACGGGACCTATCTCTAAAGCACCATACAGAATGTCCCCACTAGAACTTAGTGAACTTAAAGCCCAGTTAGAAGATCTTATGTCTAAGGGGTTCATTAGGCCTAGTGTGTCACCTTGGGGGGCTCCAGTGCTTTTAGTGAAAAAGAAGAATGGGAGTATGAGGCTGTGTGTAAATTATAGGCAGTTGAACAAGGTTACCATTAAGAACAAATATCCTTTACCCAGAATAGATGACCTTCTAGATCAACTTAGGGGAGCCTCAGTTTTCTCTAAGATAGATTTAAGGTCCGGTTATCATCAGATCAGGATTAAGGGGGAGGATATACCAAAAACAGCCTTCAGGACTAGGTATGGGAATTATGAGTATTTGGTGATGCCATTTGGAGTAACCAACGCTCCTGCTGTATTCATGGACTACATGAATCGAATCTTTAGGCCCTATCTGGATCAGTTTGTTGTTGTATTCATTGATGATATTCTGATCTACTCCCGTAGTGTAGAAGAGCATGAGAGACACCTTAGGATTGTGTTAGGAGTTTTGAGAGAGAAGATGTTGTTTGCAAACCCTGAGAAGTGTGAGTTTTGGAGTGATAAAGTTCAATTTTTCGGACATGTGATTTCCCGTGAGGGTGTGTCCGTTGATCCTAGCAAGGTAGCAGTTGTCCTTGAATGGGAAAGGCCTAATACCGTTACGGAAATTAGGAGTTTCCTAGGATTGGCCGTCTACTATCGGAGATTCATTAAAGGATTCTCCCAGCTAGCCTTACCTCTCACCAGGTTAACTCGAAAAGGACAAGCCTTTGTGTGGGATGAGATTTGTGAGCGGAGCTTCTTGGAGCTCAAGAAAAAGTTAACCACCGCTTCGGTATTGGCATTACCGGATTTGACCAAGGCCTTTGAGGTATATTGTGATGCTTCAGGGAAAGGTTTAGGTTGTGTTCTTATGCAGGATAGGAGGGCAGTAGCTTATGCATCTAGACAGTTGAAACCACATGAGAAGAATTATCCTACTCATGACCTAGAGTTAGCTTCTGTGGTATTTGCCCTCAAGATTTGGAGGCATTACCTGTTTGGTGCGAGATTTGAGGTATTTAGTGATCATAAGAGTTTGAAATACCTTTTTGATCAGAAAGAACTCAATATGAGGCAGAGGAGATGGATGGAATTTCTCAAAGATTATGATTTTGAATTGAAATACCATCCTGGCAAGGCCAATGTAGTGGCTGATGCCCTCAGTAGGAAATCCCTTCATGTGTGTTCAATGATGATTCATGAATTGAGTTTGCTAGAGGAGTTCAGAAACCTAAGCCTAGTTGTTTCAGTTGGTGAACATAGGGTTATTCTTCATAAGCTTGATATCACCTGTGAGCTAAGAGCTCTAATCAGGGAGGCTCAGAGTTTGGACTCAAGACTTCAAGAGAGAAAACAACAATTAGGATTTTCAGAGTCAGAAGATGGGATGATTCTCTTCCAAGGGAGAGTCTGTGTCCCTAAGGGGGGTAGCCTCAGGCAGCAAGTGTTGGAAGAAGCTCATAGGAGCAAGTTTTCTGTACATCCTGGATCTACCAAGATGTATCAGGATTTGAAGAGGATGTTTTGGTGGGATGGTATGAAGAGAGACATAGCTGATTATGTCTCTAAGTGCTTAATATGCCAACAGGTTAAAATAGAACATTAGAAACCATCTGGAACCCTTTTACCTTTGGATATCCCTGAGTGAAAGTGGGAGAGTGTGGCTATGGACTTTGTGGTAGGTTTGCCTCGAGTTCAAGCTGGCTTTGATGCTATCTGGGTAATTGTGGACCGACTAACTAAGTCAACCCACTTTCTACCAATTAAGAACACTTATCCCCTTAGCAAGTTAGCTAATCTGTATGTTAGAGAGATTGTCAGGCTTCATGGTATTCCATCTAGCATCATATCAGATAGGGATCCTAGATTCACTTCCAGGTTCTAGAATGCCCTTCACCAGGCTTTCGGGACCAAACTCCGGTTTAGCACTGCTTACCACCCTCAGACTGACGGTCAGTCTGAAAGAACCATCCAAACCTTAGAAGATATGCTCAGGGCTTGTGTTTTAGAAGAGTCAGATAGTTGGGATAGATTTCTATCTCTTATTGAGTTTGCCTACAATAACAGTTTCCATAGCAGTATAGGCATGGCACCCTTTGAGGCACTGTATGGTAGGAAATGCAAGTCTCCCTTGTGTTGGTATGAGGTAGGTGAGAGAACACTTTTAGGCCCAGAACTAGTGCAGGAAACTTCAGAAAAGATAAGGGTCATTAGGGAAAAACTTGTAACTGCTCAAAGTCGTCAAAAGAGTTATGCTGATAAAAGAAGAAAAGACTTAGAGTTTGAGGAAGGGGAACATGTGTTTTTGAAAGTAACTCCCGTCACGGGCTTAGGACGATCCATTAAGACCAGAAAACTCAACCTTAGATTCATCGGTCCATTTCAAATCCTATAGAGGGTTGGCCCTCTGGCTTACAGGATAGCTTTGCCTCCTCAGTTGTCCAGGATACATAATGGTTTCCATGTATCCCAGTTAAGAAAATATGTTCATGATCCATCTCATATTATTAGCTCTGAATCAATACAATTAAGAGAAGATCTCATTATTCCTTTTAGACCTGCACAGATTATTGACAGGAGTGTCAAGACTCTAAGAAGTAAGACAATTCCTTTGGTGAAGGTGTTTTGGGAGGGTCAATCTCCAGAAGTGGCCACATGGGAGAAGGAAGATGACATTCGGGGTCAATTCCCGGAACTTTTCAGTTGAGGTAGTTTCTGAATTCTGTTTCGTGTTCAATTTTGAGGTCAAAATTGCATAAGGGGGGTAGAATGTAACATCCCGCAAATTAGGAACTTAATTAATTTATTAGATTGCATACAAGAGAATTAAGTATTAGTAAGTAAAGGGAGGAAGATTAAGGAACTATAGGTTAAAACCCTATCACAAATCAAGTTACGTTTTAACTTAAGAGAAATTGGGAAAATTGAGTTCTGGTAATCGATTACAAGGAGTCTGTAATCGATTACCCGAGAGCTAGTTTTTAGGTAATCGATTACTCACAGGCTGTAATCGATTACCTGAGAGCTGAGTTTTTGGTAATCGATTACAGGGATTTTGTAATCGATGACCCGAGAGCTGATTTTGTGTAATCAATTACTCACAGGGTGGTAATCGATTACCTGAGAGCTGAGTTTTTGGTAATCGATTACCAAGGGTTGTAATCGATTACCAGATTCTCAGAAACGTTTTCCAGTGTAAATTCTACCTTTGGTAATCGATTACAGCACGATTGTAATCGATTACCAGCTGTCCAGTATATATACTCGGACATGTAAAATCTGAAATTTTATTTTCTCTTCTTCTTCTCCACCGAGCCCTAGAGAAAGAGTGAGTGAGTTAGAGAGAGAAACACCAATTGGAATCTTAGGAAGGAGGATCAAAGCTAGGATTCACCAAAGGAACTCCAAATTCATCAATTCCTCTTGAGAATCTCAAGAAATTGGTGAGTATAACTCACACACTCTCACTTTTCTTTGAATTTGATTTTCTCCCCATTGTATGATCCCTACTCTCTTGATTCCTTTTCTAATTGTAAATTGTAGTTGGATTGTTGATACTTGTGTAAGATTGATTAGTTTAATCGGTGATTTTCATTGAAAACCTTAGGATAGCGAGATTTACGAAAATAACGACATTGTCGAAATGCTCGATGTATGAACCCTACCCCTTGAATCCCTTTTTATATAGTTAAATTGAATGGAATTATGTTGATTACACTAGAATTGATTACAATATGCTTGGATCGATGGTAAAACTATTGAATTTCGAAGGTACGAAAGTTACAAAACTTGCGGAATTCTCAAAACATTTGTAATGTTCGAAATTCTGGTTTTAACTATCGATTCATGTTTACCGGTTTCGACCGTGAGTTAATTTAAGCCAGCCTTTGCGCTGTGAGTTAAGAAAACTAAATAATTATGTGAAAACTTGACTTCGGTCCAGTAATGGGTGGGATACGTCCCCGGGAAAGACGTTTCCCGTAGTCTGAGCTCAGTTCTAACTCCAGTTTAAAGTGAGAACATCATGCCTGCTAAGTAAAGCAGTGAGTTGCATTCTATTGTTTATGATTAAGTTAGTTATTTTATGAAATATGCATATATATAATGATGTTGAACATTTATTAGTTTGAAATACATTGATTAGTATTTGTTTCCTGTACGCTTTGTATGCTTAGTTATACTTCACTGAGACATTAGTCTCACCACGCGTTTTGTGGATATAATCTAGGTGTGCAGGTACCTCCAGGAGATAATAAGTGAATTAGAGCTGGAAATGTTGGATCTAAACATTTCTCTTTTTGGATTGTATATGCAAGTTGTATCTCCTTGCATTTTGTTTAAGTTTGTTCAGTTTGTAGCCTTCGGGCTTGATGTATAGATGTATATATTAGAGAGCTGAAATATGTAAATAGGTTTGTTGATGTTAGTTTATAATCTTTGGACCAGATGTTTATATGGACTCTGATTATGGAAATAAGGTTTAAGTTATGCAAATTTATATGAGCTCTGTTGGATATTTATGTAAATGTGAGGTTTGATAACCAGAATTGTATGTTTTAGTTTCGAATTTTCAGAATTTAGTTTCCAACGGACTAAGTTCTGAATTTAGAAATTAGGGCGTTACAATAATAACTTATAAGGTCCCTTCTTGTATCTTCAACAATTTTATTATGTCTTCATTTCTTCATCCTACACAATAAAACAAATCATATAAAGAAAAAACAATATTAGAATGAATTAAGTAAGCATGTATTGAAATAATTTATCTCTTAGATATCCACTTCATATATGTATTTATAAGTCTTTTTTTCACACGTAATAAATTTAAATGGATGCAAATGAATTTTTAAAAATGATAATGAAAATTATATAAGTAAAAGTGAGAGTGAAATTCTTACCAGTTATTTGCATATCTTTAATATTATATGCTTTTACAAAATTCACCAATGTCAAAGTAAAGTGTCTGTATAAGGAAAAGAATGGAAAAGAAATAAATAAATAATAGTATTTTAATATTATACACATATATAAAATTAATATGAGCATCAAATCGTAGCAAATAAGTTTCCATTTCTTTAATGTTATATACTTTGTACAATCATGTGTAGAGTTGCTAAAAGGGTACACTTCTCTTGATCTATATATTAGTATTAAATTAAAAATGCAATGGAAATAAAAAATAAAGCATAAGTCATATTGTAATAATATTTAAGGTTTAAGATACTGACCTATTATAGATTTTGGAAGACCTCTTTGAAGACAACATTGACAGTGGTGTTTAAGGCTCTTCCTTCTTTATCAGTGGGATAAGATAAGCAACGTGTAGTTTTTTCTGTTTCATTCTTAAGATAGATATCAATCTGTCTTGTAAAAGATGGCTTCTGTTTTGTTATACAAATTATTCTCTATTAGTTCAACTCTGGTATGATAAAAAAATATTTAAAAATTTTAACAATATTCTTAGCCTCAATGCTCTTCCAGTCATGATTCGATTTCTGATACTCCTCCTTTCTTTTGCAAAAAACAAATTTAAATATTGGCTCTCGTGAAAATTGGATTTTTATCTTTAATTTATTTTCAAATTAATTTTTATCTTTTATATGATTCAAAGTTGAACGTGATGTGCTTTTTTGTTTCTACCTCATGCCATAATAGAACATATGCACAACGACTCTTTCCCAATTAATTAGTATATCAATTTTATTTTATTTTTTTAAGTGTCACTTTTATTTTTAATTTTCTATTAAAATATGTTTTTAGAAAAAGTTTTAGTAGGATTATGTTGAAACTAGTCATTTGAAATTAATTAAAAGATAATGATAAAGTTAGTTTAGAATAAAATTCAAGTTTCAAATAACTTAATATAGTTATTCTATTTCAATTATAAAATTTTATAATTCAAATAACTGAGTTTTTCTATAAAAAAATGTTTTTAGAAACAATTTTAGTAAGATTATGTTGAAATTAATTAAAAAATAATGATAAAGTTATTTTAGAATAAAATTCAAATTTCAAAAACTTAATATTGTTATTATATTTCAATTATAAAATTTATGTTTATTTTCATCAAATAATATTTAAAATTAAATTGGATTGCCTCTCTTGAAAATACATAAAATTATATCGATATACATTTTAATTTGATAAATAGATTAATATCAAGTAGTTTTCTTATTACGAATCTTTATAGACATTATATTTAATTTAGAGTTCAAAATAGAGGATAAAGTGTATGACAAAAAGCATAGCTTCTGTTTTGTTGGGATAAGATAAGCAACGTGTAGTTTTTTTCTGTTTCATTCTTAAGATAGATATCAATCTATCCTGTAAAAGATAGCTTCTATTTTGTTATACAAATTATTCTCTATTAGTTCAACTCTAGTATGATAAAAAATATTTAAAAATTTTAACAATATTCTTAGCCTCAATGTTCTTCCAGTTGTGATTCGATTTCTGATACTCCTCTTTTCTTTTGCAAAAAACAAATTTAAATATTGCCTCTCGTGAAAACTGAATTTTTATCTTTAATTTATTTTTAAATTAATTTTTATCTTTTATATGATTCAAAGTTGAACGTGATGTGCTTTTCTGTTTCTACCTTATGCGATAATAGAACATATGCACAACGACACTTTCCCAATTAATTAGTATATCAATTTTATTTTATTTTTTAAGTGTCACTTTCCCAATTAATAGACAGGGGAGTCGTTATACGAAGAGGTGGTGGACATTGGATTTCACAACATTGGCGCGGTGGTCAAACGACCTTGGCAAGGTGGTTGAACAGGAAGGTCGGGTGACCTGAAGTTTTAATGATCAACAAATTTGTATCAAAAGACAGATTCTACTGAAAGGTACAATTTTCTGTGGTGCAGTAACCCTCTGAGAGCAACCCTCTAAAAAGAACTATCTTACTGAAAGTGAACAACTTACTGAAGCAAGGCAACTCTCTGAAGGTCCAACCCTCTGAAATAATACAACCTTCTGAAGAGATGAACTTACTGAAGGATCAAGAGCCTGCTAGAGTTTTCAACCTTCTAATATCAAGAAACGAAGCATCAGATTTCTATACAAAGTCTTGTTTCTTTGATACCTTTGAAGGATCATGTCTCGTACAGCTTTCTGCTATTCTATCTACTCATTTCTCCTTCTAGAAAGTCAAGTCAGAAGCTTTTGTACGTGTTTCAAATCATGTTCACCAAAAGGGAAAGTCTTTCTGCAAAAAGTACACTTTTTCAGAAAAAGTAGAGTCAGCGATGCTGCCACCTACCTCTGTTGTGCCTACTGCTACAAGCTACCTCTGCTCTGTCTCTCAATGGATACAAGCTATTAGACAACGGGATTCTTAAGATTTCTAACCGGTCTACAGATCTTTTGCTCTATATATATGAAAAGTCATGCAACTCAAGAGAGAGAGAAGACTACGTGAAAAGAACTTGCTGAAGTGTTGCTCATTTTATTCTCTGTATTCATTTCACTTCATTTTTACACAATATTCTTTATCCTGAGTGTAACTCAGTTATCTGTACACCTTACCCTGTTTAGGCTCAGAACTTGTGTAGTTTGTGAGTTTAAACTTCTTCCTTTAAACAGTTTCTGTTTTAGCCTGGAGAGGTCGTGCCCAAAGAATACTTGAGTTTATTAGCATGGAGAGGCTACGTGTTCAAACAATACTTGGTTTTTAGCCTGAAGAGGCTGGGGTCAAAGAATACTTGTATCTGTTCAGATAGTGAAAATCCAGTTGCGTGTTTGCACTGGGACTGGACGTAGCTCACTGTGTTGGTGGGTGAACCAGGATAATTTCTTGGCTAAGTCTTCTCAACTATTATCTCTTATTAACTCTTGTTTTATCTAACAAGAAGGGTTAGGATATTAGTGAATTAAACTGTTTAAACTTAAGCTTTCAAAAATACGCTTCAAAACGGTTTAAGAAATCAGTTTTTGTGAACCTGCTGAAAAGAGTTTTAGCAAGTACTTACTCCAGTTTCAGAAAGTTGCTTATAACTTGTGTGAAAACTCTGTTTGTGAAAAGGTTTCCAAGAAAATCTGTTTAAACAATTAAAACACTATTCAATCCCCCTTCTAGTGTTTCTTGTGGTTTCTATAGTTGGTATCAGAACTCAACCTCGAGTTGAGCATCTAACAAGTGCTGAGGAAAGAAGATCCAGATGGAAACCTCAACAAGCAACCCACATTACATTGTTGAAGGTGCTTGAGTCTCAAGGCCCCCAGCTTTCAATGGTGCAGACTACCATTATTGGAGAGATTGTATAAAGTTGTTCATTGAGAGCGGCAACATAGATCTCTAGGATGTAGTCACAGATGGTGGTTATGTTCCTACCAACAATGGTGTGCCCATTCCTAAGTCAGAATGGACTGGTGATCAGAAGGCGCGTGTACAACTTAACGCCAAAGCAAAACTCTATCTTGTCTGCTCATTGAGTAAGTCAGAATATGAGAAGGTGCATGGCTGCTCTTCTGCCAAAGAAATATAGGATACATTAGTTGTTTCCCATGAAGGGACAGACAATGTAAAGCAATCCAAAATCAGCATGCTGGTACATCAGTATGAGATGTTCAAAATGCATGAATTTGAATCTATTGATCAGATGATTGGAAGATTTCAGACCATCACAAATGGACTCAAATCTCTTGGAAGAACCTGTGATTCAGGTGACAATAATCGCAAAATCGTTAGGAGTCTACCAAATAAGCTCTTCAGACAGAGAATCTTTTACTTAAGGAAAAACTCCTTAGTTCTGAGTCTTGTGATTCAGTAAGTTTAAAAAATGAAAATGAAAATCTTAAAAAACAAGTTGCTGAACTCTCAAAGGACCTAGCTGCTTTTGTAAATGGAACTCAGAACCTCAACAGAATGTTGGGTGTCCAGAAAAAACTCCAAAGACAAAAGTGGTGTTAGGTACTCAGAAAGTACTCCTTTGCATGATGTGAAAGTTAAACCTGCTGAAAATACTAAGAAAGGTAGAGGATGCCTTTACTGTGGAAAGCCTGGACATGATGTGTCTCAGTGCAAACATAAAAGGAAAGGCAAACCTGCCACTAACAAGAAAGGACCCAAAAGGGTATGGCTACCTAAATCTTTGATTATTCCTGTTGCAGATGTGTTTAACAGGACAAAGGAAATGCCACAAATGGTACCTGGACAGTGGCTGCTCGCGACACATGACAGGAGAAAAGTCTTTGTTCCAAAACCTTAGACCTAAGGATAGAGGGGTGGTCACCTTTGGAGGAGACCAGAAAGGAAAAATCTCAGGTATTGGTTAAGTAGGTATTTCCCCCCTCTCTGTGATTCATAATGTTCTCTTTGTTGAAGGTCTTCAACATAACCTGCTAAGAATAAGCTAATTGTGTGACAGTGGTTTTGTTGTTTCCTTTACAAAGGATGGCTGTATAGTTAGAGACTCCTCTGATTGAACTGTTTTTACTACTAAGAGACACAGTAATGTGTATAAGATTGATCTTGAGGACCTTGCATACCAAAATGTGACATGTCTTATTTCTGTGAAAGATGAAAAAAAGATTTGGCATCATAAACTTGGGCATGCCAACTCGAGATTGATTTCAAAGCTTACAAAACACAATCTTGTAAAAGGATTACCCAAGCTTTCTTTCAAATCTGATATTTTGTGTGAAAATTGTTTTGAAGGTAAACAAACAAGAAGCTCTTTTAAGAGTATAACTATTGTTTCTACCTCAAGACCTTTGGAATTACTTTACATAGATTTGTTTGGTCCTACATGAACAGAAAGTCTTGCTGGTAAAAAGTATGGTTTGGTCATTGTTGATGACTATTCTAGATTTTCATGGGTAATATTTCTCAAAAGCAAGGATGAGACTTTTGAAAATTTCACAAAATTCTGTAAAAGGGTGCAAAATGAAAAAGGATTTTGCATATCTGCTAACAGAAGTGATCATGGAGGTGAGTTTGAAAACTCAAGCTTCAACATGTTTTGTGATGAGAATGAGATCTCTCACAATTTCTCAGTGGCTAGAACACCTCAACAAAATGGGGTTGTTGAGAGAAAGAACAGAAGCTTGTAGGAGATGGGTAAAACCATGCTCATTTCAAGCAACCTTCCAAGGTTATTCTGGGCAGAAGCTGTTCACACAACTTGCTATATCCAAAAGAGAATTTTGGTAAGACCAATTCTCAAAAAGACTCCATATGAATTGTGGAAAGGAAGAAAACCCAATATTTCTTACTTTCACATCTTTGGTTATGAGTGTTTTATACTTAACACCAAAGATGATATGGGTAAATTTGATGCTAAATCTGACAAAGGATTCTTCATTGGTTATTCAGAAACCTCTAAGGCATACAGAGTTTATAACTCTAGAACCTTATCTGTTGAAGAAACTATTCATGTTAGATTTAATGATGTTAAAGAGACTGATATGGAACTATCAGATCTAGAAGAGGACTTTGCAGGTATGGAGATGAACCCTACTTCAGAGACTCCAGAGGTCAAGAATGAAGCACCTGCTGAAGGATTCTCTGAAGTACTTGTTGAACAACCTTCTAGTCAACCTGCTGAAATTGATTATCTTCACAGAGTTAATGTTGAGTCTCAAAATGAGCCTGTATTCCCTCGAAGGCATGAGTGGAGGTACAAAACTCATCATCCTCGAGAGAAAATCATTGGTGATACTTCAGAAGGAGTAAGAACAAGATCAAGACTTAGAGAAGTAAATAATCTTGCCTTCCTTTCTGAAATTGAGCAAAAAAATATTGAGGAAGCTCTGCATGATGAAGGGTGGATCCTAGCCATGCAAGAAGAGTTTAATCAATTTTCCAGGAGTGATGTCTGGACTCTTGTTCCTAAACCCCATGGGAAAACTATTATAGGAACCAAATGGGTATTTAGAAACAAACTCTCTGAAGATGGTCAAGTAGTCAGAAACAAGGCCAGATTGGTGGCACAAGGCTACAACCAACAAGAAGGTATTGACTTTACAAAAACTTTTGCTCCAGTAGCAAGGCTTGAAGCTATTAGGATTTTACTTTCCTATGCAGCCAATAATGGCATCAAACTGTATCAAATGGATGTAAAGAGTGCCTTCCTAAATGGTTTCATTGAGGAAGAGGTATTTATTAGACAACCCCCTGGTTTTGAAAACTTAACCTTTCCAGATCATGTTTTTAAACTGAAAAAGGCTCTGTATGGTCTAAAACAAGCTCTTAGAGCTTGGTATGATATATTTAGCAATTTCTTGCTGAAAAATGGGTTTGAAAGAGGAAAGGTTGATACAAATCTTTTCAGAAAATTGTCTAACAAAGATCTAATTCTAGTCCAGATATATGTTGATGACATTATTTTTGAATCAACAAATCCCTCCCTATGCACTGAGTTTTCTAAGCTTATGCAATCAGAATTTGAAATGAGTTTGATGGGATAACTAAAATTTTTCTCAGGGCTTCAAATTAAGCAAGATTCTGATTGTATATGGATCCATCAAGAAAAGTATACTAAGGAAATGCTTAAAAAGTTCAATATGAATGATTGCAAGCCTATGACAACTCCAATGCATCCCTCTGCTATTCTAAGCAAAGATGAAGGGGAAGAATGTGTTGACCCTGTTGGACTTCAGCCTCATTGGAAGATACAAGTGGTAGTCATGTCTCTCAAATATTAAGGTGTTTTGGTTTTGTTGTAGGAAGTAGAAATTTAATATTCATTTTGCAGTGCCAAACAAGTTTCAATAGATGTGGCACTTGTATTGTTTGTTTTTAGTATTAGGCAAGTGTTATGTGTTTGATGATTGGTTTTATTTGGATTGTAATCATGTAAGATGAACTCATGTTTTGGTTTTCAAGTTCGAATGGCTTGGAAGATAATTTACTCAACTAAGTATTGATTTGCCTCTGGTATAATCGATTACTTTAGTTGGTAATTGACCCCAAGTTGATTCGAAACTGAAAACGACATGATTTCTCGTACAGGAATGAAAATAATCGATTACCTGATAAGGTTAATCGATTACCACTGCACCTGATGATAAATTCAAATATTGGTGCTCACTGGTTTAATCGATTACCACATATAGTAATCAATTACCCTCGTTTCCTGTGAATGGGTTCTGGAACTAAACGTTATGGAGTAATCGATTACCTGATAAGCTAATTGATTACCCCTGATTCTGCAAAAAATTCTGGACGATTTTTAACCGTTTTTAAACTGATTTCTAACTAACTTTTGAAACTCTAAAACTATATAAATGTAAGAATTTCAAAGAAAGGAAGAGACACACAGAAAAAGAGAGAGATACAGAGAAGAAGAGATAGAATTCATATAGAGAAAAGAGCGAGCTGAATTTTGTAAGAAATCGAAATACTCTTTTTAGAAAAAGATTCTTCAAGAAGTCATCATGTACATAAATTTTGCAAGTGTTTGAAGAACTCTCAATTCAAGAAGATTAGATTATTTGAAAAGAAGATTGACATACACTCATGGAGTCTATCTACACATTCAAGGTGTTATCGTTCTAAACTTAGTTTTTACAATAATTGTTTTGTTTTGTATTGTCTCTTGAATAGGGATTCATAGAGAAGTACATTGTGTGATATCTCAAGAACGGGGTGTTCTTAGAGATTGTTTGTGAAATCTTGTGACGGGGTGTGATAAGTAAGGTTGTTGTTCGAGTGGCGGGGTGTCACGGATGAACATGCTCTTGTGGGGTGCAAGAGATAGACCTTTTGTTTGCTAGAAAGTCTTTCTTTAGGATTGAGTGTGCAGGGTGTTTGTAATCAATTCTATAGTGAAAGTTGATTTAGTGGTGTGCTAGATCAAAACTGGATGTAGGCCCCTTTTAGTGGCTGAACCAGTATAAATCACTGTGTTATCTTCTCTATCCCTATACTATCTTGAATTGTAACTCTTGGTAATATAAATTTGCTTCTTGGTTGATAAAATAACAGAAATTGAATAGATAAATGGATTGATTTATGAAACATTGATTTGAATACTGTTTGAAGAATCATTAATCTTGAGGAATCAATCTTGATAATCAATTACTTTCTGTTTTACAAATTGGTAATCAATTACGTATTGGATTGGTAATCAATTACCTGCTGCAATATCTTTGATCCACTGCATACATATATCTTTTGATTTTAAACTCTGATAAATTGATAAAATTGATTTTTGAAAATATATTTGAAAGAATTTCAAAGGGAAATTTTTGAAGGGAAAAACGAATTTTGAAAGTTAACTGAATAATTTTTTTTTGTGAATCTATTCAACCTCCCCTCTAGATTCCCTCTGGGACCAACAGACCCAACTTTGTATAGAGGCATGATTGGATCTCTGTTGTATCTAACAGCAAGCAGACCTGACATTATGTTCAGTGTATGCCTGTGTGCAAGATTTCAATCTGATCCAAGAGTAACTCATTACAAGGCTGTAAAGAGAATTTTCATATATTTGAAAGGTACTAATAATCTTGGTCTGTGCTATAAGAAGAGCAAGGATTGCAGGTTAGTAGGTTACTGTGATGCTGATTTTGCTGGAGATAGAGTTGAGAGAAAATCAACAAGTGGAGGTTGCCACTTCATTGGAGAAAATATGATCAGTTGGGCAAGCAAAAGGCAAAACACAATTGCTCTTTCAGCTGCTGAAGCTGAATATATAGCTGTTGCATGTTATTGTTCACAACTGCTTTGGGTAAAGTATCAACTAGAAGACTTTAATATTTCTGTTAAGTCTATTCCTATCTTCTGTGATAACACCAGTGCAATCAATCTTTCTAAGATTCCAATTCAGCATTCAAGAGCAAAACATATTGAAATAAAACATCATTTTATTAGAGACTATGTTCAGAAAGGGATTATTGATATACAGTTCATTGACACAGAGCACCAATGGGCTGATATATTCACTAAACCTGATGTGGACATCAGTCAAGCGGTCAAGAGGTTAGGTGGGCCTTTGACAAGGGCGCAAGCTAGGAAGGCTAAGGAGGCACTACAACTTGTCATCAAAGAAGTCCAACCTCAAAATATGAAGAGCATTAATGGAAGTACTCAGTTCATTAATTGCATTCAGGTTGAAGAGGATGGGGCCATTAATGAAGAGACAGTTGCATTTAATGCAACTACCAGTTGAAGCACTTCTAAGCAATTGATGTGGCATTGTGGGAGACCACATTGGACAATTGTGGGCGGCCATGTGTGCTATTTTTGCTGAATTATTGTTGTTTATTTCTTTTCAATAAAGATGATGGTGGTTACAAACTTGGAGATTAATTTTCCGGTGGTTACAAGACATGGTCATAATAGCATTAAAACCTTGTCTACTAGCCGTTATGAAATGTGAGTTTCTGGTGCATGAACCTGGACCTTTTTCAAGCTACAAGGAGACCTTCCAATAAGCAATTGTTGTAGAAACACAGGGAAACACTAGAAGGGGGTTGAATAGTGTTTCTTAACAATTTATGAAAGTTTTTCGCAAACAGTTAAGTTTACAACAGTTTCAGACAAGTTTAAGATGCTGTCTGAAGTTTCTTAAGAAAGCTTTAGAAAAGATCTTTAAAACGGTTTCTTGCTTTTTAAAATTATCAGAACAATTTTCAACGCCCTTTGGTTAGTATAAGTAAATTGACCAAAGATAAGGGATAGAAAACTTAGCCAAGGAATTTATCCTGGTTCACTCACTACCACTGTGAGCTACGTCCAGTCCCAATGCCAACTAGAACTTGGATTTTCTCTTAATCTTGTCCAAGATTACAAGTATTCTTTTACAGTCAAGCCTCTTCAGGCTCTACAACCAAGTATTCTTTTACAGACAAGCCTCTCCAGGCTCAAAGACAATTTTTTACAAAATAGATATGTCTAAGCTTTTAAACTACACAAGTTAGAAGCTTAAACAGAGACAATGTACAATGAAAACTGAGGTATACTCAGGATATACAAATGATGTACAAAGAGTGTGAAATCAGAGTGTTTTTACAGAGAAAAACTTGCAGCGTAATATCTCTTAGACTTTCTTGTATATGCTCTTGTTTTCTGATGGTCTTCATGAAGGGCTATTTATAACCAATCTTCAATCTGTTGAAATACCACCATTTAGAGATAACATTAAATGCTATTTAATCTGTTGTGAGACATGCTTCTGAGAGTTCTGAATTTTTCTAACACAAGTACCAGGTTGCTGCTGCCGTAAAGCTGCCACTGTTGTTGCTGCAAAGGTTGCGTTGCAGGGATTTCCTCAGTGGTGTATGAAATTCAAATTACTAGGAAAGGTCTCTGTGTTCCTTGCCATAAATATGTTTGAAAAAGGTACGTGCAGCAAAGAACGCTTGACTCAGTAGAATTTCAGAGATGTCTTCACATACTTCAGCAAAGGGTGTCACGTCATTAAAGAGACTTCAGACGGCTTCAACACTTCAGACGGGTTGCGCACTTCAGACGGCTTCAACACTTCAGACAGGTTGAACACTTCAGAAGGCTTTTCCACTTTAGACAGGTTGAAAGCACTTTAGATAGTCTTTATAAGTTCAGAGTGGCTTGCTGAAATCATAGATAAGTTATTACACATTTATGTATCTATGATAAATATTTTAACCCAAATTCGTTAAACATTAAAACTTGAAAGGTGAGCTATCTAAAAACATCATAATTTCCCTTATGATATTTTTGAGACTCAACAATTGTGGGCGGCCAACATGTGACTAAATGGCTGAGTTATATGCCATTAAATGGGGCGGCCAACATGTGCTTCTTTAGGAGAGTTAAGTGCCAACAAGCATGTGCCAACAAGTGAGTAATTGGCTGAGTAAAATGCCATTACTTGGGCGGCCAACATGTGCTAAAATAGGCTGAATAAAGTGACTTCAAAGAGGGTTATGAAGGGTGTAAATGGCTGATTCCTTTGCCATCAAAGTTGCGGCCACATTCATGAAGAAGAGGTTACAAATTGAAGGCATTCTTGATAGTTTTGGGCTGTTTTGGGACGACCACTTCAATGGTTGGTTCAATGGCCTTTTTAATCCATTTTGTGAGGTTACAAATCAAGGAATCAACCAGCCACATGTACCAAAATTCTGGTTGAAAGTTACGGCCACTTAAGCTTGCCTAGGTTAGGTTTTAGTAGCTAATTTTGCTCCTTTAATTTATTTAATTTTTAGTAATGTAATTAGGGTTGCATGGGAAGTGTGTAAGGGGTATTTTGGGGCATATTTGGGCGTGTACATGCAACTGGTTGCATGGCCCTAATTCACCTTGTAAACACTATAAATACATGCTTCATGCATGCAAGAAGTTTTAGAATGTTTATGCAGAAATTACCTTTACTTTGAGAGTGTTTCTCTAAGTTTCTTTCTAGTCAAGAGTAAAGATTATCAAAGGTTCTTTACCTTTGTGTGTGTATCTTCAAGAACTTATCTTTCAAACCTTGAAAGTGTGACATCCACCATCTATTTCTTCTTCTTCTTCTACGTTTTCTATTTTGATCAAAACCTATTTTTCCTATACGTAATACTTGAATTATATGTGATTTATTCTTCAAGTTTTTCTAAGGGTTGAATTTCGTTTTGACAAAGGTTACCACTATTTTTCCATCTATTTTCTTTTATTTGGTGATAGAAAGTAAAAGAAAGAAAATAGAAAAAGAAAGAATATAGCAAAAGAAAAGAAAAGAAAAGAAAATATTGCAAAGAATAGAAAAAAGTGCTTGTCAAGAAAAGTGTTCTTTTATTCAGAATTTTTCAAAGGTCCATGCAAAATAGAACCTCAAGGTTCATATCAAAACCTCTAGCTGAAGATAGATTCATATTTATCAGAGAAAATTTTCACATTCTCACACTTTCTGAAAATTAATCTTACTGAATTGTTCTTACAGAAAGTGTTGATCTGCACAAGTGTTTTCCTGAATCTATTGTTTTAATAGCATATTCAATTCTTCGGTATGCTCTGTTTACCCTTTTGATTGATGACAAAAGGAGGAGTATTAAAAAGCTAACAAAATCTTAAGTTAAGTGTTGTTCAGAAGAATTCAGTGATTCAGGGGGAGCAAGGTCAGGCAAAGCATTATGACCAAGTATCTGATATAGGGGAGAAAATTCTAAACTCATACTTTTTTCCTTTCAGATATTTGATAAGTTCTTAAACAAATTTGTCATCATTAAAAAGGGGGAGAATGTTGAGTCTCAAAATATTATTAAGTGGTTAATAATGTTTTAAGTCTCTATTACCTGAAGTTTTAATGACCAACAAATTTGTATCAAAAGACAGATTCTACTGAAAGGTACAATTTTCTGTGGTGCAGTAACCCTCTGAGAGCAACCCTCTAAAAAGAACTATCTTACTGAAAGTGAACAACTTACTGAAGCAAGGCAACTCTCTGAAGGTCCAACCCTCTGAAATAATACAACCTTCTGAAGAGATGAACTTACTGAAGGATCAAGAGCCTGCTAGAGTTTTCAACCTTCTGATATCAAGAAACGAAGCATCAGATTTCTATACAAAGTCTTGTTTCTTTGATACCTTTGAAGGATTAAGTCTCGTACAACTTTTTGCTATTCTATCTACTCATTTCTCCTTCTGGAAAGTCAAGTCAGAAGCTTTTGCACGTGTTTCAAATCATGTTCACCAAAAAGGAAAGTCTCTCTGCAAAAAGTACACTTTTCAGAAAAAGTAGAGTCAGCGCTGCTGCCACCTACCTCTATTGTGCCTACTGCTACAAGCTACCTCTGCTCTGTCTATCAATAGATACAAGCTATTAGACAACGGGATTCTGAAGATTTCTAACCGGTCTACATATCCTTTGATCTATATATATGAAGAGTCATGCAACTCAAGAGAGAGAGAAGACTACGTGAAAAGAACTTCCTGAAGTGCTGCACATTTTATTCTCTGTATTCATTTCATTTCATTTTTACACAATATTCCTTATCCTGAGTGTAACTCAGTTATCTGTACACCTAACCCTGTTTAGGCTCAGAACTTGTGTAGTTTGTGAGTTTAAACTTCTTCCTTTAAACAATTTTTGTTTTAGCCTGGAGAGGCCGTGTCCAAAGAATACTTGAGTTTATTAGCCTGTAGAGGCTGCATGTTCAAACAATACTTGGTTTTTAGCCTGAAGAGGTTGGGGCAAAGAATTCTTGTATCTGTTCAGATAGTGAAAATTCAGTTGTGTGTTTGCACTGGGACTGGACGTAGCTCACTGTGTTGGTGGGTGAACCAGGATAATTTCTTGGCTAAGTCTTCTCAACCCTTATCTCTTATTAACTCTTGTTTTATCTAACAAGAAGGGTTAGGATATTAATTAATTAAACTATTTAAATTTAAGCTTTGAAAAATACGCTTCAAAACAGTTTAAGAAATCAATTTTTGTGAACCTGCTGAAAAGAGTTTTAACAAGTACTTCAATTTCATAAAGTTGCTTAAAGCATCTCCAACGCATGGTTCTTATCAAGTTCTTATATGTAAGCATCGCAGCGAACCAACTTTGTCCCGTTGGAGCAAAGCTACGTGGATCGCTTGCTAAGAAATTGAGGAGAGAGGAATGCTTCCGCAAGCAGCCGGGAATTACGGGTCTTATCAAGTCATTATGTTTCGTGCCTTTTATGTTTTAATTCGTGTTTTCGCATTAATGATCATAACAAGGGAGGGAATCCATTTATTCCGCTGCACCCTGACCACATGCTTGATTCCCTTCAATTGGTATCAGAGCGTTGGTTTGTGATAAACACGTTTTAGGCTTTTAATCGTTTTGAATATTTGATATTCTGTTTTTGCTGTTTAAATCGCAATACCAGTTGATCGCTGTTATCTGCACTTCACCTGCGCTAGGCGCAAGTGAAGCACAACAAACAAGATCTTAAAACTGGAATCTGCGCTTCACTTGCACTGGGCACAAGTGAAGCACAACACACAGGATTTTGATTCTGATACCTGCGCTTCACTCGTGATGGGCGCAAGTGAAGCGCAGGTGCGCGCTTTATTTTTCTGGATTCCTTTATTGATTGTTATTGTGCGCAATGTATATATATTTGTTTGTTCTGGTGTTAGAGGGTCCCGTGGAACATGCAGAGTTCATGTCTTGGGCGTCGAAGGGTTCAATTGTTGAAGCCTTGCCTCGACTCAAATATTGGCTGTGATAAACATGTCACCTATCAATTTTCTGACAAGAGTGTATTCGAATGATACGAGGGACTTACCTGTTTATAGGTTCGTGAAGTATTCGTTTGATGCGAGACACTTATTGATGATTGGTTAAGTGTGTTATTTCGTATGTGCGTAATCAAACCTCACTCTATATATACATCTAAATATATCACTCATTTTACAATCAAAATGGATGTTGGTATTGCATGATGATTGGTTATGGCCTTGGTTGTTTTATTTAAATACGACCTGCGTGTCATGCCTTACCTATTTATATTCCATTTGAAATTCTTTTCTCATCTTTATCCCCTCGTATGTTAAACGAGGTTTCTTCTTGTTATGTAATATAACCGAGAGGACATGGAGTCAATGGGGCATGTGGAGACGTGAGGATGGAGGCTTCAAGATTATATACGTGATGTAATTTTGTATTGGAATTTTAGGAGGCCATAACCATATAATTTTTTTGTATGAGATGCATGCTTGTATGTTTTGTTAAATAGTTTAACAAATAAATAAAATATTAAGTCATGTTTTGCCTTCCAATGAATGACACTCGTCAAGGCTAGAATCGATTAAGTGTGGGTCTGCCAAAGCAGGGTACCTTTATCTATTCTAGTGAGGCACGATAGGATAAAATATAATATCCGACTGTTAATCATTGGGTTTTGACTTAACTAGGTATATACAATAGGATTGAAAAACCTAGAGGCATTTAAGCGATCAAATCCCTCAAAGAAAATTTTAAGTCATGTTTTGCCTTCCAATGTATGGCACTCGTCAAGGCTAGAATCGATTAAGTGTGGGTCTGCCAAAGCAGGGTACCTTGATCTATTCTAGTGAGGCACGATAGGATAAAAGTAATATCCGACTGTCAACCATTGGGTTTTGACTTAACTATGTATATTCAATAGGATTGAAAAAACCTAGAGGCACTAAGTTAGGCACAAATTCATAAGATGAATTAGAATAAGAGTTATTCACCTAACTATCCAAGAGTTGTATGAGATGCAATTGGAAATTGTGTTCCTACCTAAATAACTTTTTCTTAAGCGATCAACCAAAACTGACTTAAAATTAGGTGAAATATGGATCTTGGTCCACTAGAAAATCTAGTGATGGGATTTTCTGATTCTTTATATTGAGGGTACTTATTTTGAATCAAAATAGTGGGAGGCATATTTAATTAAAGACCTTATTAAATATGTTTTTTATATGATACTTACGTGCATAATTTTCTGTAAAACGAACACAACAAGTAACCTTTCATTGTGATCTGTCCTTGAGAAGGACAACCTGTCTGGAATTAACTTTCTAGACTGGTATAGGAACCTACGGATTGTCCTTAGGCATGAGAAGAGGTTGTATGTCCTGGAAGAGCCCGTTCCTGAAACAGTCGCTGCAAATGCTTCGAAAGCTGACAATGATGCTTATAAGAAGCATCTGGATGATGCTCTCGATGTAGGTTGCCTTTTGCTTGCTGCCATGAATGCTGAACAGCATGAGAACATGGAGGCGTACAATATGATTGTACATTTAAAGAGACTTTATCAAGGCCAAGCTAGGCATGAACGATTCGAAGTCTCAAAGGCACTTTATCAATGAAGATTGGTGGAAGGAAGTCCTGTAGGTGCTCATGTACTCAAGATGATTGGGTACATTGAAAACGTAGAAAGGTTTGAATTCCCATTAGGCCAAGAGTTGGCCATTGATCTTGTCCTGCAATCGTTGCCGGACAGCTATAGTCAATTCGTCATGAACTACAACATGAATGAATTTGACAAACCACTGCCAGAATTGCTAAGCGTGTTAAGAACTGGTGAGCAAAACATTAATAAAGGTAAAGGGAAGGCCATATTGATGGTCCAACCTGGAAAAGGCAAGGGCAAGAAGAAATTCAAGAAGCCCTATTTCAAACTAAAGGACAAAGGCAAGGATAAGCCTAGTACCTCTGTTTTGAAGCCTGTGGGCGGGATAGCTAAGGAACGAACATGTTTCCACTGTGGCCAGTCAGGACATTGGAAGAGAAACTGTACAAAGTACCTGGAGGAGATCAAGAAGAAGGGAAGTGAGACTTCCGCTTCAGGTATTTATGTTATAGAAGTCAATTTGTCTACTTCTGCATCATGTGTATTGGATACCGGATGTGGATCTCACATTTGTGTGAATGTGCAGAGGAGTAGGCCATTGGCTACAGGCGAAATCGACCTGCGTGTGGGAAATGTAGCAAGAGTTGCTGCCTTAGCCGTAGGAACCCATTATTTCACTTTAGCAACTGGGACTAGTTATTGAACTAAATAATTTTTATTTTGTGCCTGTCATTAATGGGAATATTATTTCTGTTTCTTGTTTAGACAAGAGTGGTTTTTCATTCATAATAAAGAACAATAGTTGTTCAATTTATTTGAATGATATGTTTTATGGTTGTGCAAAGTTGAACGATGGACTATATGTTCTTGACTTGGAAGTGCCTATCTATAACATAAGTGCTAAGAGGGTCAAAACAAATTATTTGAACCCGACTTACCTTTGGCATTGTCGCTTAGGCCACATAAATGAGAAACACATATCCAAACTCCACCAAGATGGTTATTTGGACTCATTTGATTTTGAATCAATTGAGACATGTGAATCTTGTTTATTGGGGAAGATGACCAAAACCTCATTCACCGGAAAATGTTGAAAGGGTCGATGACCTTCTTGGTCTCATACATAGTGATGTATGTGGGCCCATGGGCACGATGGCTGGAGGTGGTTTTCAATACTTCATCACTTTTACTGATGATTTCAGTAGATATGGATTTGTGTATCTGATGAAACACATATCTGAGTCCTTTGAAGAGTTCAAGGACTTTAAGAATGAAGTATAAAACCAACTTGGCAAGACTATTAAAACACTTCGATGAGATCGAGGTGGAGAATACTTGAGCCAACAATTTGATGATTATCCAAGAGAGTGTGGGATAACATCTCAACTCACTCCTCCTGGAACACCTCAATGGAATGGAGTTTCAAGAAGGAGAAATCGAACTCTATTAGATATGGTTTGATCTATGATGAGTCATACTGATCTCTCCGACTCATTTTGGGGTCATGCTTTGTTAACAGCATCCTTCACACTAAACTGAGTTCCATCTGAGGCTGTTATAAAGACACCATATGAGATATGGACTTGGAAACGACCTAGTATGTATTTTATAAAGATTTGAGGTTGTGAAGCTTATGTGAAACGCCAAGTTTCAGATAAGCTAGGACCCAAATCAGATAAGTGCTTATTTGTGGGATACCCAAAGGAAACTAAGGGTTATTACTTCTATAATCCTAGCAAAGGCAAAGTGTTTGTCGTTAGGAGTGTTGTATTCTTAGAGAAGGAATTTGTCTCTAGGAAAATAAGTGGGAGGAAAGTAGAACTTGAAGAAATTCAAGTACCACAGATTAGCAATGAGCCAATAATGGAACAAGAGCAGATACCACAAAGTGTTGTGGAGCCACCTGCTCAAGTAGCGCAAGACTTGCGTAGGTCAGATAGGGTACGTCACCAACCTGGGAGATATGGTTTCCTTGTGTCTCAAGAAGGGGATGTATTGCTAATGGATCAAGATGAGCCAGTGACTTACCAAGAAGCTCTTTTGAGTCCAGAATCTGAGAAATGGCTTGATGCCATGAGATTTGATATGGATTCCATGTACACTAACAAGGTATGGACCTTGATTGAGCCACCCGAAGGGATAAAACCCATAGGGTGCAAATGAGTTTTCAAAAGGAAAACTGACATGGATGGTAATGCAAGTACCTTTAAAGCATGGTTGGTGGCTAAGGGTTTCAAGCAACTTCATAGTGTAGACTATGATGAAACCTTTTCCCCAGTTGCCATGCTTAAATCTGTTCAGACCTTGCTTGCTATTGCAGCTTACCATGATTATGAAATCTGGCAAATGGATGTCAAGACAACTTTCCTAAATGGAAGTCTTCTTGAAGATATGTATATGATACAACCTTAAGGTTTTGTTATACCTGAAAATGCTGGAAAGGTATGTAAGTTGCAACGATCCATTTATGGATTAAAGCAAGCCTCTAGAAGTTGGAATCTTCATTTTGATGAAGCTGTAAAGCAGTTTGGTTTCAATAAAATGAAGACGAACCTTGTGTCTACAAAATGGTTAGTGACAGCATAATGGTTTTTCTGGTTTTGTATGTAGATGACATACTCTTCATAGGAAATGACATTCTTATCCTTCAGTCTGTAAAGACTTGGTTAGGAAATTGTTTTTCTATGAAAGATTTAGGTGAAGCAACCTATGTGTTAGGTATCAGGATCTATAGAGATAAGATCTCAAAGATTACTTAGCCTAAGTCAGAGTACATACATAGACAAAGTGTTAAAACGGTTTAACATGCAAGATTCTAAGAAGAGATTTTTTTCCTATGTCACATGGTATAAGCCTATCTAAGGCTCAATCTCCTTCCAGTAAAGAAGAGAGAGATCGCATGAGTAAGATTCCTTATGCATCTACTATAGGGTCTATCATGTATGCCATGTTATGTACTCGACCAGACATATCATATGCTTTAAGCATGACTTGCAGATACCAGTCTGATCCTGGTGAAGGACACTGGGCAGCAGTCAAGAGCATCCTTAAGTACTTGAGAAGAACTAAGGATTTATTCTTGATATATGGAGGTGAGGAAGAACTACTTGTAAAGGGTTACACTGATGCTAGCTTCCAAACCGACAAAGATGATTCAAGATCGCAATTAGGTTATGTGTTTTGTTTGTTTGGTGGCGCTGTGAGCTGGAAAAGTTCGAAGCAGGAAATAGTCGTTGATTCTACCACATTAACAAAACCCCTTGTGCAACAGAAGCATGAAGGGCACACTAGATCATTAGGCATAAGAGTTATGTCTGAATGGCTCTAGTGCAAGTGGGAGATTGTTAGTATATGCACTAGAGACATATATGTTTTGAACATCCATCACTTGTATCATGTTATAAAGGCAATTCATTCTTTTAGAATGTAATAAATTTCCTTAGAATAGTAAGCTTAAACTTCATAAGAAATCAAGTAGATGATTTGATCATGGGATTTTATGAAGAACTATTCTTAAAATAGTCCCTGGTCAAGTATCATCTTTAGGACAAAAGATGCATTTAGACTAGTATGTGAGTTCGTTGATGATCACATCTCACGGATCATGGATATGAGATATCATGTGCTCACATAGGTACATATTAAGAGTAATGATGTATTGGACTGACCCACTTTAAGAACGTTGCATGGTTGTTACATAAGTGTCATGAACGTTTCTTAAATTGATAAATATTATATGAAGTCCTTTGACCTGAAATCACTACGATTCCTACATAAGGAATTATATGTTTTAAATATCATCAAACGTTGCCTGTAACAAGGTGATCATAAAGTTGGTATTTGGACATATAATAAATTATGTGGTGGGATGTGAGTGACCTAGATGGGATTTGTCCCTCCTATGTAACAGGAGTTATATCTGTAGGCCTCTTGATAAAGTGAGACTGCAAAATGCATGGCCATGCTCAGGAGGATAAACATGAGATGTTTATTTTCTGTATAGTCTACTTGGGGATCAAGAAAACATAATTGAACTATACAAGGTTGACACATTCCATGCCCTTGTGTTCAATTAGATATTTGGACAAAGGGACAAATCATATAAATTATCATAAAATAAGATTCGTCAAAGTTGTTGATAATCTCGATATTTGGGTAGTGATGTATTGCTATATACCGCTTATTATTTATGATATTAAATATAAAAGGGATTTTATTTTAATATCATAACCAAATATTAAAAGCCTATTGGGTCACACGCATACAACAAACCGCTAGGAAAAGATAATAATTCTAATTTGATTAGAATTATAACACAATGGGCCAGGCCCATATATGTTAGGGTTAATAGAGTGAGGGGTTAAACCCTAGCCACCACTCTATAAATATAGCATAAGATGCATATTACCCTGTACAATATGAGTCGTCGCTCTTACTCTCTAAACACTACTAGCAGAGTTGAGGAGGGTTTCCTAGTTTGGCTGCTGGTGTGGACACCTCTAGAGTCGTGGCTGCCTCGTTTACAATCCTCATAAGGTATGTCATTATGTTTCATGTCTTTTATGCTTTAATTCGTGTTTTCGCATTAACGATCATAACAAGGGAGGGAATCCATTTATTTCGTTGCACCCTGACCACGTGCTTGATTCCCTTCACAACTAATAATCATATGGATGTTTCTTGGAGCTATATGGAGAAGAAATTAAATACTCAAGAAAACACTAATGGTGGACCTCGATGGAGATCTAATAAAACTAGTAATGGGAAAGAGGAGCATGGTGTAGAAAAAGCTATGGATATAACTTATGATGCAACTCCAACTAGGATAATTCACAACTAGATGAAACAAAGTTTCCAGGAGATAAAAACTAGATTTTTTTTTTTTTTTTGTAAAAGTATTCTGAAAATTTTATGGGAAGCAAGAAAGTGCACAAGTGAAACTAAGTTGATTTTAGGATTGAATTTGTGCTTCGTCCTCTTGTGATGAACTGCAATGACCCCCCTCTCTATCCTTCATTGTTCTAGTATCTCTCTTTGGCTGGCGATTGATTGAAGGGGAAGCTTGAGGATGGAGGCGGAACAATGGTGGGCCGCAACAACTTTAGGATGATGGTGGCGTGACAAGCTTGTGTGCCATGGATAGGGAGCATGTGACTATGATTATAGTGTAAACAACATGTAGTTCTATGGTGGGAGATATTGGGAGAAGATTGTTTACTGATGTTGTTGAATGATTATAGGAAGCTTTTTTTTCACATTGGATTAAAAAAAATGTTTTTGATACATTGGATTACTAATTGCCACCTTGGTACGATGACTAAGATAGAGGATTTGTTATATTATTAGATAACACACTTATAGAAGAGAGACAATTTGCAAAAAAAAAATAAATAATGGGAGGACGATTTTATTTAAAAATACCAAAACTAAAATTCACTAATTTTGCAGAGACTAAAAACATATTTTACTCTATTATAAAATTTAAATTATTTAATTTTTATAATAATAAAAATATAAAATTAAGGGTGTATGATGATCCAAACTCAAAAGATCCGCCTATAATTATCACATAATTAATTTTTATTTTTTATTTTTCTCTCATTTTTTTTCCATCTCTTGAGTCTTGCCCATGTTCTTCACTTACGCTCCAAATGAGAAAATTAAAAAAACACATCAAATGAAGGTCAGGGATACAACCTGCATTTTTGCCGGGCCTGTGCACTAAAATTAGAGGCCTGAATTTTTGGCGGGTTTTTAGCCCGAAAAAATTACCCCGCGCCTAATTCGGGTTCGGGTCTGATAGCTCGAACGGGCTTTTGAACTACCCAGATATATTATAAAAATTAAAAAAAAAAACAAATAGGTGAGTTATTGAGTCACTGAGCTTGTGTAACTTTCTAATTGAAATTGAAAAACTAAACTCTTGAAACCCTAATACCCTCTCAGGTGGGTTTCAGGATAGACCCTTAATATTTGTGGTTTACCATAGACCAATTAATTAAGACCGTAGATATAATATTATATATTTTGGATGGCTTTGATCTTTATAGTAACACTCAGATAAAAAACACTTTTAATCTTATCATACTTTAACCTGTCATATCTCCACATTTGCGCAAAGGCTCTTCCACTGAATTCACTCTTTCCCTCTTCACCACCTCTAACTTTTCCACCATTGTTTTTCTCCTCTAACATGATTAGGAATCGCTCACCTCCACCACATTCACCCAAAAACCCAGAGATGAGAAGAAGAGAAACCAAAACCAACGAACCAAGAAAATCAGAGCAAGAAAAGAGAAGAATGAGGGGGTGTCATCGTTTCCTCGTTCTAGCCCTTCACGGCCGCCACCGCGTCGCACGATCCATCTACCACACCAGGTTGCACACTCCGTATTGTAGCCGTTTTTGCCGGGCTTGTCCTTCGGCGTTCAGTCCAGTGGGTTCGTTGCAATCAGTAAGATTGATTTTCCGAGTAATGAATCAAGAGGAACCTTGAGGCGTATTTGTAGCAGGAGACAACCACAACATGAACATGAATCTACTTCATTCTAGTGGGTTACTGTCAGGGGTGGATCTTAATAGGGACACGGGGGAGCCATGGCTCCCCCAAACCTTTTCCAAAACTTTTTATATATCTACACATATTTATATGATTATTAGAAAAAAAATATATTTTTATTAAAACAATTACACTATGGCATATTATTTAGTGAATATTTTATCTCATGTGTTATTAAACTCATTAAATGCTGTGACAACACATAATGTGGCATATTATTTAGTGAATGTGCCATCTCATGTCCTCAAGTTTTTATTAGAAAATCTCAATTTTTTGTCTTATTTAAACCCTAATTTCACTCCTACATACAAAATCTTTCAAATTTTATTAAATTTCTATTAAAATTTTTACTTGTGATCCTTTAAAATTATTTATATTTTAAATTATCATAAACTATACTACAGACTTGTGGCTCAGATGGCAACGCAGACTAAGATTGTGGGAAGAGCTACCGGGTTCGATCCCCACTAAACACACTCTTAAGGAGGGTAGGGAGCCTTAACTGTGAATAAGCCCGAATAGAATTACCCCTGGTAATAGGGGATACTTATGGTGAAAACAAAAAAAATCATCATAAACTATCAAATATTTAGATTGAAAATTAGAATTTGAGAGTTTTAGGTGGAAGACAATTGATAAAGAGACCAAATTTACTTTATTTTAAAAATTAAAAAACTTAATTTACTCAAAAAATTGAAGGACCAAAATTGCATATAATCTAAACAAGAGTGACTGAAAATAAAATTAAATATATGATATTATATATTTATTTACACATTAAAATATTATTTGAATTCACTCAAATATTTTGGTCAAGTTACACTATTAAGAAGGTTTGTCGACAACAATCTGGGCCTGTTTTGGGAAACACGTCTCCACCCGCAGGTTCCGTCGAATCAAGCCTTATGTCACCATCAAAGGACAATGCCTAACGGAGGTGGGACGACGGATGCGACAGAGGATGGAGCGGAAATGGCGGAGAAAATGGAGTGGGAAGGATGAATCGGGGTGGTAGGGGTCAATCACTGCTATGGTCCAGTTTGAGCTTCATTTGATATATATTTTTTTAAATATACGAATGATAAGGACTTATGATGTCTTTTACAGAGATGAAATAGTATTAAAAATAATGTAGAGGTGGAGCTGATAAAAGTGACCCAGAGTAAAGTTAAAACTGAGCCGCTTTAGGTTGACTCAAATTTTACGTGAGATAAAAAAATACCAATCCGGTTTAACACACTGTCAGTTGGTTGGTTAAGTGGGATGACTCACTTAAATTAAAAAATTATAAAAATAATAAAAAAGAAAAAAATTATAAAAAATGACTTAAAAATATAAAAATAAATAAAAATTAAAAATGAGTCAATCCTCCTCAATCCAACCCAAATCCACTTTGGCCTGTGAGTTAAATGAGTTGACCCACTTTGACCCGTAAAAATGTAAGTCTATATCTTACCAACCTAACTCACCATTGAGTCGGGTTGGGCCTAGGGATGGCAATGGGTACCCTCTGGGCAGGGTACCACAGTGTCGTCCCCATACCCGCGTTTTAAAAAAAAATCCGTACCTGCGTGGACGGTAACTTTAGTTCCCGTCCCCATACCCGCTGGGCACCTATATGCCCGTACCCATACCCGCGCCCGTTACCCGCACTTTTATTAAGTAAAAAATTAACAACTTACTAAAAAAATATTAATTTAAGAAAACTATATCTCAATTGAAAAAGTTACTCGAAGATCGTCCAAACATAATTTTTAAATATCAGTGATACAACAATTTATCTACATTGAAACACAATATGTCAATGTTCTAAAACACAACAAATGATCTAAAGTTCAAAATTTTTATTAAATATTACAATATACTTTCACGACACACTATTTTATAAATTTGGATATCATGTGTTACAATTCTTCAAGATCTGTAAAAAAAATGATTATTAATACTAATTAGTCATATATTATAAAGTAAAAAAACAAATAGATAGTTATAAAAATATATTTTTAATTTATAATATATTATATATCAATTTTTAAAATATGCATAAATATATTAGATATTTTAATACAATTAATATATCCCTATATATAATTATATATGATATTTTTATTAAATAATTATATATATGAGTGCGGATATAGGGCGGGCTAGGCATCAAAGTGCCTGTACCCGTGCCCGTCCCCATAAAAAAATGTGGGTTTTTACCTGCACCCGCGCCCATACTCGTTTTGCGGGTTTTTACCTGCCCATTGCGGATAATTTTTGTGGGTACTCATAGGACTTGAGCTCAATTATCATCCTTAGTTGGGCCGGGTTGACTCACCGAGCTCAACAGCTAGCAGAGGGTACAGAACTACAAATAACTACTTCTTTAAGACCTATATTGAAATACACAATTTTTATGATAACGTGACCTTTAATATTTTTAGTTTTTTACTGTGGCAAAACTAATGGGTCTATAGTGGCCTACTCTCTCATACCCTCTCTGTAACGGCAGCAGACACACACCGCTCTCCACCTCTCGCACAGCACAGCACCGTCCAGGCAGCGCAGCGGCCGCACAGTTCCGCGTCCGTTTTCCGCCTCAGGCAGTGTCGCGGCCGCACAGTCCGTTCTCACTCCTCCTTCTCAGGCACCGCGCGCGGCTGCACGTCGTCCCTGTCGTTCTCTGCCTCAGGCAGTGCCGCGTCCGTTCTCGCTTCTCCTCCTCCAATGAAGTCCCGTTTCCTTCGTCTCAGGTACGCAGTAGCAGTAAGCTTCACCTCACCATTTGTGTGTGTCCCTGTTAGTATTATTGTCTCTGTTTTTGTAATTTTGCTTTGTGGTTCACTGGTTTATCATTGTGTTTTATCAGTCTTAAAAAGTATTATTGTCAATTATTGTCTCTGTTTTTGGAATTTAGATTTCGTAGTCTAAACAGTTACACAATAAATAATATCATCGTAAGGCATCATTAGGAAGTTTCTGTGTCCTTGAATCTTTATGTATATATGTCAATTATAAGCCTTGACTGAGCGAAACTTCCCTGATTCCTGTTATATATCTTTGCACCATTCAAAATTGATTGTTACATTCAACAGAGACAATAGATAATTAAAGTGTTGAATGTAAGCTAAATAATACTTTTTTAGCCTTGCGTGCAACAGAGACAATCATAATTCCTTTCATCTCAGGTACGCAGTAGCAGTAAGCTTCACCTCACCATTTCTTAATGATTACTTTTTATTTAGTGTTGAATATGTTTTAGTTTAATAGATTGACGGATGAATGTGTTTTAGTTTAATAGGATTGATGGATGAATGTGTTTCAATGTGTTTTAGAATGTATTTTAAATTTATTTGAATGTGCTTTATTAGGGTAGATATTTTTTTAATGTTTTTTTATAACTATATTGTAATTTTTTTTAGTTTTGTAAAAGTGTAATTGTTTACAACTTTTAATGAACAACATTTTTTAATAAATTAGGTTTTAACCGGGCCGGCCTGCACAAGCCCGCTACCCGCATAGGGCCGGGCTCGGGCTCTAATTTTACCGGACCGAATTTTTGCCAGGTATTTTAGCTCGGCCCGCAAAAGCTTGCTAACCGATCCGAGCCGGGTAGCCTGTTTTAACAGCTCTACTCAAGGACATTGATTTTTCTCTACCCTAGAGGGCACACGTCGGTAACAAACTCAGAGACCCGGATATCTTTCTCGCAACCTTTCCTCTCCGTTCTGCTCTTTCTCGGCAACCTTTCCTTTCCCAATAAAAGGTATGTTCTTTTCTTGCACTTTTCTGTTTTATTTAAGGTTTTAGGTTGATTTTTTTAAAAGGTATTGCTCACTTAAATCTATAAGGTCTTGGAGAGTTGTGTTTTGGTTCCTTCATTGGTTACCACCAAATCTAAACCGTTTTTCCTTTGAGTTTAGTTGGAAAAATATTTATTTTATGACTCTGCCAGGTACCATTACTTTATTGCTTGGAGTTGGTGAGGGTGAATACTCAATTATCATGTTAGCAACTTATTCCTGTGTTGTAGTTTCGCTTACACTCTGCTTCAATTTCTATTGAAAGATGGTTTTTTGGTTCATTCACCTCATGCCTCCCTGTTAAAGTAGTGCTCTCTCTGGCAGTGAGCCTATCTGTTTGTTTAGTACACAATTTTTGTTATGTTGTATATATGTTAGTACTGTATAAGGGGGGATTTGATTAACCTTGTGATAGGTGATACTGGCTAAGAATATCTGGGTTAGCTTATTTCGAAATTGAAGTGAGTTAATTAAGTAAAAATGGTCAGCCTGTGATCAAAGTCCATAATTAAGTAAAAATGGTCAGCCTATGTTCGAAATCCATACTAAGACTGTCTAAGTATCTTCATATGAGGAAAATGGTTATTGCCCACTTTCTGTTTGATGCAGATGTCATTCATATAATGTTACTCATTGTGTCTCATTTTATTGAGTGGAATAAATCCATAAAGGTGGGGAAAAGCATGTTACAACTAAAATGAAAAGAAAATGTTCAGTATCAAATATTTGAAGAGCTATTATCAAACCAACCCAAATCCAAACCTGTACCACACTAAAAATACCCGGTTTATTAAACCATATACCAAAATTGTAATTTCTAAAATCAATTTAGTTTTTTAACCCATTAAGAGTGTTTGACAAAATTAGCAGATAAGTTAAAAGCTGAAATACTAACTCAAAGCTCATAAGTTAGCTGATTGAATTGAAAGTGCTTGGTAAAAGTAGTTGATAATTATAAAATGATAGATAGATAAGGTCATCATTAATTACTGGACCAGAGTTTGAAATTTGGTAATTATGAAAAATTTTAAGGAGAAAAATGTGAAAAGTCATTTCAGCTAGTGCTGAAATTTGGAAATGCTACTTGGAGTAGCATTTCAAAAAATGCTAGTAACTACTAAAAAATGCTACTTTACCAAACATGGTTGAAATGGTTTGACAACCTTTTCCGCTATCAATCATCTTTCAGCTAGTTGAAATGACATGTCAAACATACTCTAAACCAAGTCTGGTACCCAAAAATGACCCTGTTTTCTTTCCAACTTTCATCCTGAATCAGATATCATTTGACTCATTTCAGATTCACCCTTTCGAAGCCTAACCCCAATTCCCTTCATTTAAACTTTGAATCATCCGTTCGTGATTTCGCATTCATTTCCATCGAATCATCATTTCGTTCATTCGATCAAATCATCTTGTGTTCATTACTCTTCTACTTTGAAGAAACAAGCCAAGTCCTTCGGTGGCCCACTTGATGATTGCCCTAGGTACCCCTTTCATCTCAGATTGTGTTGCTTTTTGTTCTGTTTCTGATTCAGGCTTTATGAAATTTAAATTTGTGTATTGTTTCAATTAGGGGATTTTGGCAAATGGGTCTTATACTGATTTTTTTGTTTTTGTTTTTTTTTTTTTTTGTCTTCAATGCTAGCATTACTCCAGTAACAGTTCTGATTCTGCTTGCTGGGAGATTTAAGGGAAAGAGGGTTGTTTTTCAGGTATGACTACTTCAAGTTTTCTCCTTCATTTCAATGCTGAATTAGCTACTTAGCTCCTTCTAATCCAACAATTCCATAGTAACTAAAGAAAAGATATCAACATATGTAAAGTTCTTGAATGCTCAATGCCATGTGGCAGGCACTGTTTCTAATTCCCAAATCCTGTGATCTGGAGCTTTTTATGAAAAATATTTGGCTATTGGTTTTCTTTATAGTTTATATAGTACATGACAAAAGGTTCTTTCTCTGTCATCCTTCCGGATCACCCCCTTTCATGCTTTTGTTAGGTATATAAACCAATACTAGCCAATTTGTATAGAAATGTCGATACGAAGATGTTTATGTATGATGATTATTTGGTTTCACTGCATTGTGCCTTTTCTGCTCACAATTTTGCATCCTACCATATTCATTTATATTCTTCACTTGTGACTTCTTTTTGCTGCAGCCCCACCCTTTTCTTAATTAGTTTTCTTGTCTTTGTTTGCAGAGCATGCAAATTGATTTTTTCACTTTTTATAATGTATATTTATATTTTATCTAATTTCTTGTTTTGAATTTCGTTTATGAATGACTTACTTTTGTCTTCTTTTTCCCTCTTTTTTCTTCCATAGCCACTAGCCACTCCTAAGTCCTACCATCTGCAGGAATCAACAAGAGATCCATTTCATCCTCTATGGAGTTTGTGAGTTTCTCACTGTATCTGTTTTTGTGTGTGTAGTGGCATATGAATGAATCTTATATTTATATTCTTCATAGAAAGTTATCTTCATGGTGTAAATTTTTTTTATCTATTGTGGGCTTTTGCAGACATGTTTGAGCAAAGGCAGGGGGTTTCACTTCCCACCTTGTCACATGCTGAATTTTTGTGGGATTAGGATCTTATTGGATTGCCCAATAGATCTTTCTGCTCTCATGGCCTTTTCCCCTGTACCTACTGCTTTGGATGTCTTGCCATTTGAAGAAAGCAGTGACTTTGTGACCAATGGTTATGTGGATTCAGATGCCCGGTCTGAGAAGAGACAGAAAATTGAAAAGCTCCTTGATGCTAAAAGCTTAATTTTTGCAGAACCTTGGTACAAGACTGTTAACAACTTGCACCTATGGAATGCCTCTTTCATTGATGTCATATTAATCTCCAGTCCAATGGGTATTATGGGATTGCCTTTTCTTACTCGAACGAAGGGTTTCTCAGCTAAGGTAGTTTTCCTGTCGACTTTATTAGATTTTTTTATTGATTGAACTTTGTTCCCATTTTTGTTAATCTCTGTCCCAAAATTTGTTTGCTTGGTGTTTTTGTACAATTGGTTAGATCTATGTCACAAAAGCATCAGCAAGATTAGGCCAGCTAATGATGGAGGATCTTGTATCAATGCATGTGGAATTTAGGCAATTTTATGGACCAGAAGAATCTAATTTTCCTCCATGGCTGAGGCAGGAAGAACTTGAAACACTTCCTTGTGAATTAAGAGAAATGATCTCTGGAAAAGGTGGTGTGGAGTTGGGTGGTTGGATGCCCTTGTACAGGTGATCTACCCTTAATGTAGTTTGCATTTTGCCACAAAAACTTACAAGGCATATTCTATTTCAGAAACTGAAAGCAGTATACTTGACTACCATGTGCACTGATTGTTTGTTATTATTTTTTTGATTAAATAATTATAATATTTTCACATTCAAATGCTTTTGACTACTTTTGTTGCCGGAGGTTTGTCTCTCTAAAAGCCAGTCAAAATGACCCCAACCCAACACGGGGCAGAGATGGGTGTGCATTCAACTCCCATCATATATGCTTGTTTGGGAATTCTTTATATATGCTCGTTTGAAATTTTTCTGTTATGCAGTTCTTGTTAATATAGTTAAGCCATTGCTTCTTTCTTACACTGTTTTATGAATGTTGTTCCTGTCCATTTATTCAATGAAATCAATTTTGGTTGTTAAGGGTGTGAAGTGTGGAATTTCTCAGTGCAGCTGATGTGAAGGATTGTATACTAAAGATTCACACGCTTAATTATGCTGAGGAAGCTTGCTACAATGGTACATTGGTTATAAAAGCATTCAGCTCTGGTATAGAAATAGGCAGTTGTAATTGGATTCTAAAGGGTCCAGAGGGAGATATTTCTTATCTTTCAAGCTCCAGCTTTATTTCTGCTCATGCCATGACTTTTGATTACCCTAGTCTACAGGGGACTCATGCATTAATTTATTCAGATTTCTCATCCTTGAGTGATGCACAAGATGCTGAGGTTGGGGATAATCACTCTAATCCAACTACTGATGAGTTATTACCCTTGAGGTATGAGATTTTGAAATTTTATTCCCCTTCAGACAGACTTTAAGTTGTATCCAGACACTTAAGTTATTGCTGTTCAAATATTCAAGTTTTCATCTTAAGGTTGTGGTGTTGAAAATTTTCATCTTTTAAGATTGACTTCCGAATTTATTATTACTGCAGTTTTCAAGATTTGGGTGGATTTAACCCTAACTCTGATGAGGATTCAGAAGAAAAGGAAAAACTGGCTTTCATATGCTCATGTGCTATAGAGTGTGTGGAAGTTGGTGGTTCGGTTCTTATTCCTATTAATCAACTTGGAACCATGTTGCAACTTTTGGAGGAAATGACAACATCATTCGAAGCTTTAGCTATGAAGGTGTACTTTCTTGTTTTATTATGTTTTCTATTAAATGATTATCAAAAAAAAAATAAATAAATAAAATTGGACATATGGAAAATGTTTGTAGGCATCATTAATTAGCTGTTAGAAATTGTTGTCTTCTGTCCTAGAAAACCATATTTCCACTTCCATTTTAGTTGCTTGTTGTTACTCACAGGTGAAAAGCCTATCTTTATCATTCAGATTCTGTTTGATTTTCTGATTCTTAATTTCTTTTTTTGTTTGCTAAGAGACTTAGACCCTTGATATTGTGTACCAGTGTTCATGACTTAAGACTATTGCTCTTCATTTTCATTTTTGTACTTATAATGCGAAAGTCAGGAAAAAGCCAAAAGACCCTTCTTTGAAAGTTTGTAAGCTGAACTGGAAATCAATCAATTTTTCTAGTCAAATAAACATAACTGGGAAAAGGATTTCCGAAGAAACATCTGAGATGCCTGCTCACTGACTTTTAGGTATTCATAATTTTTCTATTTGTAGGTTCCAGTTTATATAATTTCTTCGGTAGCTGAAGAATTATTGGCATTGCTTAACATCATACCTGAGTGGCTTTGCAAGCAGCGGCAAGAAAGAGTACAGACTTACAGACTTTTAGAATTATGAATTTGGTCCACATTGCACTCGTGTACTCATATTTACAAAATTTGACCTTTTGTTTTATGTACTTTAATTGGTGCTGCAGCTATTTGCTGGGGAACCATTGTATGCACATGTCAAGCTCCTAAAAGAGAAGAAGATTCATGTGGTTCCTGATATTCTTTCACATCAACTATTGTGAGATTTTTACCTTGTTTTTCCTTCCTCTTCTTTATTATAAGCTATAAAGAACTACTATTGATCATGGAGATGGTTAATCAAATTTAGTGCCTTTTTCCATTTTCTAGATGCAAAATCATGTATTATAGCTATGTTGATTATTTGGGGAAAATTTGTGTTTCCTATCTCAAATTGGGTTTGTGTTAATAGCCTCAAAATGTATAGAAGATTTCAGTTTTAATAAACTTCATAAATCACATATGGTTTTCCTTGACTTTTTTTTTATTGTTATTTACTCATAAAAACTGATATACTGCTGGTAGAATGAGTTGGAAGGAACCCTGCATTGTATTTTGTCCTCACTGGAGCCTGCGTCTGGGTCCTGTTATTCATCTGCTTCGACGTTGGTGTGGCGATCCAAAATCCTTACTTATCCTTGAGGTGTGATTATATTCCTCACATAATATAAATACTTATGATGCTTCACTGCACTCATTTTATTCCTTGATTTTTTTGTTAATTTCTTTCTAGAAATGTGTCTTAGTATCTGTGGTCTTGTAAGTTTCCTCCTTTTAATGAAGTTTGAATGGCTTTAACCAATGTTATATTGAATTTACTTTTTGCAGGATATGTTGAATCCTGAGCTGGCGCTCTTACCTTTCCAGCCAGTTGCAATGAAGGTTCTTCAATGCCTGTTTCCCTCTGGAATAGGGTAGGTTTACCTTTCCCTTAGTTACTTATTCTCATATCCACATTCATCTATAATTTTTAAAATCTATTAAAACATCCAGCCTGTAAGTAACAGTCTGTAATTGTGTCACCTCAAGAATATAGGGAGAGAAAAACCTATCAAGAATGTAAAATACAACCTTAAAAACTGTTCATTGATAATTGTAGAATAACGTATATGGATGATTGCATGGTCTTCTCGGCACTTCATGTAATGTCTTTTTTAGTAAGAGAAAAGAAGTACTTTGTGTATATCCTGATTTCTAACTCCCTATTTCAAAGTACCTCAGCTGAAGACTTATAGTGTATTTTCAAAATGATCACTTCTCTGAAATTTGGTCAATAAAAAGTGTAGCCTCTTCTGATGACAATTTGATTTGTATATTTTGCATTCGCTCTACATTTTGGTTTCCATATTGCAGGTTGCGGCAAGTTCAACCTTTGCTGAAGACATTGCAGCCAAAGACAGTTCTGGTAATTGTACAAAGGTTACTTCACAATTTATGGAATTCATTATTGTTTTATAAGATTATGTGATGAACTGATGATCTGTTTCCGTTTCAACTTTCTTATTCTCTAGTGCCCTGAAGATTTGAGGTTGCACATCAGTTTTTCAAGTGAAATGTCTTTCTCAGCTTTGTATTATAGTGAAGCTGAAACTTTAAAAGTATCATGTCTACAAGACAGTTCAGAGTTAAAAATTGCAACTGATTTGGCTTACCAGTTTTATTGGAAAATCTTTAAAAATCAAGGAATCGATGTTGCAAGATTAAAGGGGGAGCTGTTAATGGAAAATGCTAGATATCACTTGCTCTTGGATAATGATAAAAAAAATTCCTTAAAAATGAGATCTTTAATACATTGGGGTTTAGATGATTCGGAAAAGCTTCTTGCTGCATTATCAAAGATTGGCATTCATGCATCTATGGAACATGCATCTATGGAACATGGTATGGGTGATGCTGAATCACGAACTGTATGTATAGTTCAGACACAGGACCCTTATAAAGCTTTGATAGAGATAGGAACCACCAGTACTATTATTACTACTGCTGATGCTAACGTGGCTTCCCTCATTTATAAAGCTATAGACAACATTTTGGATGGGGTTTGATATAATGGATTTTCTTTTTATTGATGTCTGTAAAATCCTTGTATCAGTACATTATTTGTAGTTAGCAGTTAATAGCACAACTATAGGTATTCACTACCTTGTTTATATGATCAATGGAAAAATAAAAACATTTGCTATTATGGTACCTACTACCTAGTTCACACTGGCAAGCTCAGCTGAATTGCCAATAAACATGAAGCAAATTTGATCACTTTTAATTGTAGTCGAGTGAGAGAATGGCAATAAGGTTTCATGGTTTTAATTGGTCCGATTGGACTGATTTTTATTTTGGTTTCAGCTATTACAAAAAATATGGTTTAGATGATAAGGAATTAAATGTTCCAAACATTTGTAATTGAGTTTGAATGAACTTGATTTCATAGTTTCAATTTTGCTTAAAAGTGATTTTTTTTTTTTTTGTCGTTGATTGGGAATTAAAATTAAAAGTGAATTTGAATAAGTGATGTGATTTATATTTGAAAAATTGGTTCTAAGGATGTGTTTGTATTGGAAGGTTTCGGGAGGGAAAGGGAGGAGAGAATAAATTTTTTATTTTTAATTAATAATCTCTATTTTGATAATGTTCTAATTATTTATTTATTTTTATAAATATTGTTTAAGATATAATTCTCTTAATTTAATGACAAAAATGTCTTTCTCTCTTTTTCCCTCCAAAATCAATAAAATCACACTCTAATGCTTTGTTTGGTGGTACTAGAGAAATAGAGGAGAGAAATAAGGAAGAGATGGAGGAGATTTTTAGGTTGTTTGGTGTGAGAGAAATGAGTGAAATGAAAGATAGATTTATAAGTTGTTTGATATAAGAGAAATGAGTGTGAAATAGAAGAGAAATAAGTTTTTAAAAATCGACTATTCTCCAAAGAAATCAACATTTTTGGTCAAAAATCAATTATTCTTAAAAAAAAATTGATTTATATCCTTAAAATTAGTAAAATTTGTTGTGATAATTTGTTATTGTGTTGTCCGTGCCCATTTCTCCTCAATCTCACCAAATTTGGGGAGAAATAAAAAATACATGGATCCCATAACTTTTTGACATTTCTTTAGCATTTCTCTCCCCCACCAAATAAGGGAAATTGCCAACTTCTCTTCCATTTTTCTCCCCACCCTATTTCTCCCCCACTTCGCTAAACAAGGGTTAAAAGTATATTTGTCGTAAAATTCAATGTAAGTTTTTTAATTCAATACAAAAGTTAAAATTTATAACATCCACTCAAATGTGAGCTTAGAGGTAAAATTGATTTTGATTGAAAGAAATCAAATATGTTGCACAATAATCAAAGCACATTTTCATTTACTCTAAGTAATTATAAAAATACAAACATTTTCAAACAGTGCAAGGCGTGTGGAATTCATTCAGAGAAAAGAAGAAAGAAGAATTCCAATTTCAGAGAGAGAGGAAATGGAGGTTGAAGGAAGAGAAGAATGTGAGAGAGAGAGATGAGAATAATGGAGAAAGGTGTGGTTAAGGGTGAGAGAAGGTACAAAGGAATAAGAATGAGGAAGTGGGGGGCAATGGATTATTGACAATTTGACATTAAGGAATCTGGGATTTGGTTAGGTTCTTATTCCACTCCATTCATCATCGCCAGGGCCTATGATATCGCTGTTTTCTATCTCACGGAACCCTTTGTTCGCCTTACCCTCCCGGAGCTTTTGGCCGGAGAAGGCGTCATCATTTTCTCTACTCCCGATCCTTCGCCTCCCGCTCCAAAGTCATGAGCTCCTCCATCTAGAGGGACGTTGCCTTCAAAACGGCATTGTCGAAGGTAGGGTCTTCTTGCACAAGGGCGAAGGAGGAGGAGGAGGAAGAGGAGTGGGTGGAGAGGGAAGCAGCCGGGGCTTCCTGCACCTGGAGGCGAAAAATGAATTTGAGGTCGAATTCCATGACTTTTGTTGCGGCAAGCTCTCGACATTGCTCCAATAGTAAAGACTGCAAGTATGGTAACGAGTTTAGTGACCAGAACCCATAAAAATTAGCGACCAATTTACAAACTTAGTAAACCGAATAATCCAAATTGTTACTTAATTTAATACTAAATCCAACAATGAAAACACTCAATATATCATGGTTTACCCACCCTATGTACATTAGACGCTATCCCAAGACCCTTTTGAGATGTTTTCATGATAACAAACTCTCAAAACAAGCTTTAAGAGTTTTTGAATGATTATGATACTGATGGTTGTACTTGAGATTGTTTAGAAGAACAAGAAAATACAACAACAACAACCTTCATAAGCAACCCTTCAAAAGAAACAACAAGCCTAATTCTAATATACAAAAATGATTTTTCCTCTAAAGAATCAAAGCTATACAAAAGTCAAATAATGACACATAAAGTTCTGTCAAACTTCAAAAAATGTGTTTTTCCTCCAGAAGCAAGAAACAACAGAAAGCTCTAGAAGATATAAATACTGCTTCCAGGAAGACTAATTATATTTCCAGAATTAACATAATGATGTTTAGAAAGAAATCATTCTTGAAATGGAAAGTTAGAATTACCAAAATATCTCACATTCCTTATGCTTTATTCCAGAAGAAGAATATTCAATCAGACTTCCAGAAAATGCCTTCAAAAGGATGGTTCAACATAAGCAAGGCGATCAAACTTGAAGAAAGAGAGAGAAAAACTGTAAAATGAAAATGACAAAACACATGATTTTTGACCAGACCTAGACCATTTCCAACAACTATATTGACTATAAAATTGCTATAAATAAATGCCTCAACAACAACAAAAATGTAAGAAATTTCAGAAGGAAATATCCAAGCATCATAATTACATTTCCTACCTTCTGAAGAGTCATTTCCTTCTATCATCACTTAATATTTTGTGTTGTGTATTCCAGAAATGCAGAGAGAGTTTCCTAGGCTCAAATACCTTAATTTTTGTTCTAAATTGTTAGAAATCATTTAAGACTCTTGTAAAATTCCTATCTGAAGGGAATCAAGCATGTGGTCAGGGTGCAGCAGAAATAAATGGATTCCCTCCATTGTTATGATCGTTATGCGAAAACACGAATCAAGACATAAAAGGGTATAAAACAAAAGGTCATACCTTTTAAGGATTGCGAATGAGGCAATAGCAGCCACGTCTCTAGTGGTGTCCACGCCAACAGCCGAACTAGGAAACCCTCCTCAACTCTACTAGTAGTGTTTAGAGAGTAGAGCGATTGCTCTTATTTTCACGTATCTAGGGTAGTTCATCTTATGCTCTATTTATAGAGTGGTGGCTAGGGTTTTATCCCTCACTCTATTAACCCTAACATATATGGGTCTGGCCCATTATATTATAATTCTAATCAAATTAGAATTATTATCTTTCCTAGTGGCTTGTTGTATGCATGTGACCCAATAGACTTTTAATATTTGGTTATGATATTAAAATAAAACTCTTTTATATTTAATATCATAAATAGTGAGCAGTATCTAGCAATACATCACTATCCAAATATTGAGATTATCAACAACCTTGACGAATCCTATTTTATGATAATTTATATGATCTGTCCCTTTGTCCAAATATCTAATTGAACACAAGGGCATGGATTGTGTAAACCTTGTATAGTTTAATTTATGTTTTCTTGATCCCCAAGTAGACTGTACAGAAAATAAACATCTCATGTTTATCCTCCTGAGCATGGCCATGCATTTTGCAGTCTAACTTTATCAAGAGGCGTACAGATATAACTATTGTTACATAGGAGGGACAAATCTCATCTAGGTCACTCACATTCCTCCACATAATTTATTATATGTCCAAATACCAACTTTATGATTACCCTGTTACAGGTAACGTTTGATGATAATTGAAACATATAATTCCTTATGTAGGAATCGTAGTGATTTTAGGTCGAAGGACTTCATATAACATTTATCAATTTAAGAAACATTCATGACACTTATGTAACAATCCATGCAACGTTCTTAAGGTGGGTCTGTCCAGTACACCATTACTCTTAATGTGTACCTATGTGAACACATGATATCTCATATCCATGATCCGTGAGATGTGATCATCAATGAACTCACATACTAGTCTAAATGCATCTTTGTCCTAAGATGATACTTGACTAGGGACTATTTAAGAATAGTTCTTCATAAGATCTCACGATCAAGTCATCTACTTGATTTCTTATGAAATTTGAGCTTACTATTCTAAGCACATTAATTATATTCTAAAAGAATAAGTTGCCTTTATAAAATAACATGATACAAGTGATGGATGTTCATAAACATATAAGTCTCTAGTGCATATTCCTAACATTATCTTCCTTGAAATTGTATTTCTCAAGCTAACTAGGAAGAGCTAGTGGTTCTTCAGAGTGTGAAAGAAGTCTTTAGGTCTTAGGAATCAATTCTGTGCATGAGCCTGAAGAGGCTCCGGAAGAATACTTTTAAGGATTCTAAAGAGGTTGCAGAAAATATTTGATAAAAGCTTGAGGAGGTTGTGGGATAAAAGAATACTTGTAACATCAAGCTTGATTGAGTTGAAAATCCTACTAAAAATAGGTACTAGATGTAGCCCTAGAAATTGGAGAAGGTGAACCCGTATAAAAATATTATATCCAGTATTCTCTATTTTTTACTCATTTTACCTTATGCAAATATGTTAGTTGCTAATTTAAGTTTTATTCTTTTAATATCATTATCATAGTTTCTCATTCATTCATCAAATCTTTTAAGAACAAAATCAAGATTTGAATTACTTCAGAAGATTGCAATCAGCTTTTGAAAGGAACATATTTCAAAGACTGTACATCTCAGTTAATATCATAATTAATACCTATGTATGTATTTTGAATATTCCTCATACTATTTATAAAAGGATTTCTTCAAAAGAAGACTTGCCAAACTATTTTAAGCGTATTCATCTTCTGAACATATTTATTTTTGAAAGTACTACTGATTAATTAGATTTTATCAACTAACTAAATATTGTGACAAGCTTCTAAAATGCCAAGAAGGATTTCTTGAGCATATAATACATTCAAAATCTTTTGCAAAATTTATAAGTTTTAAATAGGTCACACTTCAACCCCTCTTATTGTGACTAATTCATCTACTTCATTCTTCAATTCCAACTTCCAATAATCTCTTGAAACATGGGGTGGATAAGGTGAAGATAAATAAAATTAGAAATAATTGTTATATTTTAAGTATTATGAAAAAATATTCATATTTTTGAAGTAGTTTCAACTAGGGATAACTTTATGGTCAATTGAACATTGTCTCATTTAGATATTAAAACATGCAACTGGCCTGGCAAGAAAAATATTAAAATGTGCACCTACTTTTATGCATAACATGTTTTTGGAGAAATTAACGGATATACATTGTTTATGTAAAAAAGTTTTACATAAATATTTATTGATATGTCGTCATATTGTTTATTGAATTTAATAACTCATGATGTGTGATATTTATTAAATGATATATGACTAATCAATTGAAAATATTTTAACTAACTTTAATTAAATAAACTATTTAATATTTTAAATATTTAATAGTTTTGGTATTTTCTTTTTGCACATCATTTTTTTCTCCAACACATCTCATGCTATATATTTATTTTTGTGTAAATTCTTAAGTTAATTATTCAAAGTTAGATGTATCACCACATTATAGTCTTAGTCTTTTTAAAAAGTTTAGCCACTAATAAATTAGTTCCATAAAGTATAAAATGTCACGACTTTATTTTTCTATAAATTTTGTCAAATTAGTCTCTCAAATATTTAATTCATCATTAAATTTATCTTTTGTTTATCACTATCTTAATTCTTTGTAGAGAGTGACATCTTAGATCTTTGGGGATTAATTTGATAATAAATTTTTCAAAAGTTTAATGTAGTGAAAATTTAGATATTTAAGGGATTAAATTGTAACAGTGACATATAATTTAGTTGTCTATTTTTAATGATGTAACATCCAAATTATTTTCATACGTTATAGCTTCCAGCTGAAGTTTGTCTCAGACTCAATTGTATATCATCTTCTAGAACTGTTCCTATTAGATATAAATTCTCTATTAAATAAATCATTACTAGTAGCAACTCTTTGAATTTATGTATAGATATTGTAAATTACGAGAAACCTTGAATAATAACCAAAGACAGGTTTACAATGAAATTTTTTTAATAGAAATAAATATCTATTCTACCAGTAGTATTTACTTGTGGACAAAACATCATCTTCCCTCTCTGTTTTGAACTTCTTTGGATACACCTTCATATAAGAGAGATTTCCGAAGGTACAAATTAAAATAATAAAAATACCTTGATTCAAAAAGTTGATTTAGAAATGGACACATGAATGTCATCACATGAAGTACTTTTGTATCAAGTGCACCAATGGTTTCAGTTTCCATGGGGATAATCAACCACAACAACTCCAATATAGACGTGCAGACATAACATTGGTGGTTGGGAGCAACTAAACCACCAGTAGGATGACTTTTGAATAAGATTTTAAAGAATAAACTAGCAATTTGTTTTCTGAAAATTCGAGGTCGGTCACATTAGTCCCCGAAAGATGGAAATTACATTTCCATCCATGAAAGATAAAAAAGTCATTCAAGGACTAAAGTGAATGACTTTTTATCTTTTAGTGACTAAATTAAATAACTTTTATCTCTTAGAGATGGAAAATGTAATTTTATTCTTTCAAGAACTAATATGATCGGCACCAAATCTTTTGAGGACGAAAATAAGGTTAACTCGATTTTAAATCATGAATCAACCTAGCATAAGTAGTGACAATGTGGCCACAATTACAGAAACTTCTCAAATAACACTATTGCGTTCACAATTTATCTATTATCTATCTATTTATATTATAATATATTAAAACCGAGTCATGAGATATTTCATTGTCATTTGTATGTTATATTTGTTCTATCAACATTTTATCTTAGGTGTGTGAATTTCAATCTTCCATTTTTTCACTTTTTCAATCATCGTTTATTTTTCTTTAAAATAATATACTCATTCACTCTCTCCATTTAATTATTAAAATTTTATATTATTTTTCATTTATTTTCTCTTTTCTGTTATAATATAATTATTATATTCAATATTTATTCATTTACATAAATTTACACGTTACCGGGATAAAAAAAAACTGGACATAATCTCAATCATTCAATTTTTTCATACAATAATTAAAAAAAATAAAAAGTTAAAAAATTAATTGATGACTGTTGAATTATGACTACAGAATATGCAGTATTGTAAAAAATCCGGCCTCAATTTATAAGGGTTCTATTTCTCTCGGGAACTTGATATCTTCGATAGAAGAGAAATAAAAACATACCTCTTGTTGACCCAAAATAGATATTCGGTAATTAGAGAGAACCCGTGCACCGTGCACCAATTTATAATCAAGACATGAACCAAACCACTAAACTGAATAGTTTCTCCATCCTTAACTAAGATCTTCATGTGAAATAGGACTCGCTACATAAAACAAACTAAGAAAGGATAACAGCTTCAGTCACTAATCTGACTGAATTACCAATTACATATATCCTTGAAACATTTAAGTAATTAATTTTAGTCTTCTTTCCCCAACAGAGCAAGGAGGAATTTCTTGTAGTCTCCTGAAGTTTCCTTGGCCACTGCATGCTCAAGGTGAACACTGTTTCTCTTGAAATAGACCTCTTTGATGTCTTTCAGATCCTTCTCAGCCCTGCTCACAATCACACGGGTGAGGGCATCCTCATCAGTTCCAACACTTTCAATCGCATTGCGCAGAACCTGTATATCAAATGTGATTGATAATGTCATATTCAAATAGATCCTAATAAAGGGTCGGAAAAAGAAATTGAAGTCTATAAGGAGTGGACATGTTTGGTTTGAAAAATATTTTTTATTTTTATTAATAATTATAAAATTGTTATATTATTTTTCATTTTAATTTTTCTCTTGTTTTTAAATATTTGTATAAGAATCCATAAAAACAATATTGCTTATATAAATAATTGAAAACAGAAAACAGAGTCGAAATTACAATGAGAGAATTTGTAATTATTACTGAAAATAAAAAATAGTTCCTCAAATTAAATATTCTCACCTTTTCATAGTACTTCTTATGATCATTGATGCAACTGATGGCTAAGTGCACTGCCTTATGAAAGTCATCAGAAGCTTCATCGGACAATTTCTGCAAAGGATAGTGTGAAAGGGAGAAAGAAAACTAATTGCTATTTAATTTTCTTCTGCATTAATTAGTTCTATATCTCTTTCATTAATTGAAACTAAATATTTAATTTAGATAATAAAACAAGAAAGTATTTTAAACTCAAAAAGCATTGTACCTTAGTGATGGCAATGCCATGGTCATCCCTGTAGCGATTGAAAGTTGCCACAAGTTGGGTCTTGCTCCTTGTAATAAGGATCCTGATAACTTCTTCATGATTCCGATTCTTGTCTTTGATAGCCTCATGAAGCACATCAGCTTCAGATTGTGCCAATCTTGCATTAATCTCATTGCCACCATATCTAAATGAACTCACCAACCCCACCAAAAGCTGCCCAAATTAATTAAATTAAGATCAGAGGCTAGCTTAAGCATTTCACTCATTCACTTGATCTCTTTAATTAATGTGGAAAATTAAGACTAAATCATTTCATTCATTCACTTCTTTTCTCTTCAAATTAAAGCCAGAACATAGAAAAAATTATATATGACTTGCCTGGCGAAGATGGCCACTGGTATTAGCAGCCACATCTTCCTCCAAGGAACGTTTGTATCGATTGTGGTATGCACGCCTCACAACAAAAAGCTCTTCAGGTGAAAGGGCACATGAAATTTCCACAATCACTTGGAAGTTTTTGTTAGCATTTCTGAGGGCTATATTGGCCAACAAAGCCTCACGTTCTGCAGGTTCCAATATCCACCGGTACATTGCTCTCTATAATTGGTACAATATAATAATTAATCCTCAAATTCATTAATTAGAGGATAAAGCAATAAATAAAAAGATTGATTTCATATATAAGAAATTGTCATTAATTTATTTATATACCTCAAAGTCACCGGAGAGCTCAGACTCAAGGCGTTTGATGAGATCCTCTTGGAAGAGGTCATGGTATACTTCTCTGATTTGAGTCCTTTGGGTAGCATTTCTATGTCCTAGTATTGCTATAATGCCTTTTCCATCAGCTCCCCAACCTGAAATTTTTTGAAACCAGGTAATTTTTAATATCAGGAAAATGATTGTTATGTTTGAATGAAGGATTGAATTGTACTTTAATTTCAAGATGCATGAAAACTAACAATTGTTGAAGAAGAATTAAAATTGGAAATTAGATCATATGTATCATGACCTTTAACAGCCTTCCGAAGAGCTTCGGCATCCTCGAGAGGGGAGTGGTTGGGAGGAGCAATAAGGGTAGCCATGGTTGGGTGTCTTTTACTCTATGCTGCTTGCTAGTAATTAGTGTGTCCATCAAAGCTATCTATATATAAATATATTCACCTGAAAGCATTAATGGAAATATTAATTAATTATTGTAGTATTAATTATAATATTAATTATTATTTCAGTCATAAAATACATTTAATAGTATTTTACAGTTTTGATAAAATAAGTACTAAGGCAACGACGGAGGATAAGACGTTTAAAAATAAAAAAAAAATTATCAAAATAAAAAATATTAATTACATTAAAAACATAATGGGAAAACCGTATTAAATGTATTTTTTTAGTATTAATGAGGTCAAAAGGTCAAAAGAAATTACAACAAAATCCCACGAGGAAAACTAATGTATTAAATGTATTAATTATTAAGCATAAAATTATTTTTTTATAATTTAAATATTAAGTATTAAAATTATTCGTTACTAATGTTAACGGTTAATTTTTATTTTTAAAAAATAATTTAAAAACACTATGAATTATATATATTATTTTAGGAAAAAACATTTTAGGTATATTTCTTTTTATTTTAAATATATTATGTCACTTTATTTCTCCATTCTATTTTTTCATTCTTAAAAAAAAATTAGAAATTGAAAACTAAAACTTAAGGGCCCGTTTGGGGTGGTTTTTAGTTTTCAGTTTTGAAAATTTTAAAAACCAAAACCAGTTTTCAGTTTTGAAAATTTTAAAACTAAAAACCAGTTTTCAGTTTTAGTTTTATGATTTCCAGTTTCATTTTTTTAATATCGGTTTTCAGTTCTATGCATTACAAGAATAACTCTCTCTCCTCTCTCCTATTTGTTTCTCTTCTGTCTCTCTCTCCTCCGTTCCTCTCTCCTCTTTGTTACTCTTCTGTCTCTCTCTCCTCTCTCCTCTCTCTCTCCTCGCTCTCTCTGTCTCTCCACTCTCCTCTATTTCTCTATTGTTTCTCTCTTCTCTCTCCTCTGTTTCTCTACTATTTCTCTCTCCTCACTCTCCTCTATTTCTCTACTGTTTATCTACAGAGGAGAGAGAAATAGAGGAGATAGAAAAAGGAGAGAAAACAGAGAGAGGATAGAGAAAGAAGAGAGAGAAACAGAGAGGAGGAGAGAGAAAGAGAAGAGAGGAGAGAGAGAAACAAAGGAGAAAGATGAGAGAGAAATAAAGAGATAGAGTGAGAAAATAGAGAAGAGAGAGGAGAGAGAGAGGAGAGAGGAGAGAGAGAAAGGAGATATAAATAGAGGAGAGAGGAGAAAGAAATAGAGGAGAGAGAAAGAAGAAAGAGAAAGAGATGAGAGAGAGGAGAGAGAAACAGGAGAGAAACAAAGGAGAAAGATGAGAGATAATAAAGAGAGGATGTGAGAAGCAGAGGAGAGAGAGGAGAGAGGAGAGGGGAGAGAGAAACAGAGGAGAAACAGGAGAGAGAGAGAGGAGAGAGAAACAGGAGGGAGAGAGAGGAGAGAGAAATATGAGAGAGAGGAGAGAGAAACAAGAGAGAGAAAAGAATGAAACAGGAAATCGAAAACACAAAACCTTTTTTTTTGTTTTGAAAAGTAAGGGGAATTGGTTTTGAAACTTGTGTAAAAACCATTTTAACCCCATTTTATCCAAACACGTTTTGTTTTCAAATTTGGATTTCGAAACCAAAAACCGAAAACTGGCAACCACCCAAAACGACACCTAAGATACTTGTTGAAAAACATATAAACTATCATGATGACAAGTTATATACTTCAACATTTGTCATGAAGAATATTCACAACCCTCTAAATGGATATATATTATTTCATTATCGAGAAAACAAATAATTTAATCTTTTAATTTATAAATGTATCCCCTTTTTATGTGAATTTAGTCTCCATCTTTTTAATATAATGAGATTGAAAAATATATACAATATTGACATAATTGAAAAGTTAATGGATTCTTTTTTTATATACATGCTTTAGGAAATTAAAAAGATCAAAACAAAACAAGACAAATAGTCAAAAGAAAAAAAAACCTAAAACCTATTGGTCTCTCTCAAACAGAGAACCAGAGGTATCAGACAGATATGGGATTAGGGCAAAATGAGGGATGAAGTCAAATTCTCTATATTCAATCACTTCCAGAGCCGCCTTCGTGAAGCTATCAGCAAGATGGTTCGCCTCTCTGAGCGTATGACTCCAGATCATTGCCTCAAGGAACCTAGTTGTCTCCTTGATCTGCTTGACCAACGTCGAGCAAAGTTGAGTATCACTGCAACCTTCATTTATCATCTTCACTGCTAGAAGTGAACCTGGTTCAAAAATGACTTTCTAAACCTTTCTGCTTCACTAATCGAGCTCCCCTTAACAACCTCCACAACTTTGCTTCCAGCATAGAGCAACAGTTTAGATTCTCACTGAAAGCCACTAAGAATGATCCCCATTCATCTCGCACAACTCCCCCACAAGAAGCCCTGCCACGTGAAGAGGATAAAGCCCCATCGGTGTTCACCTTCCTCCAATGCCCAGGCAGAGGATACCATTGGGGGAGGTAAGGATTCCTGCCATGGTTATTGAAATAAGCTTTGTGACTTGAGTTAATTGCTTCTGTAGTTGCTTGAACCTGCTCTTGGATCTGATTTAGCAATGTTTCAGTAGAAACCCTAACGTTATTAAAAAAAATGTCATTCCTATGCCTCCAAATTGCTTCAAGGGTAAAACCATAGATTAGGGTTTGTTGGAAATTAGGATTTTGGCCCTTAGGCTTTTGTAGATTATCCATCATCCATTTGTCACTACAAGAAATTTAGTTTTTAGCGATGGCTATTCTGCGACAATCTCGTGTCGTCACCATGCCGTCGCTACAACATTAAATGCACTGTTTAGTGCAATTAATTCTTAGAGACGACCTAGCCGTCGCTAGGAAGTGACAGTAGCGAGGACTAGGTCGTCGCTATAATTATAATTTATTAATTTTTTTCTTAAAAAAATAAAAATTAATTGTAGCGACGACTTTAGAGACAGCAAGTTGTCGCTACGTTAAAAATGAATTTTTAATTTGCGGGCGTATTTTTTTTTTAAAATGTAGCGAGGGTTGTAGCGACGGCCAAAAACCTGCACGCGTTAAAACCCCTCCCCCTTCCCTCTTCCTCCATTTCCAAAAACCCCTTTTCCTCCAAACTCTTTTTTTCCTCTCATACAACAACCCCTTATTTTTTTCCTCTCATCCAAAAACCCCTTATTTTTCTGCAGTGTTTTCAGTGGCTGTCTCTTCTGCAGAAGAAGCTGTAGTAAGCTTACAGCCTTGAGAAGGTGAAATTGTTTCTGGTTTAGGAGCCTGAAGAGGCTGTAGAAGAATACTAGTGGTAAAGTGTACCCAAGGTGATTGTAAAGAGAAAGTTGAGTAAGAAAATCCTACTTGGTGTAGGGACAGGACGTAGCCTCAGGTTGGAAGATGTGAACCAGTATAAAATCTGTGTGTGCAATCTTCTCTTCCCTACTCTCTTTATTTAATAGCTTATTGCATGTGCATAAAACTGTTTTAAAAACTATTTAATACCTAAGTAAGTGTTGCTAACTAAAAGTTCTCAAATAGGAACTATATCTTCTGCATACTGCATAGTATATAACCTCTATCTTCTGGTGTGAAATCTTTTAATATCGAGCCAAGTTCATATTGAGCAGATTAAGTATTAAAAGAAAATTTTGCAGAAAATTTTAAGCAATCACAATTCAACCCCCCTTCTTGTGATTGGAATTTTAACTTCAATTGGTATCAGAGCTTGCCTCTAGGGTTGAACTCACTTAACAGTGAGAGAGGAAAAGATCAAGGGAAATGGCCAACCATGGAACTGCAATGTTCATTCTAGAAGGATCTTCTACAAATAGACCACCAGCATTTGATGGGAAAGATTATTACTACTGGAAAGATAAAATGAAGTTGTTTCTAGAATCCCAAGACATTGATCTTTGGGATATCATTGAAAAAGGAAATTTCATTCCAGTAGTAAGAAGAACAAGGATTCTGACTCAACCTAAAGAAGGAGAATCAGAAGTTCAAGAAAAAGCTCCTCAACCCAAAGCCAGAGAAGAATGGACCTCAGAAGATAAGCAAAGATATCTTCTAAACTCCAAAGCCAAGTTTTTTCTTCTCTATGCCCTTAGCGGAGGAGAATATGACAAGGTTGCTAGATATTCAACAACAAAGAAAATATGGGATACTCTCAAAATTGCACATGAAAGTACTGATCAAGTAAAAGAGTCAAAAATTAATATTTTGATTCACCAATATGAAATGTTCAACATGATTGAACATGAAACCATTGATGAGATGTTTAGCAGATTTACTGTTATCATCAATGACCTAAAGTCTCTTGGTAAAAGCTATACAAATCAAGATCAAGTCAGAAAAATTCTTAGAAGTCTTCCAAAAATTTGGAGACCTAAAGTGACAGCCATACAGGAAGCCAAAGATCTTACTGTCCTAAAGTTAGATGAACTCCTTGGATCACTAAAAGTTCATGAGCAAGAGCTTATGGATGAGCTGCCAAGAAAAGGAAAGTCCATTGCACTAAAAGCCAGCACCTCTAGAAGAAATAGCACAAACTCAACTGAAGAAAAGGGTTCTGATTAAGAGGAAATGTCATATGACATTGATGATGAACTTGCCTTCATCTCCAGAAGGATCCAAAAAATGATCAGAAGGAAAGGAGAAGGCAAAAGGTACTTCAACTTCAAGAAGGATGGACAAAAATTTGATGGAACAAAAAATCAGATCATCTGCTATGAGTGTAACAAACCTAGACACATCAAGGCTGAATGTCCTCAATTAAAGAAGGACCCAAAGTCATTCCAGAAGAAGAAAGCAATGATGGCTACATGGGATGATTCAGATAGCTCCTCAGAAGAAGATTATGAAGAAGAAACAACAAACCTGTGTCTCATGGCTGGAAGTGATGATGAAGAAAATGAGGTAATCACTTACAATCCCTTTGCATATACAGAACTAGAAGATGCATTTGAAAACTTATTATCTGACTCTCACACACTAGCTTAAAAATGGGCACTTCTTAAAGAACAACTTAACTAAAGAAGAAAATGATAAACTTAAAGAAGATAATAATAGATTGATCAAAGCTAATCAATGTCTTCAACAATCTCATTTTAAACTATCAGAACAAATAAAACTGATTAAAGCTGGCTCTGCAGAAGATACAAAGTTTGCATCACTGCAGAAGGAAAACTATCTTCTGCAGAAGAAAATTGATGAATTACAAACAGATTTAAGTAAGTTTGTTAATAGTACACACAACTTGAATAAATTAATTGGAAATAGCAGAGAAACTTATGATAAAAGAGGAATAGGCTTTAATCAAGATTCATCCTCAAAGATTCACAAAACTGTTTTTGTCCATGCCAAAAGGAAACCTCCCAAATTTCTTGGTGTAATAGAATTAGACACATCTTCCACAACTATTACAAAAGAAAAAGGAGCTTTAGAAGAAAGGTATCTAACCATTCAGGACCCAACAGAATTTGGGTACCTAAATCTTTATTATCTTCTGATGTAGGAACAAGCAAGAACCTTCAAGAAGAAAGGGCAATGGTTCTTGGACAGTGGTTGCTCAAGACATATGACTGGAGACAAAAGCAAATTCATTCAACTCCACAAAATAGAAGGAGGAACAGTAACCTTTGGAGACAACAACAAGGCACACATCAAAGGTATTGGAAAGATAGGTATGAAAAATTCTACCCAAATTAATAATGTTTATTATGTGAAAGGGTTAAAACATAATCTTCTTAGCATAAGTCAACTTTGTGATAGTGGCTATGAAGTTATGTTTCAACCAACATTTTGTGAAATTAGAGAATCATCTACTAAACAGGTTCTGTTTTCTGGAATTTGAAATAAGAACATATATAGTATATGCTTAGAAGAACTATCTGATCATACATGTTTTGCCTCCTTTGAAAATGATAAATGGATTTGGCATAGAAAGGTAGGACACTTGAATATGAAAAACATTTAAAAACTATCTAAGTTAGATTTAGTTAGAGGACTACCAAAGATAAAATTTGAAAAGGATAAAGTGTGTGATGCATGTGTTAAAGGAAAACATACTCAATCTAGCTTCTATCCAAAAAATGTAATCACCACCAAAAGAATCTTGGAACTACTACATATTGATTTATTTGGTCCTACTAAAACACCTAGTTTGGGTGGAAAAAAGTATGGTCTTGTTATAGTAGATGATTACTCTAGATTCACATGGGTTTTATTTCTCACTACCAAAGACGAGTCATTTGATGCTTTCAAAATCTTCTCCAAGAAAATACAAAATGAAAGTGGTCAACTGATTGCTTCTGTTAGGAGTGACCATGGAGGTGAATTTGAAAACTTCTCTTTTAAAAGATTTTTTGATGAAAATGGTATTTCTCATAATTTTTCTTGTCCTAGAACTCCACAACAAAATGGAGTTGTAGAAAGAAAAAGTAGAACCCTCCAAGAAATGGAAAGAACCATGTTAAGTGATAGTGGAATTCAAAAATATTTTTGGGCTGAAGCAGTATCCACATCTTGCTATATACTTAACAGGGTTTCCATCAGAAGCATACTCAACAAAACTCCATATGAGATATGGAAAGGGAGAAAACCCAACATTACATACTTTCATGTTTTTGGATGTGATTGTTACATTTTAAACAATAAAGAAAATCTTGAAAAGTTTGATGCAAAATCTGAAAAAGGGATATTTCTTGGTTACTCTATTACATCAAAAGCTTATAGAGTTTACAATGTCAAAAATCAAACCATAGAAGAAAGCATGCATGTTATTTTCAATGATATTAACCCTTCTTCTCAAGGAAAGAACAACAATGAATCAGGTGAAGAATCTGATAAGCTGCAGAAGATATCTTCTGACAGTAAAAACACATCAGAAGATATAACAGAACAGGAAAAGTCTGTAGAAAATCCTGCAGAAGATATTTGTACACATAAGGAAGATCTACCTAAAAGCTAGAAAATGATTACTGCCCATCCCCATGAACAAATCATTGGGAGTACAATAGAAGGAATCAAAACCAGATCTCAGCTGAGAAGAAATGAAGACAGTACAACTCTTCTATCCCAAATTGAACCAAAAATGTAAATAAAACTCTAAAAGATGATTCATGGGTAAAAGCCATGAAAGAGGAGCTGGATCAGTTTGAGAAGAACAAGGTATGGACACTTATTCCTCCTCCAGAAGATCATTCTATTATTGGAACAAAATGGGTTTTCAAAAACAAGATGGATGAAGAAGGAAGAGTGATCAGAAACAAAGCAAGGTTAGTAGCTCAAGGCTATAACCAACAAGAAGGTATTGAATTTGATGAAACCTTTGCTCCAGTAGCTAGATTAGAAGCCATTAGAATTCTTCTTGCATTTGCTGCATTTAAAGATTTAAAATTATACCAAATGGATGTTAAAAGTTCTTTTCTAAATGGTTTTATAAATGAGAAGTGTATGTACACCAACCTCTAGGTTTTGAAAATCATAAGCATCCAAACCATGTTTTCAAATTATTAAAAGCTTTATATGGATTAAAACAAGCTCCTAGAGCTTGGTATGAAAGATTAAGCAATTTCCTTCTTAAAAATGATTTTACAAAGGGAAGAATTGACACTACACTATTTAGAAGAACTTTTAAGAAAGATTTACTGATTATCCAAATTTATGTAGATGATATTATTTTTGGTTCCACAAATATAAAAATGTGTGAAGAATTTTCAAAATTATTGAAAGGAGAATTTAAAATGAGTCTCATGGGAGAACTCAAATTCTTTCTTGGATTTCAAATCAAGTAAGAAGAATCTGGAATTTTCATTTATCAACAAAAATACACAAAAGATCTTCTCAGAAAATACAAAATGGAAGGATCAAAATCCATGGGAACCCTTATGCATCCTTCTACTGTTTTGGACTTGGATGAAAATGGTAAATCTGTCTCTGAAAAGGAATATAGGGGCATGATAGGATCATTGCTTTATTTAACTGCTAGTAGGCCAGATATTTTATTCTCTGTAGGACTTTGTGCTAGATTTCAATCTTCTCCAAAAGAATCTCATGTTACAGCTGTAAAAAGGATTTTTAGATATCTTGTTGGAACAACTAATCTTGGTCTTTGGTACAAGAAAGGTACAGATTTTGATCTTACATGATATTGTGATGATGATTATGCTGGAGATAGATTAGATAGAAAAAGCACAAGTGGTGGATGCCAATTCCTTGGAAAATCACTAATATCATGGTCATGTAAAAAGCAACCAACCATAGCTTTATCTACTGCAGAAGTTGAATATGTTTCTGCTGCAAATTGTTGCTCACAAATGCTATGGATAAAGCATCAAATGGAAGACTATTTCCTAAGGTACTCTAAAATTCCTATCTTTTGAGATAATACTAGTGCCATTAATCTGTCCAAGAATCCAATACAACATTCTAGATCCAAACATATTGACATAAAACATCATTTTATAAGGGATCATGTTCAGAAGAATGAGATTGAGCTAAAATTTATTGAAACTAAATTACAAATTGCTGATATTTTTACCAAACCACTTGTTGAAGATAGATTTGAAATTATTAGAAATAAGCTGAATATGTGCAGATTAAAATGATAATTTTTGTTAATGTGTAAAAAGGAATTTAATTTTTTCTATGAAAATAAGATCACTGTGTTGTATCTTCTGAAATTGCACCTGCAGTTTCATATCTTTTGCAACAAAAGATATGTATCTTCTGGAAAAACATCAGCATATTTGAATTCTCTGAAACAAGAAGAACGTATCTTCTGGAACTCCAACAGAAGACTATTCTTTCTAAGTTTTAGAAAAAGGAGCCCCACCACTCTGACCTTTTTGCAGGTCTTCCCTATTCCTAAGTACTAGGAAATGTCACTATCAATCTCTCTTTAATCTAGAAAGTCATTTCATTAAAAATAACTTTAGGTCAACCATGACTATGACTCTACACGGGCAGGTTAGCTTTGCCTTTTTAAATAAAAGAACGTAAAAGTTTCCTTTTGTCCCTTATATTAAGAAAGGCAAACCATTACACAAATTGGGTAATTAAAATTCTGATCGTTTGAAGCAACAAACTGTCTCTAAAAAACTGTGCGCTTCTCTCTCTTCAAAGCTCCTATCTCAAATGACTAGTTAGAGCCCATATCTAAGAGTGTTCACAGCTAAAGAGGAAACTCATCTTACCATTCCTCATCACTCACAAGCCTCTGAAATCCATTTCTCGAGCTAAGAACCTTTCTTCCTCACATACTCTATTTTCTCTGCTCTCTCTCTAGAAATCAAAATTAGGATCAAATCCATTGCTAGTAAAAAGAACACTTCATCTCCTGGAGAATCTGAGTGCTTATACAGTAGCCATGAAAATCCTGAGGTAATTGGGAAGGAAATTATCCCATTCAGTGAGGTGCTTGAGGTTCAACCTTTATCAACAAAACCCCATCCAGTGCATGCAACTTCCTCTTCAGCAATGCCGCTCTCTTCCTCTGCTCCTTCCACTTCCAATATTCAAGCATCTGATACTCCAATAGTGCGGGTTAGAAGATCTGACAGATTAAAAACTAGCTTTCACACCATTGGGAATGATCCGAATAATCCCATTGGCCTTGATTCACCCTCCTCCAAATCACAGCAAGACTCTCCTTCATTCAAACCAAGCAAAAGCTCTCAAAGTAGTAAAAAGGGAGAATCCAGTGACTCCTAAGAAGAAAGTAAGGATGAGAGTGATCCTTCTGAAGGATCAGAAGATGCCAACTTAGACCTATTCCAAGAAGAAGATATGCTGAAAGTGTTTTATGAAAAATGGGAATGGAAAAATGTTATACCTGGGAGAGTATTTCTACTGAAAGAAATCAAGAAAGTTGGGTGGGATGTTAATCACTTTGTGAAGAAGCAACAATGGGGAGACTATCATCTGATTAGAGAACCAGTCTATCCTAGGCTTGTCAAAGCATTATTTGCTTCTGCAAGCAAATATAGAAGTGATGGCAACTCTTTAGTGATTGACATCAAAGGATCAACCATTATCCTCACTCCAGAGTCTATAGAAGCAGCTCTAGGAATTCCACCATGCTCAAATCATTTATATGATGATACCTGGTATGCTTCTGCTGGCATTACCAAGGAAGATGTAATCAAGAAAGTTCTGCTTCAGCCTGAATCAAAACTTCTCTCACGTCAGCTTATCCCTATCTGCAGACTTTTTCATAAAATTTGTTGTTATTCTATTCTACCTAGAGCTGGAACCCTGGAGAGAGTTACAGACCAAGACCTCCTCATTATATACCATCTTCTGCAAGGTATCCCTTTGTCTCTCTCTCTTATCTCATCTTAAGAGGAATGATTTATGCTGCAAATCCCCAAAGGGCATATGATAGTCTTCCCTATGGAATGATGCTATCAAGAATTTTCAAACATTATCAAGTCAATTTGGATGGAGAAGAATGCATAGACACCTGCACCTTCTTTGACAAAAACAATGTAAGAAAGATGCACATTGAGAAGCCTATTCCATCACAATTCTTCTCCAGCAGTAGTGAGGATGAGGAAACAACATAAGGACCTAGAGCTCCAAGGACTAAAAAGAAGAAGCAAGAGCTCCAAACCTTTTCCAGAAAAAGGAAAGGCACTCCAAGAGACTTGCCTACTTCTTCTGGATCAGCTGGACCCAGTAAAATACAGAAGACTACTTCTTCTGAAGCAGAAAAAGAAGAATCCTTATGTCCTTCTCCTCCCAGTCCCTTCACTTTTGATGAAAGTGAACAAAAATCACTTGCTAGCTTTGGAGAAGAAGAAGTTGCTTCTCAGTTGGAAGGAATTACTGATGAAGGTAATGTTAATGAGGTTGTTGATATGGAAGTAGAGACAGAAAATGCTAAGGACCTGTCTTTAGAAGAAGCAAAGGATATTTCCTTAGATAGTGCCTCTGCAGAAGGAGTAGCTGCTAATACCCTAGCAATGATGGCCCAAACCTATTCTGAACCAGCTCCTTTCAATACCTCCTTACCCATCTTGCAAGAACAATCTTCCGCACTTCCAAAATCTGCTGATGAACCAGAGAAAACTGAGGAACTACATATTTCTAAAGAAGAAGAAGATGTGCAGAAGGAAGAAATCCAGTCAGGCCCTTCTGCTGGAACCTTTGAGACTGACATGGTAAACCAATTTCTTGCTTCACCAATCCTGGATTCCACCATTCCTACCACAGCTCCTATCAGAGATAATATTCCTGACATTTCTGCTCATATTTCCTCTATGGAGACCTTCCTCCAGCAGCTCAACTCTAAGAAGGAACACAATCCTCCTTCTGAACCTTCAGAAAAGATTGTTGAGGCTGCCAAGGAACCTACTGCACCTTTTGCTGATCCCTCTTCATCCAGCTCCATTGAAAAACATGTGTCAAAAATGAAGGTTGATATCAAGAAGCTTTTTTCCAATGTCAATACTCTCCAAAACTCAGTCAATGAGATGATTGAGAGGTTCACTCAACATCAGTTCTGGTTTAACACCTTTGTGCTTCCTGCAATTGCACCCCAGGCTCCTCCAATGCCTTTTACACCTTTTCAGCCTCCTCAGAACATTCTCCAGCCTACTACTTTATCATCTTCTGATCAATCTTCTCCTTCCAAGTAGAAGATGATGATTCTGCTTCTCCTTGAACATATTGTCTTTGATTGATGACAAAGGGGGAGAAGTAGTAAATTTAGCATAGGCAGGGAATTAGATTAAAAAGAACTATATTTTTAAATCTGATGTAATTTCTGGTTGTTGTAATGTCTTTACCTAGATATTTTGATGATATTTTGATCAATGAAATTGATTGCAGCACTTACTTATTTGATTAATATTTTAAATGCACTTGTATTATTAAATTTTGTTTACAACAACTTGCAACATCTAAATTATTAATGATTGAAACCCCAGTATAAGTTCAGGGGGTGCTCTGTTTATATAAACAAAAATCAGAATCATACAAGCTAAATTTTGAGAAGTTGTCATCATCAAAAAGGGGGAGATTGTAAGGTCCAAGAATTCTCCTAAGAGATTTTAATGATGATAACTTACCAAAATTCACTTGCCATAATTCTGATTTTTCAAAGAACTAATCTTTTCACTTGAGTGTTTGATAAGAAGATACAGGAAAGATGGAACCAAAGTATAGAAGAAGGAAATGACACTCTTACTACACATAAGAATTGGTCTCAACATATTTGAATTAATGTTTTTGAAAAGGAAAGCAAAAAAAGCTATTGAGAAAGTGAAGAAAGAAAATTCTTTTCAATAAGAATCAATAAGGACAAGGCCTGCGAAAGATACAAAAGAAGTATTCTCTCTTGATAAGTTATGACATAAGATTCAAGAAGCAATTCAAAATACAAGGATGGGAAGCCTAGACATAAAATGATTGAAATAAATTCAATCTATCCCTTAGAATCAAAATTCCAGACTTGGATCAAGTTATGACATATTAGAAGGAAGATTCACTTTTATAAAAAGTGAAGAAGAAGCTCCTTGCTTGAGAATCATAACTTCCTAAGCCTCCCAAAAAGTTTCAGTCAAGTAAAAACATACTCTGATGTCTCCCAAAATGATCACATACCTCTGCAGAAGAAAAAGGGTAATCTGCAGAAGATATAAACTGTCAGGATTGCTCTAGAAGAAGCAGAATGCAGTAAACTCTATTTTTTTCTCATTACTGATATGAAAGCTAAGTTAAATATACTTGGAATAATTTATATCAAGTATATTATGACTCATAATGTGCTCCCAGAAGAAATGGTTGCAAAACATCTGAGAATTGGCTGCCTGCAGAAGAAACACTTTGCAGAAGGTATGGCCAGTCAAACTTTACAGCCATTCCTGCAAGAAGACAGCTGCATCTTGAAAAGGACAGGTCAAGGGACCCAAGTGGAGGTCTCCAACGGCTACCTCCTCCATTCTCCTATAAAAAGAGGAGTTCCCCTCAAGATCAAGACACACCTCTCCAGAAGAAGCACCAGTTCTTCAGATTTACAACCTATATCTTCTGGAAAATTTCTCTCTCTTCCCTTTTCTGAGTATATGCTTTAAAGAGCCTATTGAGAGAGAGAATTGGCTCATTATTTTTACAGCTGCGCCTATATTGCATACATTTTGAGCCTTGTAGATTTCTTTCTTATTACTTATTTCTTTGTAAATTCTCAAGGAGGCTTAAGATTGTGTGTGCCTCTTGAGAAAGTGTGTTGGGCTTGTAAGGTGATATATCTACAGAATTGTAGTGAAGAAAAAAAGCCTGCAGTAGGTGTTCTGCAGTGTTTTCAATGGCTGTCTCTTCTGCAGAAGAAGCTGCAGTAAGCTTACAACCTTGAGAAGGTGAAACTATTTCTGGTTGAGGAGCCTGAAGAGGCTGCAGAAGAATACTAGTGGTAAAGTGTACCCAAGGTGATTGTAAAGAGAAAGTTGAGTAAGAAAATCCTACTTGGTTTAGGGACTGGACGTAGCCTTAGGTTGGAAGAGGTGAACCAGTATAAAATTTGTGTGTGCAATCTTCTCTTCCCTACTCTCTTTATTTAATAACTTATTGCATGTTCATAAAACTGTTTTAAAAACTATTTAATACCTAAGTAAGTGTTGCTAACTAAAAGTTCTCAAATACAAACTGTATCTTTTGCATACTTCATAGTATATAACCTCTATCTTCTGGTGTTAAATCTTTTAATACCAAGCCAAGTTCATATTGAGCAGATTAAGTATTAAAAGAAAATTTTGTAGAAAATTTTAAGCAATCACAATTCAACCCCCCCCTTCTTGTGATTGGAATTTCAACTTCAATATTCTTGTTGGATCAAGCGCTTACCACTAGGCCAAAAGTTATAGCTGTTAGCAAGGGCGCAACTTTATTTCCTTAAGGATTCCCAGAGCCACATCTAGCTTAAGGGGTTGCGCCCATTATAGACGCCATGGGTTGGGATGTTAAGCCCATCGAATCCTAAGGGTGACGCTGACAATTAAGCCAACACTTCAATGTTGCATGGTCAGTAAAAACAACCACTTTGTAATTAAGCAAATATGATCTAAATTTATCAAGTGCAAACACAATAGCTAATAATTCTTTTTCAGTGGTAGTACAGTCAGTCTATGCAACATCTAAAGTCCTAGAAGTATAATATATGACAAGAGGCAATTTGTCAACTCTTTGTGCAAGGACAGCTCCCGCAGCATAGTTGGATGCATCACACATGATCCTAAAAGGGATTGTCCAATCTGGTGGTTTGATAATTGGAGTGGTGGTCAATACTTTCTTGAGATGATCAAAAGCCTCTCTACACCTGTTATCAAAGTTAAAATATACATCTTTTTGTAACAAGTTAGAAAGTGGAAGCACTATCTTGATGAAGTCTTTGATGAAACGTCTATAGAAACCTACATAACCAAAAAATGAACGAATCTCGCAAATGCAAGATGGGTAAGATAAACTAGAAATTACATCAATCTTTCTAGGATCCAATTTTATACCCTTCTTTGAAATTACATGACCTAAAACTACACCCTGATCAACCAAAGTGACATTTTTCAAAATTAAGAACAAGGTTAGTTTTAATACATCTATGTAAAACCTTATCTAAACTATCCAAACAAGTTTCAAACTAAGAACCATACACAGTGAAATCATCCATGAACATCTCCATGCATTTCTCAAGGAATTCAGCAAAGATACTAACCACGCACCGCTAGAAGGTACCAGGGGCATTGCACAGGCCGAAGGACATCCTCCTATAGGCAAAAGTGCCAAAGGGGAAGGTGAATGTGGTCTCTTCCTGGTCCTCTAGTTAAATGTGAATCTGGAAATAGCCTGAAAAACCATCAAGAAAACAATAGTGAGATTTTCCAGCTAAGCTCTCAAGCATTTGATCAATTAAAGGCAAAGGAAAATGGTCCTTTCTACTTGCTTGGTTGAGCCTCCTATAATTAATGCAAACTCTCCAACTATTTTGTATTATGGTAGGTATAAGTCCATTCTTATTATTCTTCATTACCATGAGGCCAATTTTCTTGGGGCCCATTTGGACCAAACTAACCCAATGACTGTCAAATATAGGATAAATGATGCCGACTTGTAAAAGCTTGGTCACCTAATTCTTCATAACATCCAAAATTATAGGGTTTAATCGTCTTTATGGCTGCCTTATTGGTTTAGCTCCATCCTTAAGTAAGATACTATGCATGCACATAAAAGGACTAATACCAGGAATTTCAACTAAAGTAAACCCGATTGCCCTTTTATGCTTCCTTAAGACTTGAAATAACATTTCTTCTTACTCAGCTTGAAGAATTTTTAAATTAATAATCACAGGAAGATTTTCATTTTCTTCCAAATATGCATACTTCAAATGCTTTGGAATTGTTTGAGCTCAGTAGGTGGTTGCTTAATGGAAGGAAATGTTCTGGTGGATGGAATTGTATATGCAACATGTAACTCGACAACATCCAATTCAATCAAATCATTACCTTCTAACTCTGTTGAATCCACAGGTACACCATCATCATGATGTGTACTACCTGCATCATGAAAATCCTCTTCTAATGATCGTTCAAAGTTAGGCTATGAAGGCTGCTGAACTACATAATTTTGTTCATGCATTTAATTTCTCACAGGTTAGTGGTAAGATGGTCTACTAGTACCTGTATTATGCTCAAACTATTGTTAGGGTTGTGGTTGGTGTTGTTTCCCCACATCAAATTGGGATGATCTCTCCGTCCAGGATTATATGTATTTAAGTAAGGATCTAATATTATTGTTGTTGTTGTTGTTGTGATCTCCCATTGAAAGCTCCAGTTACAACAATAGATTCACCCGCTTAAAGGGTAGGGCAAGCATTAGTTGGATGAGAAGAGGAGTTACATATACCACATACCTTTTTTGGTGCTTGCAAAAGTATGTCATGCTTTTGAGAAGGTTGTTGCTAAGCCAATGCTACTTGTCTCACCAAGGATGTTAGCTCATCAAGTCTATTTTGTAGCCTTTGTTGTTGTTGTTGTTGTTGTTTGTGAGACTTAAATTTCACTCACCACCCAAGTTGGCATGATCCTAGTCCCAAATTGTTGGGTGTTGGAAGCCATGGCAGAGATAAGGTTTCTTGCTTCAAGAATACTTTGTTCATTAATGCACCACCACTTGTTGCATCGATCATGGTTCTTTCCATAGGCAATAATCCTTCATAAAAGTATTGGATTAAAAGTTGAACACTAAATTGGTGGTGTGGACAGCTGGCGCACAACTTTAAAAATATTTTCCCAGTACTTGTACAAGGTATTTCCAGTCATTTGCTTTATTCCGTAAATTTCCTTTCTAATAGCATTGGCTCTTGAAGCAGGGAAGTATTTCTCCAGGAATAGCTTCTTCATGTCGTTCTATCACATTACGGAACCTATAGGAAGATAAAACAACCAATCTTTAGCAATATCAGTAAGTGAAAAAGGAAAAGCTCTCAATTTGATGTGCTCTTTAGGAACGCCTTGAGATTTCATAGAGGAGCAAACCACTTCAAACTCCTTTAGATGTTTGTGTGGGTCTTCTCCTATAAGACTATGAAATTAAGGAATCAAGTGAATTTAATCAGATTTAAGTTCAAAATCAACATCCAAGTTTGGGTATTGAATGCACAAAGGTTGGTATGCAATATAAGGAGCAACCAACTCCCTCAAATTGATATCCTGCACATTGTTAGCCATTTGTTCAAATTGATTAATATTAACAGGTTGTTTAACTTGAGTAAACAATTTTCTCTTAGATCTGTGTAAATTAAAGTTCTTTCAATTTATGGATCAAACTCAAATAATTTTGAAGTAGAAGATCTAGCCATATATTATGAACATACAAGAAGAAAATAAAAGTTCTAAAAAGAATTACAACAAAAAATTCAATAAAGGATATTATCAAGTGGATCCTCGACAACGACACCCAAATTTTAACAGTTGTCGAACCTGCACAAAATTATAATTACAATGTTCCGATGTGCAAACTAGTTGTAGTAGAATGGCACAAACAGGGTCGAACCCTGACGATCCACTCAAATTAATCCTTGTTGGGGGTTTGATTGATTGCAATAAATTGAACAAAATAAAGACCAAGTTAATAGCAAAGGTTGAATCAATTTAAGATAAGATCAATCCAAGGAATTCAGAGACTATTTTCATGGTTAATCATTGGTTATTAAAAGCATGCATGCAAGAGATTAAATCTATCAGCTTAGGATCATATGGAACCCCTACAATGATCCCCGAATTCACTACTGAAATAACTCCCAAAATTCAATTGATTAAGATTAAGATCAAATAACCATCAAATATTTTGTTAGATCCAAATCAATTTTATAGTCGGAACCGAATTGAAGTAAATAGTTAAATGAAAATCTTCAATTCAATTACTTACTATACACTTTTTAATTGTTGCAAGATGATTAACCAATCAAGAAGACAACATTCATCAATGACAAATTTCATAAGTAAAATATGTTAACCAATCAAGTTTTGATATAAGAAATATGAAATTGAAGCAAGTGGAGTAGAAAAACAAGGTAACTATAATTCAATAAGCATTTAAATGAAGATCAAACCTCATAACCAAGATGAAAATAAGCTTGACTCCTTGAATTGAATACAAACTTAGCTTTCAATGAAGACTTTACAAAAAGATGAACAAAAGTAAATGAAACTCTTAGTAATTTCTACTACAACTTGGATCATATTCTCCTTAGCAAGCTCTCCTATTTATAGGAAATGAAAAAGATGTCATTCCAAAACTGATCACTCAGCCATGACTCGACATGTTTTGGCCATAAATGTAATTATTGATCAATTACCTAATACATTTGTCCATTACTTTGAATTATTCATCCATCCTAGCTATCATTCACCAACTTGTCTCCCACTTGCACCAAGTATTGCATCATCTAGCCGGAAGAATCCAAGGAAGTTTCCTGCAGATGAAATCAAGCCATGGATTTTAGCTTTCCGATGTCGTTGGTTTAAGCCCAAAGGGAGTTTTCTAGCCCAACTTATGACCCAATCTTTGAGTGTCGTTCACGTTTTCATGTAATCCTAACTATTCCATCCTCCAAGCCCAGTTTGACCCACTAGACATCCGAGTTAGCTTTTGAGTTCTTCATCAAAGTTGTACGGTTTTCTTTTAGCTTTTCCTACAGTATAAATTGTATAATTTTTAGATGTTTAGAACTCAAGTTATGCTTGAAATACGAAAATAGTGTAAATTTTTAATTTTGCTGAAAAATGTAATTAAGCCCAATAATAACTTGAATTGGCATAATATGCTTATGACTTGTTAATTAAACATAAAGATGTATTAAAAGGCTAAATTTGAGGGTAATGTGTAAGATTTGTATTTATCAAGATGGAAGATCAATTTATGCTAGACCTAATATTAATATATAATATATATTTATATTTTTTTATAAAGGATGTTATTAGCAATTGGGGGCCTAATGCAAGGGCTTTAGCCGCCTTACCCTTGGGTCGGCCCTATTGCCACATTATTTAATGAATTTAATAATACATGATGTGTCATACTCATTAAATGGTGTGATAACACATCTTGGACGTTTGTGTAAAACACTGACACTGTATAATTATTAAATTTATTAAAAAATACATTTCTTAAAAAATTATTTATGATAATGTACTCTAACAATTTCCTACCGAGTTTAATATATACACTGTAAGTGTAAATAAATTTTACACAGACATCTAATAATGTGTTGCCACATCATTTATTAAAATTAATAGCACATGAGGTGTCATATTCATTAAATGATGTGGCAGCACACCATTGGATGTATGTGTAAAATTTCTTTACATTAACGGTGTATATATATAAATTAAATCCTTTCCTATAAAATAACATTAAGAATACCAACTAAAATAATTATTTATGATAATGTACTCAAACCATTTACTATAAAATATCATTAAGAACACATACCATATAAGTTAGGGGAGATGACATGCTGGTAACACCAAAATTGTTTATAATTATTAATCAATATAATTGTGTTAAAATTAGTTTATTGTGAAACACTCTAGAAGGATTTTTTTTTTATGAAATCATCGACCCGTTTTAGCTTTGCAAATAAAGCTATGAATATGATGACGCTTCTTTAGCGCTACAAAACACTGAGTAAAACACTTCAATATTGCAATGAACACCACTGCACTCATTTTAAATTAATTTTCTAGTTAGGACGAGGTATATTTATAATTGTGTGAAGTTTCAGGCCCCAATTAAATTAATATAGGCATTTTGTTTGTTTCTATGAAGTCATAGCTAGGATTAGAGAAATTGTACCTGCACATATCGCTGTACAACAATCTCTTATAATAAAGTGAGAGAAAAGAAAAGAAAAAGTATGAAATCATGTGATCAAGATAAGATAAAAAAACATATATTATAGATAACAGATATTGATTATATGAATATGTCTCTGTAAATTAAATTAAACAATTATAAGTGACCAAATTCAAGATAAATATATTGCCAAAAAATTAAATCGATAAATAGAAGCTCCTTATTTTCAGCAACTTCTTGTTTGTATCTGAAGATAACATTTGATTGTCGGGAACATTTATATTATGGTAAGGCTAACTTTCTCATTAACAATTTTTTTTTTCATTTATAAAATTCGAATTCAATTATTTAAGGAAAATCAAGTATGTACACTTAAAGCAAGTCATATACAAACAAATATTTAACACATTAAAAAAAATTTAACTCATCATTGTTCACCACAACTTAAAAAAAAAGTGATACGTAGTCGTACTTCATAATGTTTTATGACCAAACATGATTTCTTAGCTATGAACTAGCTTTATTTTGTTCATTTGTAGTTTTGTAATTATCTTGTTTAATTTGTAATAGTTTTTGTACTGACTTCACTGTCGATTGTAGTATGTGGGTGATGAGTACGAGGAATTTCATTTCCCTTTCCTACCATGTGATGATAATAAAATAACATAAATGATCAAAGAAATATTTTGATAGAAAAGAAAAAGTAAAAGGTACTTAACGAGAATATATAATAGAAAAGAAAAAAATATATAAAATGGGTTAAAAGCAATGTTTTTAAAACTGGACTGGTCATTGAACCGGTCTGGCCACCGGTTCAAAGTTCAATGGTCGGACCATGGTCGAACTGTGGTTGGACCGGTAGTAAATAAAATAATAATTTTTTATATTTCTACCTAGTAAATTAAAATTTAAATAGCAAAAAATTGATATCCATGACTTCAAAACATTTAAAATTAAAATCCACTCATCATTCATAAGTTAAACATTCATACTTACATATAAAATAAAGTCAAATACAAGATAACAGAAATCAGTAATCACACACACTACAACAATTCATTTGATGTCCTAGATAACACAAGCTACTACAGAGAGTTAGAGATTATTCCCTGTCCATAAAACAAAGACATCACTCACATTACAACATATATCACATATACTCCTAAAAATATAGCAAATGGACAGTGCAGAGTGCAAACACAGTTCAAGAAACATAACATCCATAAAAAAATAGCAAGATATCACAAATAGCCAAATACAGAATACTTCTAAAAAAATCCAGTGAATTCACATAACATAAGGTCATAAAGAATTGATCAGAGTGGTGAAAGAAAAAACCTGTGTATGTTGAGCATCATCTCCACCGGCCAGTTGGAGAAGTGAGATGCAAATCTTGTGCGTGCAGAGACAACAACGAACAGGGGAGCAGCTAGCCAGGAAGACGTAGGTTGAGCAGCAGCAAGAAGAGTGGACGGAGGTCGAGCAGCAGGCAGAAGACGGAGGTCGAGCACCAGGTTGCAGCGGTGGGTGGAGAGCAGGCCGCAACGGAGGACGAGCAACAAGCCGCAGCGATGGGTGGAGCAGTAGGCCACAACGGAGTACAGAGCAGCAGGCCGCAGCGGAGGATGGAGCAGCAAGCCGCAGCGATGGGCGGAGGAGCAGGCCGGAGCAGTGGGCGGAGGCGGTGTGCAGCAGGAAAAGGGTTGCTAGACTTTCTTCAGATTTTAGAGACACGACCAACAGAGAAGAAGAAGATTGGGGTTTCCAATTTCTGAATCAATTTAGGGCAATTAGGGTCTTTTTTTTAAATAAAAAATATATTTAAAAACCAAATCGACGCTGTTTTGGGAAAAATTCTCCGAACCGGTGAAAACCGTTAAACCACCGGTTCATCATCGGTTCACCGGTTCCTGGCCGGTTTTTCCGGTTCATGGCCGGTTCTGTGTCCATCCGGTTCTCTGGTCCAATTAAACCGCCCCTACCACCGGTTACCGGTCCGACCGGTCGAACCGGCCGTCCGGTCCGGTTCTTACAACCATGGTTAAAAGTTGAGAAGTGACAAAATTTGGGTCGATAAAATAATTAGTGTTCGCACCCAAGTCCATGTGTAGGAATATATGCTCAAGGAATATATGCTTACCCATGAGCTTTGCTTAAGATGTCATGAAAATCCAATATTTTAAAAATAAGACTGTAATTCAACCCATGAAGGTATTGGTTCACGGTTTAATGGTTCAACCGCGTTTGAACAGTGATCGAACCGGTATTAATTAAATATATAATTTAAATATTATATAATATTTTAATTAATAAAATAATAAGAAATTATAAGAAATTAAGATATATTAATTTATAAATTCGTTTAAATAACCTTATTTAAACAAAATTCTATGTGTATTCTTAAATATATGTATTTATTTATCTTAAAAGTATTTTAAATTAAATAAATAAATAATTTATAAAAAAAATATAAAAATTTGATTTTTTTTTTAAAAAGACCCAATTTTTTAACCGGGTTGACTAATTCTTGACCGGTTTTTTGAATGACCGGTTTTTCGGTCCGACCGGCCGGTCCGGTCGGGTTTTTAAAATCACGTGAAAACCACATGATTTTGCATTTTTTAAAACACTAAAAATAAATTAAATTTAAATTTTATTAATTTTATAGAAATAAAAAAAATATATAATCTTTTTATTACTTTAATAGAATGACCCGCATAAATGGGTACTGATAAGTAAATAATGTACATATTTTATATATATATGATTATAATTTTTATAAAATTTTTATTTTCAAAAAAAAATAAATAAATAAACACATATATGAGTTGAAATATTCCTTAATTACGGTTTCTTAATAAAACTTTTTTGTTTAATATAAAAAATCCAAGGTCTGCACTTTATATTAGAGAAGGATATGTGGAAAGAGCAAATGAGATTGTGTAAGAAATTAAGAATTTGTTAGGTTTTGACTGTGGTTCCTATATTAATACTATAGCTAATTAATTAATATAGCTATAGTATATTAATTAAGAATTGTTAGATGTAAAATGGGCTTAAAAGTTGAGTGTGACAAAATTTGAGTTGATAAAATAATAAGTGCTCACACCCAAGTATTACACCGTTGATTACTACAAATCAAAAGTGTTATTTAGTACCGTTGAATTATGTTTATTTATCATCGTGATTATTTGTGTTAAATTTCGTAAAATTTTAACACTATTTACTTAGATAATCAAATGGTTGGTTTTTCATATATATTTCAAATGTATATATGACGTTAATTTTGAGACATCTCAATGACATATCAAATAATTTCGGATTAATGTAAAATATTATATATATGATCTATATGATACTAACTTTCAATCGAATGGTGGATTACTTAATATTAAAGCTAACAAGTATATTGAAAATACATCTGGAATTCTCTATTGATTGATTGGAAAAGAAGCACAAAGATCCAATAAATACAAAGAGAAAGGAGAAACTAACTAACAATCTATAACTAACTATGAAACAAACTAACAGAATTACCTAGCAACCAAAACAGATTTAACCAACTACTAAAAACCAGAAAAATAACCAAACAGAAAGGAGAAACTAACTAACAATCTATAAACTAACTATGAAACAAACTAACAGAATTACCTAACAACCAAAACAGAATTAACCAACTACTAAAAACCAGAAAAATAACCAAACAGAAAATCCAATAGCCCCCCCTCAAGATGGTAGAAAAATATTATCTATAGCCATCTTGGAGATAATGCTAAGGAATGTATTCTTAGGCAAAGCCTTAGTGAAAATGTCTGCCAATTGGTGATGTTTCCTCACATGAATGAGCTTAAGAACACCTTGAGAAACTTGATCACGAATGAAGTGGAGGTCAATTTCAAGATGTTTGGTCCGCTCATGGAAAGTAGGATTTGATGCAATGTGTATGGCAACTTTGTTATCACAGTAGACTGAAGCAAATGGGGTAAAGATGTTAAAGTCAGAGAGGAGGTTTCTGAGCCAAATAATTTCACTAGAAACAGAAGAAAGGGCTCTATATTCAGCCTCAGCAGAGGATTTGCTGACAGTGGTCTGCTTCTTTGATTTCCAAGAGACTAAGGAGTTGCCAAGGAAAACACAGAATCCTGTGGTGGATTTGCGGCTGTCATTACAGGAACCCCAATCAGCATCAACATATGCATGCAGCCTGGTGTCAGAATTGGCTTTAAAAAGGATGCCTTGCCCAACAGTGTGTTTAAGGTACCTAAGCAAGAAATTTACAGCATTCAAATGATCAGTATGGGGGTTAGAAACAAATTGACTGAGCTTATGTACAGTAAAACAAATGTCAGGTCTAGATATAATGAGATATAGAAGCCTCCCTATAAGTCTTCTGTATTGACCAGGGTCAATCAAAGGAGAACCTGAGTCAGCTTTGAGGTGCATATTTGGTTCCATGGGAATGGAAGAGGGTTTACATCCTAGCATGCCACAGTCTTCCAGAATAGACAAAATGTAATGTCTTTGACACATAAAAATTCCTTCTTTAGATTTGGATAATTCCAATCCAAGAAAGAATTTTAAATCTCCAAGATCCTTTAACCTGAAATGAGAATGTAAAAGATTCTTGGTGTGGGAAATGACATCATTGCTTGGACTAGCAATGACAATGTCATCCACATAAACCAGAATAGCAATGAAAGTGGAATTGGTTCCTTTTGTAAATAAAGAGTAATCTGATTTGGATTGCTTGAAACCAAAAGAAATTAAAGTTTGACTAAATTTATTAAACCAGCTCCTTGAAGCCTGTTTGAGGCCATATATAGATTTTTTAAGTTTGCAGACAAGGGGAGCAACATTGGGACTAATAATATTATGAGTATAACCTTGAGGAATTTGCATAAAAATCTCTTCCTCAAGATCTCCATTTAAAAAAGCATTATTAATGTCAAGTTGAGCTAAATTCCAATGATGAGAAACAGCCAAGGATAAGAGTAACCTAAGGGTTGTGATTTTGGCAACAGGAGAAAATGTTTCTTGAAAATCAAGACCATACTGTTGAGTGAATCCTCTAGCAACAAGTATGGCTTTGTGTTTGGAGACAGTGCCATCAGAGTTCAGTTTCAGTTTGAAAAGCCACTTGCAGCTAATAGGCTTCTTGTTAGGAGGAAGAGGAACCACATCCCAAGTGTCATTAATATCCATAGCAAGTAATTCATCAGAAATGGCCTGCTTCCATGAGTTATGTTTGATAGCTTGAGCATAGGTCTGAGGTTCAAAGTGCTCGGAGATTTGGCAAATGTAGTTGTTGGATAGGTTGGAATAGCTAAGATAATTTTGGATCGGATAGGGGGTAGAGGAAGAATCTGTTACATGATAACAGTGATAGTCATGTAGGTAATTAGGGGGGTGGGAAGATCTATTTGATCTGCGAAGAGGAGGATGGTCAGTATTGGAAGGAGAATTATTAGTGGTAGTGGGGTGAGGAGTAGGTACATGGGGGGAAGGGCTAAAAACAGATTCATCATGGTCATCCAGGAAAGGAGAGGAAGCAAGGTTAGGAGTAATAGAAGAAGGAGAGTCAGCAACAACAGGAGTGTTAGAGGGAGAAGTTTTGAAAGGGAATATATGTTCAAAAAACTTAACATCTCTTGAAATGAAAATTTTCTGGGTGGAGAGGTCAAGAAGTTTGTAGCCCTTGTACCCTTTGGGGTAGCCCGGGAAGACAGCAGCAATAGCTCTAGGGGAGAACTTGTGCTTGTTAGAAAGAAGGGTAGAAGCATAGCAAAGAGAACCGAAGACTCTTAAACCATCATAGTTAGGAACCTTATCATATAAAATTTCAAAAGGTGATTGAGAATTGAGGATAAGACTAGGAGTCCTATTCATTAAAAACACAACAGTCATAACAGCTTCACCCCAGAATTTTAAAGGAAGATTAGATTGAAACATCAAGGCACGGGCAATGTTAAGAATATGCAAATGTTTTCTTTCAACAACACTGTTTTGTTGAGGTCTCTCAACACAAGAAAATTGATGAAGAATACCTTTCTTAGAGAACAAATCATTAAAGGAAAGTTCCTTTGCATTGTCAGATCTAAAAACTTTAATAGTTTTATTAAATTGAGTTTCAATAAAAGATAGGAATTGAGGAATGATCACAGTGCAGTTAAATTTATTCTTTAATAGAAATATCCAAGTAAATCTACTTTTGTCTTCAACAATAATAAAAAAATATCTAAATCCATCATGAGTGTGTTCCCTAAAAGGACCCCAAATATCAGCATGCAGTAAATCAAACAAATGAGGACTAAATTGGTTAGGATTGGGGAAGGCAAGCCTATTTTGTTTGGCTAATGGGCAAGTACTGCAATGAAATTGAGAATCAATAGAAGAAAGAGCAGTTTTATTAGCAATTAAATTGTACACCTTAAGGGGAACATGGCCTAATCGTTTATGCCAAATGTCATAGGAAACAAAATTACAAGAGGCAATGGTGTGAAAATTGGATGTTGACTGAGGAAAATCAAAATACAGTAAACCATGCTCTTGTTTAGCGATGCTAATCCTCTTCATTGTCTTGAGATCCTGAAGAATAAAATTGTCAGGGGACATAGTAAACTGAAAATTATGTTCAGTAATTAATTTTAGAAGAGACAACAAATTAAAATGGAAGGATGGGATGAATAAAACATTGTGCAAAAGAATAGCATCAGTGAGGTAAATGCTTCATGTGCCTTCAATCTGAACTTTAGTAGAGTTAGGCAGGAGAACAAAAGAGTTAGAGAGAGGAGTATATGTATGGTACAAATTTTTGTTATAGCAAATGTGTGATGTAGCCCTTGAATCAATGATCCATCTACATGTAGCATTAGGCAGAAATAAATTGGTATTCATACAGATACCTGTGACAGTTGGAGGAGTGGCTTCCACAGAATCTTCAAGCTTCATTTGATCAGTCAAGAGATTGATTAATTGTTGGCATTGAGCAGAGCTTATGGTGTCAGTCCTAGAATGGGTGAAAGACTCTGAGCTGTCAAGAACTTGATTGGCAACATGAATTTGTTTGTTCTTGATGTTGTAGGTAGGAGGATAACCAACAAGCTTATAGCATTTGTCTTTAGTGTGGCCTAAGAGACCACAGTAAGTACACTTGGGTCTGTCCTTTCGTTGGAATTTATTTTTAGTATTAGCAGAATATTGAGGGGAAGAATTAACAGTAAAAGCCATGTTATCAGAATTTATAGAGGGAGTAGAATGAACAGCAGTACCAATCTCACGTTGAGCTTCTTCTTGAAGGATTAATGAGAACACATTACCAATAGAAGGGAGAGGATCGGATAGGAGGATTTGACCCCGAACTTGGGAGAAAGAATCTTGGAGCTCCATCAAGAAAGTCATGACATACTCAGACTCATTGTAAGTTTGGAGATGTTGCAGACCACCACAAGTGCAGGGAAAAGAAGGTTTGTAGCCGGATAATTCTTCCCATATGGATTTGAGTTTGGTGTAGTAAGTGATGACATCATCAGCACCTTGTTGGAGGGACAAGAGTTGCTTCCGAAGTTGATATATGCGAGGACCATTCTTTCTGGAAAATCTTGTCTTCAAATCATCCCAAATCTCTTTAGCTGTATTGGCAAAGAGGATGCTGGTGATAATCTCCTTAGAAACGGAGTTGTAAAGCCAAGAAATTACAACATTGTTTCCACGAATCCAGGTAGCATATGTGGGATTAGTGGCAGGAGGTTTTGGGAGAGATCGATCGATGAAAGCTACTTTGTTCTTCACAGAGAGGGCCACCAACATCGCACGGCTCCAGGTTGTGTAGTTTTTATGATCCAGAGGTTGGGATGTAAGGATGAGGCCAGGTCCATCTGAGTGGTGGAGAAAAAGAGGATTGGTAGGATCAGTGGTGGGATCTTTGGGAGGATCAGCCATGGAAGGAAGAGGAAGGAGCAAAAGAACCGAGAAGAAGAGGATCAAGAAGTGAAGAGAAAAACTTCTGATACCATATTAAAGCTAACAAGTATATTGAAAATACATATGGAATTCTCTATTGATTGATTGGAAAAAAAGCACAAAAATCCAATAAATACAAAGAGAAAGGAGAAACTAACTAACAATCTATAACTAACTATGAAACAAACTAACAGAATTACCTAACAACCAAAACAGAATTAACCAACTACTAAAAACCAGAAAAATAACCAAACAGAAAGGAGAAACTAACTAACAATCTATAACTAACTATGAAACAAACTAACAGAATTACCTAACAACCAAAACAGAATTAACCAACTACTAAAAACCAGAAAAATAACCAAACAGAAAATCCAATACTTAATACAATGATCTGTTAAAAAGTTATTCAGTGTTGTAATACTTGGTTACACCGGTGTAATATGCTCCCTCCTCATATATATATATATATATAATATAGGGGGCATATCATGTGAGAACACATTGTTATAGTGAGAAATGAGAACATTACACAAGAACCTTTAGATTAAAATCAACAGCGCAGATTAAAACTAGAAAAAAAAAATCTCGTGAGGTCTTCACCTCTCCTTCTCGTTCTCTACTGTTCTGATCCTAGGTTTGTTCCCCATCGTAGCCATCACTTGCCATTTCCAATCCAGGATGCTCTCTCACTTTACACTTGCAGCCATATGCATTACTTTCCTTCTCCTTGAATCCTTCTTCGTCGTCCCTCACCTTCTCTCCCGTTACGGCTCACTAGAGCTCTTCCAAGTCCTATCGCTAGATGCTCTTTTAGGTTCCCTCTACTAAAGTGTCAGGTCTTATCGCCAGGACTGATATTTTTTACCTGATCCGCAAGATTCTTTGTTATCTGAATTCGAAAACACATCTATGAAAATGAATTCCAGCGTGATTCTTCCAAGTCCTAATTAACATGCTATACCGGGCAAATCAATGGTTGATAGCATTGGAGAATATGAATTCAAACGATAGGCTTTATATTCGGCTTTTTTACCATAATAGTATTAAAAAAATATTATTTACCTAAAATATGTAATAAAAAAAGTATTTACAATATTGGGGTAATTTTTGCCAACAAGGAGCGAAAGAGATGTAAAAGGCGCTAAATGGGATAGCTTCTGAAAACGCAAACCCACTTGGCGCCATATGTGAAGTTAGAACAAAACCATGGAAAGCAAGCAGTACTAATAACACAATATTAAACTAGCGATTATTTTACTGTAGGAGTTTCATGTGACATTTTTCTATAACAATCATTATTCCTTTCATTCAACTATTCAACTATATTATAATTAATAAAGTAACAATTTGGGATTTTGATTTTTTTATTTTGTTTTATTTTTTTATTTTGTTTTTTATTATTTTAATAGTTATAAATGTAAAATATACCATATCATATTATTTATATTTTTTTAAGTATCCCTTTATACACTATATTTTTCGTCAAATTATAACATTTAAAAAATAGTTCAACTTTCTAGTTTTACCCTTATTTAATATTATTAACTAACTCCACTATCATTTGATAGTTGGAAAGACATTAAAGTTGATAAGGGCAAATAAGGAAAATTATAATAATTTTTTTTCAAATTGTAAAGTGACTTATAAAAAGGAACACAAAAAATTCTAAAAGGTGCCTTATAAAAAAGAATTGAGGGGGTATGTATTTAGGTGATTTCAATTCCTATTGTATTCATTTCAAAATATTTAGTGTTGTCTTGTCATTTGTGTTTACTTAAATTTCTATTATTTATATATATTTTCAATTGCAACATGTAATGTATTTATGTCTTTAATAGTTTAATTTTAAAATATATAAGATTTTTTTACGCCTATTTTTTTCTTTTTATCTCTCTTTCTTTCCTATCACATCAATTGTCATTTATTTCACACTCTCTCTTGATTTGCTTCTTTTTATCTCTTTCTTTTTTCTATATACTTTTAACACCCAAAAGTTAATTATCAAAATTTTAATACTTTTAAAAAAGAATAATATGTTATGAATAATTATGATATTGTGTACGATATGATTTTACCTATTTCCTTTGCTAGAAGGAATGATGTTGTGAAGATATTGTTAAATTGAAGGTGATTTAACTGGCCATGGATTTTATTAGTTTCAATTAATCGTCCAGAAACAATGGTGAATATCCTTTGCATTGACTGTTGACAAGTAGTGTGTAGCCTTACATATCTTTCTAACTTCAATGGAAAATGATTCATAGGTCCAACCTTTGTAGATCTTACGTATTTGATGAGAAAGAAAATGAAAGTTTAAGTATCTGAATTTTTGTTACATAAATTTGAGATTCATATTTTGAGAATGCCTCTGGAATAGGTGTCAACGAGAAAACTCCCCTTCTCATCAGGATTATGATATCGAGAAGATCAAAATAGCAATGTTAGTGTTGAACTAGTTATTTTTAATCCGAGCCGTTATTTGCAATCTAATGGGTATTATTGTTTGTTCTCATTTCTCACAATGCTTTATATGGGAGCATATCAAGTGAAAGCACTTGCTTATTATGAGAAATGAGAACAAATAATAATAACCCTTAGATTAAAATGAATGGGTAAGACTCATCCTCTAATTGTAGTACCATGTGATCTCTTCTCCTTTGTATTCACTTTAAAATTTTAAATACCCCAATCTTTCCTCCACCACTTATTCCTTCCCTCTCCATCATGATTATCGCTCTATCCATATATAACTGGGTATTCGCCTTATCATTTTTAGCATTTAACTTCCCCAACATTTTTATTGGCGATAATACAAGTTAATTGTATATACAACAGTATAGCAGTTAGTAGAAAATTCAAATTCTGATGCAATAAAAAAATTAATGTTCAATTTGAATTCTTCTTCACTTAATTAGGTTACATCACTTAATTACGTTATAGGACCCTCTTTTTGACCAATTTACAAATAATTAATTTTAAAACTTAATTTACATCTAGATTGGGTGATTGAGAGAGGTATGACGTATGGGGTGAGAATTTGTAAATCTAACACGAAAAAATTGTTGCAAGTGGACACGCAGAACAAGATGATGAAGTTAAAGATAGTTTAGAGAGTAAACCCTCAATTTGATCCATGAAAGATTTGAGGTCAGTCACATTAGTCCCTGAAAGATGAAAATTATATTTTCATCTCTGAAAGTTGACAAAGTCATTCAATTTAGTCCTTTTTAGGGATTAAATTGACATTTTAAAAAATCTTTCAAGAACTAAAGTGAATGATTTTTTATCTTTGAGGGACTAAATTGAATAATTTTTTCATCTTTTAGGGATGAAAAGGGTAATTTCATTCTTTCAAGGACTAATATGACCGACACAAAATCTTTTAGGGACCAAAATGAGGGTTTACTCATAGTTTAGATCACAGTGATCACAAATGAGAATTAACGATGTTGAAACCCCAAAAACACCAGAGAGTTGGAGGATATCTAAGGGTTTTGGGGTTTCAACATCGTTAATTCTCATATATATATATATATATATATATATATATATGCACACACACGCACGCTCAAGGTGAACATGCTTACTCATGAGCTTTGCGTAAGAGGTCATGAAAACCACACGATTTTTTACCAAAAAATATATATAATACATTTTAAAAAAAAATAATTTATCCTTCTTCACCTCCCCACAACTTAGAAAAAAAAAATGATCGTCGTACGTACTCGTACTTCAATTTATAATGTTTGTTTTATGACCAAACATGATTTCCTTAGCTCTGAACTTGCTTTCTTTTGTTCTCTTGTACTTTTGTAATATTATCTTGTTTAATTTGTATAATAGTTTTTTCTTGACTGTCTTTGTGGGTGATGACTGATGAGTACGAGGTGTTTCATTTCTCCTTCCTAACATGTGACTCTATATAAAATAACATAAATGATCAAAGATGTATTGTTGAGTGTAGAAAGAGATTAAAAGTAAAAAAAAAAAAACAAAACGGAGAAAGTAAAAGATTTAACGAGAATAATAGAAAAGAAAAAGGTAATGTAAAATGGCCTTAAAAAGTTAAGATGTGACAAAATTTGAGTTGATAAAATATTTAGGTATCGTTTTGGTTACCCATTTAAACAGTATAAAATCATGTTTTTTTTAAATTAATTTCATTAAACGTGCTTTAACTTTATAAAATATATATCACTTATTTTAATCATTAATTTTTTAAAATTAATTTTATTTAGCTGTTAATTAAATTAACACTTAGTGTTCACACCCAAATCCATGTGTACTTGTGAAGGAATGTATGCTCAAGCATAATATGCTTAATTACTCATGAGCTTTGCTTAAGAGGTCTTGAAAACCAAACGATTTTGTATTTTTTTAAAAAACTAAAAATAAATAAAATTTAAATTTATTAATTTTACAAAAATAAAAAAAATATATTTAATCTTTTAGTACTATAGTAGAATAACCCGCATAAATGGGTAATAATAAGTAAATAATATATATATATATATAATTTACTCCCACTATTTTTTATGAAGGAGTAAGTTAGCAATCAACACTAATTCTCTTGGACAAATAAATCATCTCTTTCTTTAAAAAAATAACTTAAAAGTAAGGGGTATTTATGTGAAGTCATATAATATGCTTTTTTATTTTTTTATCCATTAATTCACAACATTCTCTCTCTTATCTATTCATATTCTCTCTCTAAAATCAAATGCAGCGTCTTAATTTGCACTTCCCAAAACTGATTTTTTGACCAAATTCTCTTCAAATCCTACATAGTTAAATTGCTTTTGGTCCAGATTGTGTATATGAGGTACAATCAAAACAATTCATCGCCCTCCAACCAACCACCCTTGCCAATGTTAAATCTGTGAATATCCTTCCTCCCACGTCTTTTGTGATCCGTTACGTGACATTTTGAGGAACCATAATTATAGTCGAATGGTGCATTGTCCTGGCAAAAATACTAATTGCTTTCCTTTCTCTTTTCATGTATTGTTTTGATAAAAAAAAAAAAAGATTGCAACTAGTAGAAGGCTGCATTTGATGTGGAGAAAAATTTGAGAAGTTGAAGGAAATGTTCATATGGAGTAGAGGGAGAGAGTCTGAGAGCACATGAAAAGTGCATAAAAGAGAAAAAGTAGTAAATTAATTGATAAAAAACAAAAACACATCATATAACTTTACATAAATACCTCTCACTTTTAAGTTGTTTTTTAAAAGAAAGAGATATATATAGTTTATTTGTCCAAAAGGATTTGTGTTGATTTCTAACTTCTTCATAAAAAATAGTGGAAGTAAATTAGCAATTTATATATATATATATATATATATATATATATCACGAGGACAATTTACATACTTCAACATGTGACATATTAAAGAAGAACATTCAGTATTCTCTTAACGGATATATATACCATTTTCGACAAAACAAATAATTTAATTTTTTAATTTCTAAATGTCTCTCTTTTTTTTATCTGAATTGATGAGGACATGAGCAAAGGACTTGAAGCCCTCAAGAAACTTGGAGGACTCATGACTAGGGCGCATGTAAGGAAGGCTAAAGAGGTCCTACAAATTATGATGGCAGCCTTCAGTCATAAAGGGACAAGTCTTAAAGAAGAGGAATGCAAGCTGGTTCATTGCCTTAAGTTTAAAGAAGAGGACGACTTGGCTTTAAATAAAGTCCAGTTGCCATTAATACCAAACTCCAATTGAAGACCAACCTTGAGGGAAGGGGGCGGCCAAGGTGGTGCGGCCAAGGAGAAGGAGTTGCTGAATTGTTTGCTTTGTTTTATTGCTTTCAATAAAATCATGTGGCTGTTACAAATTTACAATAATGTGGTTGGTTGTTACAAAAGAGCATTGATAGGAAATCAAGTTGAAACCGTTATAAGGAGACAAGGCTTTAAATGCATGGAAGTTACAAATTGAAGAACTTGTGGGTTGTTTCTTTTGAGCAAATAGTTGCGGCCAACATGTGAATGAAATGGCTGAATCATGAGCATTCAAGAGGCAGCCAACATGTGATTAAATTGGGAGAATGAAGCCATTTAATGGGGCGGCCAACACATGTTAATTGTTTAGTTATTTTCATTCATTTTGAAACATTATTTGGCTGAATTATTTTGTTAATTGGGGCGGCCATTGTAAGGTTTATTTGGCTGAGTTGTATTTCCTTAATTAAGATTTTTGATGGTTAGTCATAAGGGTGTAATGAGGGGCGGCTACATGGGTTAATTTTTAGGTTTTAGTTTAATTGTTTTATTTGGATGTTTCATGGTTCATGTTTTATGTTAGTAGAATTAATAGGAGGAGTTACAAGGCTGAATGTAAAAGGCCATGCATGTTGCGCATGAAACTATTAAAGGGACATGCAAGGCATGCAAGAGGGTCAGAAGTTTTATGCAAATTTTATCAATCAAATAGAGTGTTTCTCTAATTTTCTTGCTTTGTCAAGAGTTGAGGTTTATCAAAGGTTCATCACCTTTGTGTGTGTAATCTCAAGGACTTACCTTTCATCCTTGAAAGTGTGACGTCGAAGTTATCTTCTTCTTACTTCTAAATTCTTCTTCTTATTTCAAATTCTTATCCAATTATTTTTCCAAGTGTGCGCAAGAAATTTACAAAGTTTGAGGCTGATTTGTTCAAATTAATAGACTGATTATTTTCAAAGGTTGAAATTCAAAGTTCTTGTTAAACAAGGAAAAGAAAATTACAAAGATAGAAAAGAAAGGAAAATGTATGAAATTCAAGTGTCAAGTGGAATTTTCATATTTTCAGCCTGTTAAATTTCTAAGGTCCTAAGTTCGAATCCTAATAAACCATAAGGGTTCATATCATGAATTTAGTCTTTATCTCTTTAATTACAATTACACATAAAAAATCATTACAATATTAATTGAAAATTTTATTAACACTGCCAATATTTTTAAATTTTATTTCATTTTTTAATCATTGCTTGCAATTTAAATAAGAAATATAAACTATGTTACTCAAAAACATTATTATTATAATAAGAATATGTAATGAAATTTAACTTTGTATTATATGCATTTAGGAATTGGAGTAAAGGTATTTAGGATATTGAAATAAATTATTAATAAATTCAATATTTCAAGTAAAATATATCTTTTAAAGTTTAAGATATATTGAAATATATATACATCAAACATGGATATTGAAGATCATAGATTAGTAAATGACTAAAAAGAATTTAATTAACACCTAAAAGTTGAACTTGTATATAACATTTTTTACATGATTAATTGTCATAAAAAAGATCATCAAGAACATAATTAAAGAAATATATTTCTTAAAATATCATTTACGATTGTAAAGGGAATGGGTTAGTTATTTTTTGTTAAGTGTTAGTTATTAACTTCAGTTGTGTTTAGTTTTGTTAGTTCAGGGGTGTTACAGTACTTTGTATAGTGTTATATAAGTTGATCTTCTCTTGTAATTCATTCATAACAATCATAAAAATTTTATTGCTTAATAGCAGAGTTCTCTCACTCTCAATTATTTCATCTCTTTCTTTTTACCAAAATACTTAGACACCTTTATGGTATCATAACCTCATCTTCATCGTTGAGAAATTGCATGGCCATTCCTCCACTACCAGTTATGAAGTGTTGTAGTTTGTAACCTTTGATTGTGCTTAAAGTTTGGTGTTTCCAAATTAGAAAATTGGTTTCATCCAATTTAATTGAAACCAGATGAGAAAGGTTTTTTGGGGTAAACTTTGGTTTTTCAGCCAAGGGTATGAGAGTAAGCTCCGATACCATAAAGTTATATGAGAAGTAGTTTGGTAAAAAGAAAGAGATGAAAGAACTGAGAAAGAGAGGGAGAGAACTCTTCTGTTAAGCAGTAAAATTGTTATGATTGTTGTGAATGAATTACAAGAGAATATCAACTTATATGACACTATACAAAGTTCTGTAACACCCCTGAACTAACAAAACTAAACACAACTGAATGAAGATTTCGTGAATTGGGAACAAAGTTGTTGGGTGTGATTATTCACATCAAATCTGGAAGAATTGGAAACGTTTTTTGCTTCTCAAACTCGAGCCCAGATCAAACAATTGAACGCTCAATAGAAAGGAATAAAGAAAACCATATCACTAAATGAGTATTTGTTGTCTATTAAAGAACCTATTCATATTTTCATTGTTGTTGGTTCACCACTAGATGATGAAGCACAGATTAAAACCATCTTGGATGGACTTCCAGAGGAGTATGACTCCGTTATTGATACAATTTTATCAAGATCTATACCCTATACTGTAACAACACATGTAAACACAAGAAGGGGGTTGAATTGTGTTTATTAAATCTTTTGCTGATTTTTACAACAAGCTCGTTTTAGAAAATTTCAGATAGGTTTTTCAAGATGTTTTCTGAAGTAACTATTCTTATATGAAGAAATTCAGACAAGAGGTTTTCTAGCTAGATAAGATTTTCTTAAACTTACAATTTTTTTTGAAAACTTAGTTCAGATCCCCTTTGGGTTAGCCCAGATAAAATACATATAGATAAGGGTGAAGAGAAGTTAGCCAAAGTATTTATCCTGGTTCACTCACAACTACTGCGAGTTACGTCTAGTCCTAGTGCTAAACCCAGAAACCAGATTTCCACTAATCTCAAACGATTATAAGTATTTTTTTCCAGTCAAGCCTCTTTAGGCTCATTTACAAGTATTGTTTTCACATGTAGCCTCTTCAGGCTCTAAACAACTAAGTGTTTATAAAGAGAGATTTGAACTTGAACTTCAGCAAAGTTCTTGTTCAGAGAAATGTACAGACAAATGTGTAAGACACAAAATATGAAAGTTTTTGTACAATAAGAATCAGAGTGTAATTCTACAAAGAATTTGGCAGCGTTTTTGCTTCATAAATGTTCTTGATTCATTCGCTACTTTGCTTCACGGAGGCGGATGAGTATTTATAGGCTTCTGGGTCCTTGTTTGTTGAGAAGTCCGTTGAGAGATAGCATTTATTGCATTTAATCCCATTGTGAGATAACTTTGATGAAGGTACGAGTTTGGAAACAATTTATCTAACAACAATGGACCTGCTACGCCGAACTTCCTCTTTTGTGCATGATATTCAAAATCAACCCGGAAAACTTCTTTTTATCTTGCATTTTTAATGTTCTGAACTTGTGTGAGAGAAGGAATTTTTGAGTTTCAAAACCATAAAAATTCTAATACACTCTATATCTTAAATTTGATGATAACAAATGTAAGTAAACTAAGAAATGCTTCACTATTGTAATTAACAAAGTTCTGTGTGTTTCAGGAAGCTATCTTGAATAGAAGCTATCTAGAAATAAGCTTGTCATCTAAAGAATTTAGCCGTCTGAACAGGTTAGCCTTCTGAAGGACTAAAGGCATTTGGCCAGATGAAGAGCTCCCACCTGTCTAAAGCAAGAGTTTTTCTGACATGGCATTGCCCAAGGTTATTCCCTCTAACACACAAATACAATACATAAAAAAGGCAAGACAAAAGGAAGCTTTTATGGGATGCTTTTGAAAAACAACCATAAAAGAAGGGGTTCGGCGGAGCAGGTCTGCACAAGTCAGAAAAAGCATTGCGTACCTTGTACCTTCGCCAGAGATGTCTCACAACGGGATAAAGAGCATTTAATGCTATCTCTCAATGGACTCTCAACATATGTTTTCAAAGCAAGATCCAGAAGCCTAAAAATAGTCGTCTGCCTTCGTGAAGCAAGTGCGAACGAGTAGAGAACATTCACACTATTTTTGTGAAGCCAAAATACTGCAAAATTCTTATTAGAACACTTTGATTCTTTTGTACAAAACTTTCATATCCTGTGACTAACACAGTCATTTGTACAATTCTTTGAACGAGAACTTTGTTGTGGAGACGGAAAAAATCCGTCTCTAAAAAGAGCTATTTCCGTCTCTAACAGGGTTAGAGACAAAATCAGAGACGGAATCCGGGTCGTGGCTGATTCGGGCGTCACAAACCTGTTAGAGACAGATTTTTTATGCCCGTCTCTAGTTAGAGACGGAAATGTTCCGTCTCTAAGAAATAACAAATCCGTCTCTAAAAGAATTATAAATATTCGGTGGTTCCGTCTCTACAGAGACAGAATAATCCGTCTCTAATGATTTAGTATTCCGTCTCTAATCAGAGACGGAATGGGTTTTCCGTCGCCAATTTGGGAGGTGTGTTCCGTCTCTAAGTTTTCAAATTTCGTCTCTAACTAGCGACGGACTTATTTTCCGTCTCTAAGCCGGTGGATTTATTTTTAGAATTCCGTCTCCAAATTCCGTCTCTATCATTGAATATTTTTCTGATTTTTTTATCAATTCAAATATCCTGTATACATTTTTTTAGTAATACTACTAATTCAAACATATATTCGACACTAGAGGATATCAATAAACTCAAGATCATACTACTCATTAAATTCCAAAATACACCAAACATAAAGTTTTACAAAACACATTAATCCAAACATTAATTCCAAAACATAATGTCAATAATGAAGTGAAATTCAACACACTAGTGATAAATAGACAATAATTCCTTTACAACGGGTTAAGCAATATAGTTAGGCCAAAAAGTAAGTTATAAAAAACAGATTCTATAGGGAGGTAAGTAAGTGATAAATAGACAATATTTCAATGACATTGGAAGGTAAAGAGAATGAATTAGAGATGACTTTACTATATGGGGTCTTGATTCTGTCATCCAAATCTAATGATATCTAAAATAAATTGATTTAATTAGTTGGGATTTATTTAATTTGATTAATTAATTTATATATTTTGCATCAAATTCAGATTAAAATTTGTCATTCTCAATAGAGCAACTTCCATTATTTAAATTTATATCCTTAATCTAAACAGTGTTGCATTTATGATAATATTGTACTAATTGACGATGATGACACGAAAGTCTCCAATCAGTGATCACAACCCGAATAGGGGATGAATGATTATATTTAAGTAAAGTAAACACGTTGCAAATTTAATTAATTTTCTTTTATTTTCTTGGTAATTAATTTGTGATATATGTATCATGAAGTATAGTTTTTTTTTCTTTACATGGGAAGTGTCGACGGAAGCATGTAAAGTAACAAAAGAAATGGGGATGTTGTAATTAACTTAATTGGAAAGTCATCCCTAATTCATTCTCTTTATATATATATATATATATATATATATATATATATATATATATATATATATTTTGCTTGTAAGCTTGCAGCAACTATATTGTTTAATGTTATTTTATAAATTAAACAAGTTTGATGACATGAATATAAATTGACGGTGACTGTTATGCACCTTGAAGCATATTAAAATTGCTTCTATTGTATCTTTGTGCAATTTTAACCAAGAACAAGAAAATAATAGCAAATGAAACCCAAGCACTAAATAATATGGCTACGTACAAGCATGCAGCATGATGAACAAATCATATTTTGGGAAAATCACACTTGCCACTTAGAACATTTACAAACAAATTGTTCATAATCTTGATTTTAAAACTAACAGTTCATGAAACATTTAAAAAACTAAAAATGGTTAACAAATGTGGGGTGTCTTAGACTTCACAAAGTCTTGAGACTCAACATATACTTTTGAAGCAGTAGAAGCTTTGTTAATGTCTTAGGAAGAGAGACTTGATAAGAGAAAGAAAGATTCAGAAGTGCTCTCAATGCAACAAATGCAAGCAAACCTTGTGCAAACCCAGTTCAATAATAGAGGTAGAGGAAATTTTCTTAATAGAGCATGAAAAGTTCCATTTCGAGGCAACAAAGGCAGAGGTAGATTCAATTTTTAGGCAGCTGACAGACATAATAAACCACAGTGCCAAGTTTATGGGAAGTATGGTCATACAACCTTAGTTTCTTTTTACAGGTTTAATCATCAATATCAAGATGATGCATCTTCATTCAGATCCAATTCTAATGATTAGTTTAATGGAACAATTATGCCTAGTGAAGTGGAATCACTAAGTGATGGACCTACACTCAATACAACTATGGTTGTTATCCCAAAAACAATATATGCTCCAGTATGGTATCTAGACTTGGGAGCCACCCACCATGTGACACCTTACTCAAGGAACCTAATGACAAAATCTGTGTATAATGGTGATAAAGGAGTTAAAATGACCAATATATGTTACTGTTGTAAGCGTACAATACATAGGTAATTCCTTTTTTCTCACACCGCATGTCAAGCCTCTCTTCTTCAAATATTTAATACATGTGCCAGGAATTTAGAAGAATCTCTTAAGTGTTTCACAATTTGCAAGAGACAATAATTTCTTCTTTGAATTTCATGCTAACAAATGTTATATCAAATCTCAGGCCACAAAGGAAATTCTTCTTGAAGGGAAGACTAGAAATGGGTTGTACACTTTTTATGATCCTACATATGTTACTTGACATGCTAGACTTGGTCACTCTTCATCACAAATTGTATTTCGTGTCTTGAAAAAGTGCAATATCCCAGTTTCTATTAATAAAATTCCTTTTGTTTGTGAAGCATGTTGTATGGGAAAAGCTCATAAGTGACCTTTCTTTCCCTCTTCCACTAAGTATGATAAACCAATTCAACTTATTTATTCTGATATATGGGGACCAACCCTTGTAACTTCTACTAATGGTGACAGATATTACATTTACTTTATTGATGCCTAATCCAAATATACTTGGATCTACCTTCTTTCACACAAATCTCAAGCCTTACCCACCTTTATTCATTTTAAAACCATGGTTGAAAATTTGTTGGGTGAAAAGATTAAAGTTTTTCAATCTGATGGAGGCAAAGAATATTATGTTTTACTAAGTTTCTCATTACTCGTGGCATTCTACATAGATTTTGTTGTCCATACACTTATGAATGAAATGGCACTGCCGAACGAAAACATAGACATATCACTTAAATGGGTTTAACACTCTTGGCCAATGCTTCTCTACTTCTACAATTTTGGGGCTATGCATTTCAGAAAACTACCTTCATTATTAATAGATTACCTACACCCACCTTAGATAACTCCACTCCTCCAGAAACTCTCTTCCATAAAATTCCCTCTTACCGAGAATTTCAGGTTTTTTGTTGTGTATGCTACCCCTTTCTCAGGCCTTATAACAGATACAAAATGGAGTATAGACCTGAGTAGTGTGCTTTTCTTGGATATAGTTAATATCATAAAGGTTATCTGTGCTTGTCCTCTCAAGGGAGAGTTTATGTTTCTACACATGTTCAATTTGATGAATTGATTTTTCCATTTAAATGTAATAAGAAGTTTATGCCACAAAGCTCATCTCATGACAATGTTATTTCGTCTATACATGTGCCTTCCATTCCCATGACTGTCTTTACTAACAAATTTGTTGTGCATTGCAACACTGATACTGCTGACCATATCACACAATCTAGTCATGATCACAATCAGTCCAATCAACCTTGTCATCCTAATACAGTTGTTGTTGCTCCATCGAATGAAACTTCAGCTTCGGCTCATGTGTTAGCTCCATCATCTTCTACTTCCAATACTCATTCTATGATGACCAAAAGCAAGACGGGCATTAATAGACCAAGAAAGTCTTCTTAACAGTTGTTGATTCCCATGATGATGAACCTAAATCTGTCAAAGCTGATATTTCATCTCCACATTGGTTGGCAGCAATGCAGTCTGAATATGATTCACTCACCACAAATAACACCTGGACTCTAGTTCCCTTGTTCTTACCTTAGCTCTCACCTATGGCTGGACAATTTAACAGATTGACATCAATAATGCCTTTCTCAATTACGATCTCCATGAGGAAGTCTACATGACACAACCCCCTAGGTTCAATCAAGGTGATAGAAACTTGATTTGTAAGATCAATAAATCACTTTATGGCTTAAATCAAGCCCCCCGTGCTTGGTTTGCTAAGCTTCATCATACTCTCACCACTCGATTTTCAATCTAGTAATTCAGAATGTTCACTCTTCATCAAAAGGGCACCTACCCATGTGATTCTTATGTTAGTCTATGTTGATGACATCATACTCACTGGTGATTCTCCAACTGCACTTACTGATTTTCTTACTACTCTTCATAAGACCTTTCCTATTAAGGATTTTGGTCTCTTTCATTACTTCCTAGGCATTCAAGTTGATTCCCCCACTGGTGATTCTTTGCATTTATCACAATCCAAATACGTCTCTGACCTTATTCACAAGGCACATATGGGTTCTTCTAAGCCTATAGTTACATGATTAAAACTCTACTCCACCACTGATGATCCTGTTGAGGATCCTACTTTGCATAGATCTATAGTTGGTGGCCTTCAATATGCCACACTGACAAGACCTGAGATAACCTCTTTTGTAAACAAGGTCGCTCAGTTTATGCATAATCCTCAAAAATCTCACTAGCAGGCAGTCAAGACGATTTTACGTTATCTTCAAGGTACTTTTCATCATGGTTTGACTCTTACCAAGTGTTCCTATTTACATCTCATGATCTTTTGTGAGTCAGATTGCAGTTCAGATCCTGAAGACAGAAAATCCACCTCTGGTTACTGCATTTTCTATGGATTGAAACCCATTTGTTGGTCTTCTAAGAAGCAACACGTGTTGTATTTCAATCTAGCACTGAAACTTAGTACAGGAGCATTGTTACTGCTTCCGCTGAAATTCCGTGGTTACAGTCTCTTCTCTTTGAACTCCATGTGCCTACCTCTATACCACCAATTATATTTTGTTATAATTTGAGCGCAGTTCCGCTTTCAGCCAATCTTATGCTTCATTCTCGCACCAAAAATTTTGAGTTGGATCTTTATTTTGTAAGAGACAAAGTTCAGCAAGGGACTGTTGAGATCTTGGCAAGCGTACCAATATCACAATAGTATAATAGTAAGAGAAAAAGGGTTGTCATATCCACAGGAACAGTACAATTTAAATTCTTAACGATCAATCTAATCTAATTGAGTATGATAGGATTTGTTTTGGATTTTTGAATTTTAAAATACTGAATTTAAAATATTGAATTTAAATGACATAAAATAAAGATAGATTGAATTCAAAACAAAATTTGAAAGGATAAGGATGAATGAGAAAACTATGATTGAACTTCATCTATCGCACCTCTCTTGTATTTTGAAATTATTGAAATTTGGGAATTTATAATTATAAATATTGAAGCACAAATAAATATTATTTCATAAAGGTCTCCACAACTATGAAATACTCAAACAATTTACGTTGGTCTCCATAGTCATAAATTGCCCCGGTTTGAAGATTAGTTGTTAAAGTTATCAATTCATCCTGGTCTCCACATTGAGAAATTGAGTGTTTTCACCAATCAGATTTAGAAAATCGTTTCTCAACGCATTTAAGAAATCGCATCATAACTCTGGTACAAAGACGGAAGCTAAGCATTAAGAATAGAATAAAAACACCAATATTATAAAAATAGGGATTCCCAAATAACAAATTCCAAAACACAATTGGGGATTGAATCGACAATGTTCAATCCTAAAGAGAGGTCTAGCTACACATGGTAGCCATTACAAACCCAAATAGATGAGAAGTTGAATAAACAACGAGATTGTCACCCTCTTTGTAATCTCCTTCTTGCTCCACTTTGGTTTCCTTGAGACTGTCACTCTCTTGGCTCTCAAGAATCCTCTATCAAGACTCTCCCTTTTTAGCTCTGTATTGTATTCTGGGTTTGATCATTGGTATGGTCTCTAGGATTTCTCTGTTGACTCCAGGATCATTGTGAATGTGGCTCTTGACATCCTTTTATAACTTTCTGAAGGCCCGTAGAAACCCTAATTGCAGCCCATTAAAAATTATTTTATGTTTCCTGCACTCAGCGCAGGTGAAGCGCAGGAAACAGAAACTGGAACGTCATTTCTGCGCTCCACTTGCACTGAGCGCAAGTGGAGCGCAAGAGTCCGCTACTGTTTCTCCTGAATTTCCTCTTTTTAAGCTTTTTTTGTGCTGTTCCTATCTTTATCTGCCGCTATCTTGATGCTTTATTTGAAATTTAGCTTTTTATCTTCAAAAATCAACAGAATCTTTATCAAAATAGCATCAAATTCAAATTTGATTTAAATAAATATAGGAATCGCATTTTAAGCCAAAAAGGGATAAATTGGGGTATAAATTCAGCATTTTGCCCTCAATAAGTGTTGTAATTATATAGGAATTTTACGTAAATTTAACACTTATCAGGGACACTTCAAGTCTCCACATTTCATCAATTGGCCAAACAGAAGATGTTCTTACTAAACCTCTCCCTCAATCTGCTTTTGATTTACGTCGTAGCAAACTCAAGGTTCATTCTCTTACCCTGTAACATCCCGCAAATTATGAGCTTAAATAGTTTTTAGGTCACAAACAAGAGAATTAAGTATTAGTAAGTATAGGGAGAAAAATTAAAAAAAACTATGGGTTAAAACTCTATTACAACCAAGTTATGTTTTAACTTAAGAGAATTTGAGAAAATTGAGTTCTGGTAATCGATTACAAGGAGTCTGTAATCGATTACCCGAGAGCTAGTTTTTAGGGAGGAAGCCCATAGGAGTAAGTTTTCTGTACATCCTGGATCTACCAAGATGTATCAGGATTTGAAGAGGATGTTTTGGTGGGATGGTATGAAGAGAGACATAGCTGATTATGTTTCAAAGTGCTTAATATGCCAAAAGGTTAAAATAGAACATCAGAAACCATCTGGAACCCTTTTACCAATGGATATCCCTGAGTGGAAGTGGGAGTGTGTAGCTATGGACTTTGTGGTAGGTTTGCCTCGAGTTCAAGTTGGGTTTGATGCTATCTGGGTAATTGTGGACCGACTGACTAAGTCAGCCCATTTTCTACCAATTAAGAACACTTATTCCCTTAGCAAGTTAGCCAATCTGTATGTTAGAGAGATTGTCAGGCTTCATGGTATTCCCTCTAGCATCATATCAGATAGGGATCCTAGATTCACTTCCAAGTTCTGGAATGCCCTTCACCAGGCTTTCGGGACCAAACTCCGGTTTAGCACTGCTTACCACCCTCAGACTGACGGTCAGTCTGAAAGAACCATCCAGACCTTAGAAGATATGCTCAGGGCTTGTGTTTTAGAGGAGTCAGATAGTTGGGATAGGTTTCTACCTCTTATTGAGTTTTCCTACAATAACAGTTTCCATAGCAGTATAGGCATGGCACCCTTTGAGGCATTGTATGGTAGGAAGTGCAGGTCTCCCTTGTGTTGGTATGAGGTAGGTGAGAGAACACTTTTAGGCCCAGAACTAGTGCAGGAAACTTCAGATAAGATAAGGGTCATTAGGGAAAAACTTGTAACTGCTCAAAGTCGTCAAAAAAGTTATGCTGATAAAAGAAGAAAAGACTTAGAGTTTGAGGAAGGGGAACATGTGTTTTTAAAAGTAACTCCCGTCACGGGCTTAGGACGATCCATTAAGAACAGAAAACTCAACCCTAGATTCATCGGTCCATTTCTGATCCTGCAGAGAGTTGGCCCTCTGGATTACAAGATAGCTTTGCCACCTCAGTTGTCCAGGATACATAATGTTTTCCATGTATCCCAGTTGAGGAAGTATGTTCATGATCCATCTCATATCATCAGCTCTGAATAGATACAATTAAGAGAAGATCTCACCATTCCTTCTAGACCTGCACAGATTATTGACAGGAGCGTCAAGACTCTAAGGAGTAAGGCAATTCCTTTGGTAAAGGTATTTTGGGAGGGTCAATCTCTAGAAAAGGCCACATGGGAGAAGGAAAATGACATTCGGGGTCAATTTTCGGAACATTTCAGTTGAGGTAGTTTCTGAATTCTGTTCTTAATCAATTTTGAGGTCAAAATTGCTTAAGGGGGGTAGAATGTAACATCCCGCAAATTATGAGCTTAAATAGTTTTTAGGTCACAAACAGGAGAATTAAGTATTAGTAAGTATAGGGAGAAAATTTAAAAAAAAAAACTATGGGTTAAAACTCTATTACAACCAAGTTATGTTTTAATTTAAGAGAATTTGAGAAAATTGAGTTCTGGTAATCGATTACAAGGAGTCTCTGTAATCGATTACCCGAGAGCTAGTTTTTAGGTAATCGATTACTCACAGGCTGTAATCGATTACCTGAGAGCTGAGTTTTTGGTAATCGATTACAGGGATATTGTAATCGATTACCAGAGAGCTGGTTTTGTGTAATCAATTACTCACAGGGTGGTAATCGATTACCTGAGAGCTGAGTTTTTGGTAATCGATTACCAAGGGTTGTAATCGATTACCAGATTCCCAGAAACATTTTCCAGTGTAAATATATACCTGGACATGCAATTTAGATTTCATTTTTTTCTTTTCTTCCCCTTCAAACCCTAGAGAGAGAGAGAGTGATTTTAGAGAGAGAAAGAGGATTTTGAGGAGATTGAAGAGAATCAAAGCTAGGATTCATCAAAGGGACTTCCAATCCATCAATTTCCCTTGAGAAAATCAAGAAAATTGGTGAGTATAACTCACACACTCCCACTTTTCCTAGATTTTTTATTTCTCCCCATTGTATGAACCCTACTCTCTTGATTCTCCTTCCATTTGCATATTGTAGTTAGATTGTTGATATTGGTGTTGGATTGAGTAGTTTGATCGGTGATTTTTGTTGAAAACCTTAGGGTAGCGAGATTTACGAAAGTAGCGAAATTATGTAACTTGCGAAATGCTTAATGTATGATCCCTACCCTTCCATTTCCCTTTCTATTTAGTTAATTTGATTGAATAGATGAAGTTTATGCTCGAATTGAGTGATTCATGCTAGGAATTGATTATAAATCCCTTAGATTTCGAAGTTACGAAACTTACGAAACTTATGAAAGTTTCGAAACACTCGAAACACTCGATATTTCAGCTTTGGGTTATCAATTCACTTCTACCAGTTTCGACCGTGAGTTAATTAAGCCGGTCTTGTGCTGTGAGTTAAGAAATGGTTTGAATAAGTAAAAATATTGACTTCGGTCCAGTTTTGGGTGGGATACGTCCCCGGGAAAGACGTTTCCCGTAATCTGAGCTCAGTTCTAACTCTAGTTTCAGTAATAAGTTCATGCCTACTGGATTTCAGTAGTGAGTTGCATTTTATTGATTAAGATTATGTTAGTTGTGTTATGGTATTGGAATGTAACATGATGATTGATATTGATTAACTTGATATGTCTTCATTTGTGCTTATTCCATGTACACTTAGCATGGTTAGTTATATTCACTGATGCATTAGTCTCACCATGCGTTTTGTGGATAATCTAGGTGTGCAGGTACCTCCAGGAAGTAATAAGTGAGTTAGAGCAAGAGATGTGGTTTTAGATGTTCCTTTTGGGATTATGTATATATATAAGTTGTATTTGTTTGGAACTCTGTTAAGTCGTTCAGTTTGTAGCCTTCGGGCCTGATGTAAATATGGAACTTGTATATGTATATAGTTTTATTGGATGTTAGTTTATAATCCTTGGACCAAATATATATGGCTATGTATATTATGGACTTTGGTTAAATTTTAAAGGCTTTAAGTTACTCACATTTGTATGAGTTTTGTTGGATACTTGTGTAAATGTGAGCTTTGATATCCAGGATTGTATGTTTTAGTTTCGAATATTCAGAATTTAGTTTCCAATGGACTAAGTCCTGAATTTAGAAATTAGGGCGTTACATTTTGGTATCAGAGCAGTTCAATCCAATTGGACTGTGGTAGTAGGATTTTCCTTGTGACTTGTTATTCTGATTTATGCATTGTTTTGTGAACTGAGAGACTGATCACCTCGATGTTTACTTAATGATGTGTAGATAATTATGGCAAGTGGCAGGATGGGTCGTCCCAGAACCAATTTCACTTCTCAGAATCCACCACCTGACCTAGTGGCAGCAGCTCTGCAAGCATTCACACACATGATGGGAGAGCAGGCGACTACTAATACAGCAATACTCCAAGAATTGGCTCGTAGAACAGCGGGAACACCTCATGCTCCTGTTGTGGACCCATTTGTCCAAGGGCCGGCGGAATTTCGGAAGCTTAACCCTCCTCAATTCAATGGAGTGTACGATCCAGATGTGGCATCCAACTGGCTGAGGGATCTCAACAGAATATTTGATGTGATGAAGTGTGCGGATGATTCTAAGGTTGGTTTTGCAATCTACATGCTGAGAGGTGAAGCTGAGGATTAGTGGAAGACGACAAGTGTTAGGCCTACTGTGACGGGGGCTCCGATTACATGGGGCATCTTTCAGACTCTATTTCTAGACAAGTACTTTCCTGCTACGGTTAGAAGACAGAAGGAAGCGGAATTCTTACAATTAAAGCAAGGAAGTTTGACGGTGGGTCAGTATGTAGCTAAGTTTGAGGAGTTGGCCAAGTACTCAAGGTACCTGCAGACAGTAGCTGAAGAAGAGTGGAGGTGCACTCAGTTTGAGGGAGGTCTTCGACCTGAGATACTGGATCGGGTTGGAACCTTAGAGATCAAAGATTTTCCCACCCTGATCAATAAATGCTACATTGTGGAGAAGAACATCCGAGGAACCACTACTTCAACACCACCTGCTGATAATAAAGGAAAAAGGAAGATAGAGTGATCGAATCAATTTAGGGGCCCGAGGCCTAAGTGGCAAGGCACCTCCGCCTTGACTACTAGACCGACCCAACGCCACGGGGCACCTACTTGTCCCAAGTGCGGGAAGGAACACTCTGGAGAGTGCTTGACGGGGAAGAACATATGTTACTTTTGCAAGCAACCTGGGCACATGAGGCATGAGTGTCCCAAGAGGAAGGATCTCCTAAAACCCCCCAAACCACTGGAAGAGTCTTCACTCTGAGCGGAGAAGTGGAAGCTTCTGCTAATAATTTGTTGTGAGGTATGTGCACCCTAGGAGATCGAACCTTAATTGTATTATTTGATTCAGGAGTCACTCATTCCTTCATTTCTCTTGATTGTGTAAAACAGTTGAATTTGCATGTTGTATCTTTGCCTTATGTTCTTAGTGTTGTTACTCCCGCCAAGGAGGCCATTTCTACTTCTCTTGTGTGTATTCAGTGCCCTATTGTGATACAAGGGAAGGCCTTCGAGGTTGACCTAGTTTGTTTGCCTTTATGGGGTATAGATGTTATTCTTGGTATGAATTGGTTGTCTCCAAATAGAGTCATGCTTGATTGTTTTAACAAACAGGTTGTCTTTCCACTTCTTCCTCCTCCTTCGAGGGAGAGACCATCAATTCTGTTGTCCAGTGTCGCTGAAGTGTCTGAATGCCTTAGTGATGGGAATGAGTGTTTTGTTTTATTACTTTCCTCAACTCTAGAGTCTAAAATAGATTTGAGCAGCACAACTACAATTAAGGAGTTTCAAGATGTTTTCCCTAGTGAGATAACCACATTACCTCCAAACCGAGAAATAGAGTTTACCATAGACTTAGTGCCAGGTGCAGGACCTAACTCTAAAGCACCATACAGAATGTCCCCATTAGAACTTAGTGAACTTAAAGCTCAGTTAGAAGATCTTATGTCTAAGGGGTTCATTAGGCCCAGTGTATCACCATGGGGGGCTCCAGTCCTTTTAGTGAAAAAGAAGAATGAGAGTATGAGACTGTGTGTGGACTATAGGCAGTTGAACAAGGTTACCATTAAAAACAAGTATCCTTTACCCAGAATAGACGACCTTCTAGATCAACTTAAGGGAGCTTCAGTTTTCTCTAAGATAGATTTAAGGTCTGGTTACCATCAGATCAGGATTAAGGGAGAGGATATACCAAAATCAGCCTTCAGGACTAGGTATGGGCATTATGAGTATTTGGTGATGCCATTTGGAGTAACCAATGCTCCTGCTGTATTCATGGACTACATAAATCGAATCTTTAGGCCCTATTTGGATCAGTTTGTTGTTGTGTTTATCGATGACATTTTGATCTACTCCCGTAGTTTAGCAGAGCATGAGAGACACCTTAGAATTGTGTTAGGAGTTCTGAGAGAGAAGAAATTGTTTGCAAATCCGGAGAAGTGTGAGTTTTGGAGTGATAGAGTTCAATTTTTAGGACATGTGATTACCAGTGAGGGGGTGTCTGTTGGTTCTAGCAAGGTAGAAGCTGCCCTTGAATGGGAAAGGCCTAATACCGTTACGGAAATTAGGAGTTTCCTAGGATTGGCCGGCTACTATCGGAGATTCATTAAAGGATTCTCCCAGCTAGCCTTACCTCTCACAAGGTTAACTCGGAAAGGGCAAGCCTTTGTGTAGGATGAGATTTGTGAGCGGAGCTTCTTGGAGCTTAAGAAAAAGTTAACCACCGCTCCGGTATTGGCATTTCCGGATTTGTCCAAGGCCATTGAGATATATTGTGATGCTTCAGGGAAAGGTTTAGGTTGTGTTTTTATGCAGGATAGGAGGGTAGTAGCTTATGCATCTAGACAGTTGAAACCACATGAGGAGAATTATCCTACTCATGACCTAGAGTTAGCTGCTGTGGTATTTTCCCTCAAGATTTGGAGGCATTACCTGTTTAGTGTGAGATTTGAGGTATTTAGTGATCATAAGAGTTTGAAATACCTTTTTGATCAGAAAGAACTCAATATGAGGCAGAGAAGATGGATGGAATTTCTCAAAGATTATGATTTTGAATTGAAATACCATCCTGGCAAGGCCAATGTAGTGGCTGATGCCCTCAGTAGGAAATCCCTTCATGTGTCTTCAATGATGATTCATGAATTGAGTTTGCTGGAGGAGTTCAGAAACCTAAGCCTAGGTGTTTCAGTCGGTGAACATAGAGTTATTCTTCATAGGCTAGATATCACCTGTGAGCTGAAAGCTCTTATCAAGGAGGCTCAGAGTTTGGACTCAAGCCTTCAAGAGAGAAAGCAACAGTTAGGATTTTCAGAGTCAGAAGATGGGATGATTCTCTTCCAAGGGAGATTCTGTGTCCCTAAGGGGGGTAGCCTCAGGCAACAGGTTTTGGAGAAAGCCCATAGGAGTAAGTTTTCTGTACATCCTGCATCTACCAAGATGTATCAGGATTTGAAGAGGATGTTTTGGTGGGATGGTATGAAGAGAGACATAGCTGATTATGTTTCCAAGTGCTTAATATGCTAATAGGTTAAAATAGAACATCAGAAACCATCTGGAACCCTTTTACCTTTGGATATCCCTGAGTGGAAGTGGGAGTGTGTAGCTATGGACTTTGTGGTAGGTTTGCCTCGAGTTCAAGCTGGGTTTGATGCTATCTGGGTAATTATGGACCGACTGACTAAGTCAACCCACTTTCTACCAATTAAGAACACTTATTCCCTTAGCAAGTTAGCCAATTTGTATGTTAGAGAGATTATCAGGCTTCATGGTATTCCCTCTAGCATCATATCAGATAGGGATCCTAGATTCACTTGTAGGTTCTGGAATGCCCTTCACCAGGCTTTCGGGACCAAACTCCAGTTTAGCACTGCTTACCACCCTCAGACTGACGGTCAGTCTGAAAGAACCATCCAAACCTTAGAAGATATGCTCAGGGCTTGTGTTTTAGAGGAGTCAGATAGTTTGCATAGGTTTCTACCTCTTATTGAGTTTGCCTACAATAACAGTTTCCATAGCAGTATAGGCATGACACCCTTTGAGGCCCTGTATGGTAGGAAGTGCAGGTCTCCCTTGTGTTGGTATGAGGTATGAGGTCAAAATTGCTTAAGGGGGGTAGAATGTAACATCCCGCAAATTATGAGCTTAAATAGTTTTTAGGTCACAAACAGGAGAATTAAGTATTAGTAAGTATAGGGAGAAAAATTAAAAAAAAAAAACTATGGGTTAAAACTCTATTACAATCAAGTTATGTTTTAACTTAAGAGAATTTGAGAAAATTGAGTTCTGGTAATCGATTACAAGGAGCCTGTAATCGATTACTCGAGAGCTAGTTTTTAGGTAATCGATTACTCACAGACTGTAATCGATTACCTGAGAGCTGAGTTTTTGGTAATCGATTACAGGGATATTGTAATCGATAACCCGAGAGCTGGTTTTGTGTAATCAATTACTCACAGGGTGGTAATCGATTACCTGAGAGCTGAGTTTTTGGTAATCGATTACCAAGGGTTGTAATCGATTACCAGATTCCCAGAAATGTTTTCCAGTGTAAATTCTACCTCTGGTAATTGATTACAGAACTACTGTAATTGATTACCAGTTGTCCAATATATATACCTGGACATGCAATTCAGATTTCATTTTTTTCTCTTCTTCTTCCCCTTCAAACCCTAGAGAGAGAGTGATTTTAGAGAGAGAAAGCGGATTTTGAGGAGATTGAAGAGAATCAAAGCTAGGATTCATCAAAGGGACTTCCAATCCATCAATTTCCCTTGAGAAAATCAAGAAAATTGGTGAGTATAACTCACACACTCCCACTTTTCCTAGATTTTTTATTTCTCCCTAATGTATGAACCCTACTCTCTTGATTCTCCTTATATTTGCATATTGTAGTTAGATTGTTGATATTGGGGTTGGATTGAGTAGTTTGATCGGTGATTTTCGATGAAAACCTTAGGGTAGCGAGATTTACGAAAGTAGCGAAATTACGTAACTTGCGAAATGCTTAATGTATGATCCCTACCCTACCATTTCCCTTTCTATTTAGTTAATTTGATTTAATTGATGAAGTTGATGCTAGAATTGAGTGATTCATGCTAGGAATTGATTATAATTCCCTTAGATTTCGAAGTTACGAAAGTTACGAAACTTTCGAAACTTTCGAAACACTCGATATTTCAGCTTTGGGTTATCAATTCACTTCTACCAGTTTCGACCGTGAGTTAATTAAGCCGGCCTTGTGCTGTGAGTTAAGAAATGGTTTGAATAAGTAAAAATATTGACTTCGGTCCAGTTTTGGGTGGGATACGTCCCCGGGAAAGACGTTTCCCGTAGTCTGAGCTCAGTTCTAACTCTAGTTTCAGTAATAAGTTCATGCCTACTGGATTTCAGTAGTGAGTTGCATTTTATTGATTAAGATTATGTTAGTTGTGTTATGGTATTGGAATGTAACATGATGATTGATATTGATTAACTTGATATGTCTTCATTTGTGCTTATTCCATCTACACTTAGCATGATTAGTTATATTCACTGAGGCATTAGTCTCACCACGCGTTTTGTGGATAATCTAGGTGTGCAGTTACCTCCAAGAAGTAATAAGTGAGTTAGAGCAAGAGATGTGGTTTTAGATGTTCCTTTTGGGATTATGTATATATATAAGTTGTATTTGTTTGGAACTCTGTTAAGTCGTTCAGTTTGTAGCCTTCGGGCCTGATGTAAATATGGAACTTGTATATGTATATAGTTTTATTGGATGTTAGTTTATAACCCTTGGACCAAATATATATGGCTATGTATCTTATGGACTTTGGTTAAATTTTAAAGGCTTTAAGTTACTCACATTTGTATGAGTTTTGTTGGATACTTGTGTAAATGTGAGCTTTGATATCCAGGATTGTATGTTTTAGTTTCGAATATTCAGGATTTAGTTTCCAACGGACTAAGTCTTGAATTTAGAAATTAGGGCGTTACATACCCCCCTTGAGTTTGAGAGAGGGTTGTAAAGGGAACGAGTTATTTATTTTCTGTTACGAGTTAGCTTTTTATTAAGTGTTAGTTATTAACTTCATATGGGTTTAGTTTTGTTAGTTCATGGGTGTTATAGTACTTTGTATAATGTTATATAAGTTCATTTTCACTTGTAATTCATTCATAAAAATCGTAAATTTTTACTACTTAACAACAAAGTTCTCTCCCTCTCTTTCTCAATTCTTTCATCTCTTTTTCTTACAAAAATATTGTTTACATGTCTTTAATTAATTAATGATAATGCACTCTAATAATTTACTATAAAATATCATTAAGAACACGTACGATAATTTTTTTTTGTTACAAAACACGTACGGTATAACATCATTATTTATGATAATGTACTTTACAATTTACTATAAAATATCATTAAGAATACATGTGATATATTTGGGGGGAGCGATGACATAGAGTTCAGATCCTCTTCATTTCATGGATATCTCCAGTCTTTTAAATGTGGAGTTGACACATGGCTTTAAAAAAATTAATGGTTCAGATTTCATTTCTTTAATTAATTTAATTTAAAAATTGAAATAGAGTTCAATAGAGTGAAACAAAAAGAGGCAATTAACACTCACACTCCAACAACCAAATAACTCTACAATTGAAGATGCAAGACAATTATTCCCTGCAACTTGCACCACAGAACTCCGTATTTTCGTGCAAATAACAAGGAAAATATCAAACATGCTTGAGAAGTTAAGATAGAGAGAGTTAAGATATCCACCCCATCCAGGACAACCTACGAAAATCAAACAAGTTAATTTTAATTAGTAGCTATTCTAACTTCCCCTAAAGCATTGTAAAATTGTTTCTTTCACTCCATCCCCTTCGAAACTCCTGAACACATCCTAAAGTTGCTTGATAGATCTAATCAATTCAAAAACGCAAATGACACTTACATGGGCAGAATTCATTTTTCTCTATTATGGATGACACGACAATGCACAATGGCAGAGAAGGGCGGTCGGGGATTGGCGGTGGTCAAGCTTGGAGGTATTGACTACTGATGGCGCAAAACAACTTCTTCTTTTCATTGCGACTAATGTATCATGTTCACTGTGACTGTATCTTCTTCTTTTCACTTTTTTATGAACTTCTTTTCAACCTGGGCTGATAGCTACCGTGTTCAATTTTTTTGGTTTCTATATTGTGTTATTAAAGAAATGAAATTCGAATCGTTCAATTATTAAAGCCACGTGTCAACTCCATGTTTAAAGGAGTGGAAATGTCCATTTCAAGGAGAAATGGAGAGGATATGAACTCGATGACATGGTATAAGAACAAAATTATTTATAATTGATATAATTGTGTTAAAAATAGTTTTTTTGTGGAACACTCTAGAGGACCCCCTTTTTTTAATAAAATCATTGATCCGTTTTAGCTTTGCCGATAAAGTTATATATTTTCGATTATAGAATATGATGACTATTGCTTCTTGATCACTACAAAATAACTTAGTAGAACACATCAATATTGCAATGAACATTGCACTCCAATTTAAATTAATTTTCTAGCTAGCTAGGTTGAGGCATTGTCATCATTGTGTAGGTTTCAACCCCAACTAAATTAATATGGGCATTTTGTTTCATTTCTATGAAGTCGCACTTCTCAAGATTAGAGAAATTGTAATTGCACATAACAATGTACAACAATCTCCTATAATAATGGAAGAGAAAAGAGAAAAGTATGAGATTATATGTGATGAAGAAAAGATTAGAAAAAAAAACATATTATATATATATATATTATTGTATGTATCAATTATATGTTTAATATATCTATGAATTAAACTAATAAAAAAATACATTGTGCCAAAAAAATCAAATCAATAAATAGAAGCTGCTTTTTAAATATTTTCAGCAACTTGTTTGTATTGTACAAGCAAATATTAACACAAAAAAGAATTTTTAATTTATCCTTCTTCCCCTTCACCACAACTTAAGAAAACGATCCTCATACGTACTTGTTCTTCCATTCATAATGTTTGTTTTGGGAAATGTTTGTCATGCGCTAAAATCTGGACACTAATTGTACACTCGCTGCCATGTAAGCCTCATTCGCTTAGTAATCTCGCAGACGTGGATGCCTGAAATTCAAGTGGAGGGAAAGACAGAAAAAAAAAACCATGAAAATGAAACACACAAAACGAGTGTTGTATTCTGATGTATTTAAAAGGTTGAATACTATAGAGCATCCGCAACAATAAATCCGGAACCACCACTGCAAACTTCGTCTCCAAGGGGAAGGTTGAAGACCATGACATCGAGAAGCCGCCGAGATGTTGGTGAAGAAGTCGCCGCCACCGAAGGTGGAAGACAATGGCGCAATCCATTCCTCTCCTTACTCGATTTCGTTCACGATTCGTGTTGTTCATCCATTATGCCCACCGCTTGTCCTTCTAGAGAGGCTTTGTTGAGGGTTTTTGAAGAGGAACTGTTGAGGGCTTGTTTTGAAGTGAAACTAAGAGTGGATTGCTTGTGTGGTCATGGTTTGATTCGTAGGGATGCTTTTAAGCTATTGTGGATGGAACCAAGGTTCCACTTATGATTTGGAGAGTATTGATAAGAAGATTGAGTTTTTAGTCTATAGGATGAAGTATGGTGATGATTGTTTGCCTAATGTTCCTCAATACTTGGGTGTGAATTTTGAAAAGCAGATTGTTCCTAGATACAAAGTGATGGAGTATTTGAGAGCAAAAGGCGTGCAATTGAATTTGAGGTTGAATTGAAGAATCTGATCAAGTCCCTGTGATTATTGTTTTATTCTAAGAAATTAACCATAATTATAATTTGATTAGCTATTATTAGACTGCCAATTAACCTCATTTCACTCACAATAAATCCTTGAAGGGTTAACATAAGTTCCTTGTGATCATTATTCTACTCTGATGCCATTAACTACAAGTACCATAGCATTAACCATTAATAGACTCACAATTAATCATCTGTTCACAGAGTCCGGTTATGCCTTTATTTGTGTGATATTGTTGTATTCTGATGCATTTAACCAAATATAGTATTTCATTAACCGCCAATGGACACGCCATTAACCTCCAATGGACATGGGATTGAATTCGAGGTGATCGTTGTTATATTTTGATGACATTAACCACAAGTACCATAACATTAACCATTACTAGACTCACAATTAACCATATGTTCACAGAATTCAATTATGCCCTCATATGTGTAATATTGTTGTATTCTAATGCATTTAACCAAATATAGTATTTCATTAACCGCTAATGAACATGTCATTTTCTTTTTCTTTTTCTTATTTTATCCTTTGGTTTTACTTTTTTTTCTGTTGCCACCATGTTTCGTTGAGTCACCTCGTTGCCTATGAGTAATGGGTAATGTTGACACTACTTAAAGTGTCCAAATATCGCAATTGATCATGAATTTTCCACACACAATATCATACACTTTATTTCACACCTCATTTTTCTTTCTATCTTTTTCTTTTTTTTTATTACATTAATTATCATATTTTTCACTGTCTCTTGTCATTTAATGTTTTTCTTTTTATCTATCTATTCTCTGCACCATCCACACTCAAGATTCATCATTTTCCATAAATTAATGGTATATTTATTTTTAAAAAAACATTTTCTGTTTTTTTAATTCTTATATTTTAGTTTTAATTAAAAATTACTTACAATTTTTGTGATAAAAATATTACATGATTTTTATTTTATTTTATATTTTCAAAGTATTGTATAGGAAAAAGTGAAAATAAAAACGGTAGAAAAAGCTGCAAATACGTAGTTGTGTGTGATCGTGTGGGTGGTTGAAAACCAGACCTGAGTGCGTACAAATTTTTCGTTTTTCTGAAAAAGAAAAAAAAAATACATTACTTTGGTCATAGAGTTTATTTTTAAAATAAAATTTACATCAAATTCTTACTCACTTTAGCTAAATAGTTTAATCAAATGTTTATTAAATAATGCTTATTGCATAAAAATTATTATACGTCAATAACACGTAAATATAAGTTAATTTCAAAAATTTATGTGAAAAATTTATTGAAATAAATTCATAAAAACTTATAAATAGGTTATAAATTATTTTTATTTTAATCAAATACTTGTTTAAATATTTACAACGTATGATAAACTCAAATACTTACACCATAGAAAAGATTTTTTAAATGCTTCTATTTTTATTATTCGGTTCTCGAATCATGTGATAGTGATATTGTGATGATACATGAATAGTTTTGTAAAATTCAGCAATATATTCTTAATGAAAGTACCCGCGAACCCGACAGATCCAACCCAACCCGAAGACATTTAATAGTTCGGTTCGGGTATTTAGTTCGGTTCAAACATTTTCTTTTAAACCCGATCTGATTCGGTTTGAGTCTCGGGTTTGTCTATGTTGAACCTGATAGACCCAACCCGAACCAAACCAGTAAAAGAAGCCATATTCTTATTTCATTTTCCTGCAAGGAAAAAACAAAAATAGGCGCAGCGGCAGCACAAGCAGAGGTGGTTCCCCAAATCCTATTTCATCTGCTTCTCTCAATTTATTTTTCTCTATTTCTTTTACTTTTTTCATTTTATATTTTAATTTCATTTCATCTTACACATTTTTTTTAAAAAAGGAAAAATATTCATGACCCGATAACCCAACCCGAACATATTCGGGTTGGGTTGGGTCGGGTCGCTCAACAAAAAATACAAAACCCGAACCAATCCAACCCACCACAATTCCATCGGTTCAAACTTGATATCACCCCAGACCCGATCCAACCCAACCCGATTACACCCCAACTTACTCATGTTATTGTTTGATTAAAATAATTAGTAGCAAACATTAATGATAATATTAATTATTTTAACTTTTTTAAAATATCTAATGGCATTAATTAATAAACTATTAAATATTCTTTATAAAATATAAAATGATAATATATATAGAGAGAGACACACACAAATAATATTATCAGTCATTAGATAAAACTAAAAGTGTACATAAATATTGAAATAAAAAACTAATTGTTTAAAGTTGAGTTAAAAACTAATTAAATAAAACTAAAAAAACATATAAAAGTTATATAAGTTTTCAATGTCATAAAAAATATTATCATAAATTAAAAGTGTGCATAAACAATAAACCAATTCATATAATTATTAATAAACTTTAAATATATATATATATATATGAGTCAGGATCCGTTGACATCAGGTGTCAAACTTGTAGAGTTACACCTCTTAATACCTTTTTGTAAAATGCGAATTTGACCAATCCAACCGTTGAATTGAAAGTTCTTATAAAGTAGATCAAACTTATAAAATTTCATAAAAATCGAAAACTAATTGAAATTTGATCAAACTAATTTATTTTAACGTATAATATGTTTTTAAAAATAAGTAAAAGTTTACTATTAGATAACATACCTACGAATGTTCAAATTACCTGAAATTTGATATACATAATCATGAAGGTAATATAATGTGATTCAACAGTTGGATTAGTCAAATTCACATTTTACAAAAAGTTATTAAGAGGTGTAACTCTACAAGTTTGACACTTGGTGTCAACGGATCCTGACACACTCTCTCTCTCTCTCTCTCTCTCTATATATATATATATATATATATATATATTACACTTTATAACCCAAACCCTAATAGGTTACGCGGATCGGTACCTTTGCTAATACATATAACTAAGAATGTCCTCACAAATATTAATGATGATATTAATTATTATTTTAAAAAATATTTTTAAATATCTAACGGCATTAATAAACTATTAAATATTATCTATAAAATATAAAATCATAACATATATATACACGCAGACATCATAAAAGAGCATATAAATTATCAATATAATTAAAGTTGAATTAAAAAACTAATTAAATAAAAATAAAAATTGATATAAGAATTATATAAGTTTTCAATGTCAAAAAAATTATTATCATAAATTAAAAGTGTACATAAATATTGCAATAAAAAGCAAATTAAATAAAACCAATTCATATAATTATTAATAAAATTTAAATATATATATTACACTTTATAAGATTGTAAATATATTGTTGTGAGTTTTGAACTATTTCAAAAGGAAAATACGATCAACAACATATATTTATATTTATTTATTTTGTGTTTAAAAATTTTCTGTTAAAATATTCTTACCATAAGTTTTTTACAAAAAAAAAAAATGAAAAACTTGCTTTTACTATCAAATTAAAAATTTGATAATATATGAAACTCAAATTAACCCTTAACCATAGTCCATAGACTAAAACTTGTTAGAATAGAACATACGAAAGGACTCAAAGTTAATATAATTTTTATATCAACTTTCCATTACACCAACATAAGCCAAATGAAACAGCATAAGATAGAAGTTCAAGTTGTCACCAAGAAACAAGGATAATAGAGACATGACTCTTTATAAAACAGACTCTTACTGGGAAATTAACATACTGAAATGACACAACCAGAAACCAACATAACCCAAACCCAAAACTAGACATGCCTTTAGAAAAAGCACTTTAGTCTTGTTTCCCCAACAGAGTGAGGATGAACTTCTTGTAGTCCCCTGAGATTTCCTTGGAGACTGCATCTTCAAGATGAACACTGTTTCTCTTGTAGTAAAGTTCTTTGATGTCCCTCAGATCCTTCTCAGCCCTTGTGACCACCACACGGCTGAGTCCATCCTCATCAGTTCCAAATCTTTTCATTGCATTGCGCAGAACCTATACATAATGGAAAATTTCCAAGGTGAGTCCTACTATAAGAATTAAGAAATGTTGTTGGTTCTATCATCGAGGACATTGTTCTAATTGTTAAATATACACTCTCATTTGGAGGTTTCAAGTTCAAATTTTAGCATATGAGGTTCCAAAGATCCAAAAAATCAAAGTTTGTAAAGATGTTATGGATCACAGAGGAAAACATAGCATTATTTAGGTGCATATAGTTAAAGTTTAGGTTGATTCAATTACATTTAGAATTTTAGATGCTATCACATGTATAAATATAAATAATGTCTATTTTCTAGCTAGCAAATAATAGTAAGAACCTGACCTTTTCATAGTACTTCTTATGGTCATTGATGCACCGAATAGCTGTGTGCAATGCCTTGTGGAAGTCATCAGATGTTTGGTCCAACAATTTCTGCAAAGATAATACAAAAAAGAAAGTTTATGAAAACATATCATTTCAGTTATTTTAGACCAAACTTGTAGGGAACAAATAATTAAAAATACAAGAGAAAGAGGAAAATCAGAGAAAAAGGCAAAGGCTCTTCCTTTGGTACCTTACTGATGGAGATGCCATGTTCATCTCTGTAACGGTTGAAAGTTGCCACAAGTTGAGTCTTGCTCCTTGTAGTAAGGATCCTGATGACTTCTTCATAGTTGCCTTTCTTCTCCTTGACACTTTCATGAAGAATATTAGCTTCAGTTTGTGCCAATCTTGTATTTATCTCATCACCCTCATATCTGTATGAGGTCACCAATCCAACTAAAAGCTGCTCAAAATCAACCAACCTCATAGACCATTAGTACAACAACCAAAATCCTTTCCTACTATAGATGGGGTCAGCTACATGAATCAAACTATATCATAATATGTTATTATAAATCATGTCAAAGACATACCATTTAAATCAAAAACATTTTTAAGACATGATTCACAGTAAGAAATTTAAATCCATTTGAACTTTTTGATTTATTCTATTTTTTTTCATCTAGAAGTTCTTCTGCAGAAGTGCATACAAACTGGCTCATTATGGTGTCACAGAGACCATTAGTACACCTAAAAAATTTCATCAATAAACTTGAATCAGTGACCATAAAGAATGACTCACCTGGCGAAGATGGCCAGTGGTATTAGCTGCCACATCTTCTTCCAAGGAATGCTTGTAGCGGTTGTGATAGGCACGCCTCACAGCCAAGAGCTCTTCAGCAGATAGGACACAAGCAATTTCAGCAACCACATGGTAGTCTTTGTTGCCATTCCTGATTGCTACATTCACCAAAACCGCATCACGGTCTGCAGGTTCCAACATCCAGCGGTACACAGCTCTCTGATTTGTATACACCCCATTATTTATAAAATTATAATCAAGAGATTATACAAAAAAAAACTATATGAAAATTAATTAGCAAAATCATGTTCTAATTCTAATTAGTGATTGTGATACCTCAAAGTCACCAGAGATCTCTGACTCAAGGCGCTTGATGAGGTCCTCTTGGAAGAGCTCCTCATAAGCTTTTCTGATTTGCTGCCTCTGATAAACATTCCTGTGACCCAGTATTGCTATAATGGCCTTGTCATCAGCACCCCATCCTGCAGAATTGAAAACCATTAAGTACAATTTCACAATTTACTTTTTGTATAAGATACCATGTCATCATCATGTTGATCAACTATTGGAAAAATTAACTTAAATTTACATTGAAATATCCACAGCTCATAGATGACAACAGATTTTGTTAATGGACTTTCAAGCTAAGACAGAAAGGTAAACAAAGAAAGGTAATAAAACCAGTCAATCAAAATGAAGCAAATTCTCTGAGAAATGGTTAAAAGGACCTTTGAAAGCATTTCGGAGGGCTTCTGCATCCTCAACTGGGGAATGGTGGTTGGGAGCAATGAGAGTAGCCATAGTTGAATATATTTTCCCTACTAGCTAGGGGGCTGGTTATGTTATGATGAAGTTTACCTTAACAGCTCCTCTATATATAATCTAGTAATTAAATAACCTATAGTGCTATATGCTAAGCAAGAACATATAGTGACATTGAATAATTGAACATCGGGCCAATAGAAAATTGATGAATCTGTAGCTACACGTATCCCCTGTATTGGTATCTAGTGGGTATTGAGTTGTTTTTTATCCTTGTCTTATTGAATTAGTAATCAATACCAATGTCTTGGAAATGTACAATAGGTTGAATTAGGCATAAACCATATGCATTGTTTTTCCATATAATCTGAACAGAATATATTCCAGGCAGATATACAATTATGATCTGACACTGCATAATCTAGGTAGAATCATTAAAGTTGTACTACTTCAGTACTATATTAAATGTGCACAAGCGCTCGAGTGTTTAGCCTTTACTACATGATTACATCAATAAACTATGCATTGAGATGTATAAGCTTTAATGGTAAATTAATTAAAATAAAAAACAAAAAGCACAGCAGCACAAGCCTAATTTAAGAACTGGGCCAGACATTAAATTTGTCTCCAAAAGTATAAGACAACCAAAAAAATTTGTGGATTTGGTATATCAACTTAAAATTTGTTCACTTTATTCCAATAAAATGAGAGGGGGGAAAAGCTTAACATGAGTTGGATTTTACACATGAACAGATTAGACATTACGTTTTGGTGTTTGCTATACAATTGAGTAATAAAATCTTCATATTTAAGAGGAAAAATATTATTAAATTAGTAAAAAGAAAAGCCTCAAAATTATATATAAAAAAGATATAAACCAATCCTGTGAGCTGTAAATAAAATTTATTATTAAATTCAAAGAAAAAAGTGTAGCAGTTGTGCCTGATATTCTTAGATTACTGTTTTCTGTCTGTCACTTGGGGTCGGTGACTAATGAGTCATCGGGGTTCAAAGTTTTAAACTTTGACAAACAGACAATAATATCAGTAAACATTAAGTCATACTCATAAGTATGGTTCTGCATCCAATTGTTTGGTATATCAACAATGTCGGAAAGTGGTTCAGGTTCAGGATATATTTTCCAACATATAAGAGCCGGGAAAATTAATTAATTGATCACAGGATGCAACACAGGAAGGGTAAGTAAGTTTATAATCACATTTTAAGAATTAATTATAATTAATTAACTATTATCTAGTAGCATCAAATAAAAACAAGATAAATTAAAAAATATTTATTTATTTATAAATTCATGTGGTACCTTTGAAAGCCTTTCGCAGAGCCTCAGCATCTTCAACAGGAGAAGTTTGGTTAGGAACAACAAGGGTAGCCATTGGAATCAAGCTTTTCTTTCTCTAAATATATCTGCGAAGGTAGCAATGTGTGGTAATGGAAATTGGCTTTGGTCACAATATATAGTACCAATGGCTCCTTTGGAATTAACGCTTTCTCAGGATTATCATGTAAGAACATTGCTTTTTCATGTGTCTAATTATAATAATATTATTCAATAAGCAAAAAAAAAAGCCTTTGAAAAGAAACGGAAAGCAAAGCTGGCTTCTGGTGTTGAGGCTTGGAAAGAATGCGTGAGTAGTCAAGTAAGTATCATGATTCATGAGGTGTGTTTTCGTCCCTTTCTGTTTGCATGGAGAACAAATGGCAGCGATGACGTTGGATTCTCTTCTTTCAATACAATATAACGTTCCTTTACCTTTACTCCCTTTGTTCATTTATTTACCTATACACATACATGCCTAGCTTGCTTATATTTGTATTTATTTTTTTATTAAATATTATTTTAATTAGGGGTGGGTAGCATAGCGGTAAGTGATCATTGGATTTGGGGCCATTGCTTTTAACACCCTCTTTTTGCTATTCGCACCCTCTAATATTGTTAGTAATTTTAAAAATTCTCATCCTGCCCCTCCTTCATTCCACGCCACCTCCACCTCCAATATTATGGTCCGATATCGTTCAAAACAGGCTCGGGTTTGATGAGTGGCTGATTTGCGGGTCACTTGTGAGACGAATGGGTTGATGTAGTTAATAAGTCAAGTAAAAGTTTTGGTTTTTTTTTTTGGAAATTTTATTTTTCTTTTTGAATTATTTTTTAAAGATTAAAATACGCAAATGGGCCTAAAATTATCATTGGGCTATTTAATTTAGAATAAATTATTTTTCAAAACAATTACATTAACTTAAATACATTAAAACTACATGCATTAAAACGAAAAAATTACAATAAAGCTACAATAAATTAAATACATTAAATAAAAATTTCACTAATCCAAATTGAGCCAAAAAAAACTCTAAATACATGCATCAGAACGACCTAGAAACCGTAGCTGTCAACTATTGTAAGGCAGTGAATGTTCCTCAATCTTTCGTAGAATCTAAAAAGGTAGAAATAAAAACACAGTTAAAATTTAAAACAATTAACATAAAAAAATTACCCATTACTAAGATATTCTAAGAAGCACAATTAAAATTATTCCCTTCAAACATAGTATACAATAAAAAAATTTAGAAATTTCTTTGTATTTTTGGAGCTTCCTTAAAAAGATGTTCATAATCTTTTAAAGAGAAACAAATACATGTAAATCTTAACTAGGGAAGCAACAAAGAATCAAAGATGTGTGGAGCCTCATCACCGCTCACGTCTACTGTTGTCAGATGACACAGTGAAATGATGCCCCAATACTACCCCGCTCTCCTCTCTTCCTCTGCGAGACACCATCGGGCACAACTCATCTCACCAACCTTCATTCTAAAGCTAGCCTTTGCCAGAAGAAGGTTGTGCTTGAACCCCATTGCCTAACTTCCACCAAACAACGCCACCATTCTCTCATCATCCATATGTTTCACATGAATGAGAGTGAGAGAGAGGGTCTTGAACCATTTTGGATCTTGAACGCATAAATAAGAGAAAGAGGGGGTCTCAAACTTGAAAATTTGAGTGATGAGAGTGAGATAAAACTGAAAATTCAGGCTATAGGCATGGCCCGGCCTTGTCCTATGTTGGTAATGGGCTTTATCGGGCTAGACTAAAAATCCCAGGAGTTATTCGGACTTTTAAAATATATGCTTGAGCCCTACATTTTTGCGGGTAGCCTAAATTTTTATACGGGTTTTGCAGTCTACCTGACCTTTAGCGGGGTTTTATGGGTAGCGAATTTTATCAGGATGAGCTAAAAATCCCGAAAGTTATTTAGACTTCTAAAATAAGTGCCCGAGCCCTACATTTTTGCGAGCTTTTATGGGTCAACTCGGTCGGGTTAGCCCATTTTGCCAGCTCTAGAATGAGAGAGAAATTTTTCTCTTCCAACGAATATGTTGATGTGGATCGTAAAAATACTTATACCTGTGGATATTTTGTGGATATGCCTGCAATGGATACATGCATATTTATAAAATGGGGATATTATACTAGCCGCCCAGCAGGTACCCCATACTTATTAAAATATATTATTTATTAAACATATTAAAATATTAGGATTTTTTATTTTATGATAAGATAAAATTTATTTTATATTATTTTTTAATGATATTATATAATGATAATTTATATTATATAATATTATATTATTGTATATTATATTGTATTCTCTCATTTTCATCTTATAATTTTAAAATTTTTAATGTTAATAGATACACATGGGTAACCGTTTATTTTAACGGGTATGGATATGGGTAGTATACTAATACTACCTACTCCCATTTTATTGACATCCCTAAATGTGAGTGAGTGTGGAAAAATAGATTTAAAAGAACATGAGAATAACCTCACAAATATTTGTCATTTTCAAAGTCATCTCAGCTGCCTAAAAGAAAATTTAGCTTGAAGCAATGTGGCCTGGCTATTCATAGCACAATGTTGAACTTCCATAGCCTAACATCTAAAACTATGTTTGTGGCCCCATCAAATACAACCAATGTTGAACATTTCTTGCAAAGCAGTTAATGTTGTTCCCGATCAAATGCAACCAATGTTACACATTTCCTGCAAAGCAATTAACATAAACCCTACAGCCTCTAATGGATCACTCAATCGAGTGACCCACAACATGGGAGATGGGGAAGGTCAAGCATGTGTTTGTCATGCGAGAAGTGTCGAAGAAATGATTAGTGAGAATAGAGATAGCGATGAAATAAAAAAAGCAACCTCGTATGACATAGCAAAGAAACGAAGGAGAGATAGGAATAATAGGTGGGTCCCATGTGTTTTTTTTTTACTTCTCTTCAAACGAGGTGAGATATTATTTATTTCTTCAATCACTTTTTATTCAACTAAACAACCGGTCATTACTATTTCTCTCCTATTTCACACATATTAATTCAATATCAAACAACCTATATATATATATATATTCCTATTTCTCTTCCTTATTTTTCTTTTCTCTATTTCTTTCATTTATCAAAACAAAGTGTAAGCAAAGGGGGAACAAAAAGAATTTTCTAATTTAGCAAGTTACTTGAAACAGAAGGAATTAGGTTTAATCTAAATACCTTTGAACATTCAGTAGGCACTGTATTTATAATAAAATCCCATACAAGAGAATCCCTTGATTGTAGGGATTGTGAGAAGCTTCTGCTAATCTTAATTACCTTAATTACATAATTAGAAAACGAAATCAGAAACGATTTATTTACAGAAACTAGTTATAAACAGAAACTCAACACACTAATTATATATAGAAATTTAGAATATTCTCAATACTCCCCTTCATGTTGGTGCATATATGTCATGCATTTAGCTTGTCACAAATGTAAGCTATCTCTGGTCCTCAGAGTGACTTAGTATGCATGCCTGCTAACTGGTCTCTAGAATTTACAAATTTTGTAATGACTTCACCAGAAAGAACTTTCTCACGGATGAAATAACAATCGATCTCTATATGCTTGGTCTGCTCATGGAAGACAGGATTAGAAGCAATATGCAAGGCTGCCTGATTATCACAAATAAGCTTCATAGACTGTATCTCGCAGAATTTTAGTTCTCAGATAAGTTGTTTCAGCCATATAAGCTCACAAGTAGTAAGGGTCATAGCCTGATATTCGACTTCTACACTTAATCTAGCAATAACATTTTGCTTCTTACTTTTCCAAGCAACAAGATTACCTTCGATAAGGACACAATACTCTGAGGTTGACCTTCTATCATTAGGGCAACCAGTCCAATCCACATTTGTGTATGCAACAATATCAGTATGATCTCTGTCTCTTAAATTTTGGGCCTAGGCATAACTCAAACCCAAAATCTAGCTTGTAGAGTGAGGACTACCAAGACTTATATACTTTTATTTGGCCTCATCTCTAGTTAATGTGGGATTCTCCAACACACCACCTCACGCCCAAGGCTGGACATTTGGAGCGTGAACATCTATAGGTGAGGGGCCAATAACATATCTAGGAGGATATTGATACTTACCCCTTTTTGTTGGTAGCGGCGACAGTGGCAAAGACAGTGGTGGCGGTAACGATGATGGTGGTGTAGAGTGTCAAGCAACAATGGTGATGGTAAAAGGTGTTAGGTGGTAGTGGCAAGGGTGACAGAGATGGTGATGGCGGTGATGGCCATGGAAATTGCAGTGGTGGTGGCAACAACGATGGCGGTGGCGGCAATGACGACGATGGTGGTGTAGGGTGTCGAGCAACAATGGTAGTGGTAAAATTAGTGTTAGGTGGTGGTGGTGGTGGTAGCTGCGATGGTTGTGGCAGTTGCAGTGGTAGTGGTGACAGTGGTGGTGGTGGTGTAAGGTGCCAAGCGACAATGGTGGTGGTAAAATGTGTTAGGTGACAATGGGGGAATAACAATTTTGGGAATTAGGTTATGTTTGGTATGAGCTTAGCATAATTTATTAATATGCTATGTTTATTGTATTTAGATGACTCCAATGGATATAGTTTTAAGGTTTATGGTATGTAATGTTCTTGTAGTCTTAATCTATAGCTTTCAGAAATGAAAAAAAAACATCTTTGTACACTCTCACTATTTGTTTAATGATGAGATTTATGTTACTTGATTGAGTTTCAAATGATTGTGGAATTATTTGAGTTCAAAAACCATAATCTAATCTAAGGCAAAATTGCACATTTTCATATAGCAGAAACTGTGAGATGCCAATTTCATTCACAAATATGCTTTTTTCATAAGTACAATTTCATAGTTTTCTGTGACTTTGACCATAACAAATAAATAAACCAGAAAAACAAATGTTCTGCAAATTAAAGCTTTACTTTGCATCTAACAAAGAAAACATAACTAGACTATTGTTAGCCTTTTTCATTACAAAATGTATCAAAATACAAAATATGGTTCCAAAAAACATAACTAGCCCATTCATCAAGTTCTACAAGATTTTTCATTCCTCAGTGTTATTGCCAGTGCCTCCTCCTTGGGCAGAACTTGTTGATTCCTTTGACATCACTTGTTTTAAGAATCTGTTGGAGTTATTTGTAAAAGATGCTAGTAAAGCCTCCCTTGTAACAACTAGCCTCTTTTCCCAAACATAGTTTGCAGGTCGTAGCATATAGGCATCAGGTGGCCTATATCTACGTGGGATTAATCCAGGAGGTCTAAAAGGTGCAAGTGCTCTTACAAATAGAAATTGTTGGCCTGGAGGATGCAGACTTGGGTTAACAGCAGGTCTCACTATTGGATTCTGTTGGCATGAAGCCTGCACACTTTGGTTACCAGCGGGTCTCACTATTGGAATCTTTGGTCTATCCAAACATTGTTTAGCCTACATAAAAAAAAAATCCAGTTTAGAACTAAATAAAAGAAGATCAAATTTAGAGAAATAGAAAATTGTTTACCTTGAATTGTGCAGCACCCCTAGTTCTTAGGACATCCATATTTGGGGAGGCAGGTCTAATAGTATTAGGTTGCCCCTACACAAGACATGAAATAGACTTAAAGATAAAGATGGTATTAAACAAAATTTACAACAACACATGAAACGGATTTTGTGTACAAGACCAATTTCTTGTAGTTGGTTTATGAAACAGAATTTACAGTATTTGTAGTTAAAGGCTGTTAAGGAAGACCCCTTAGGTTTTCTTTGGGAGCTTGTCCTAAGATCAGAGCTTGGTGTTGCAGGACTTCTTGGAGGTAGATTTTGATCAGCTTGTGTTTGGGACCTTGTCCTAACACCACTGATTGGTGTGCCAGGACTTCCTGCAGATAAATTTTGATCAACCATTGTTTGGGACCTTGTCCTAACATCACTAATTGGTGCCACAGGTGGTGCAATAGGAGGCAAACCAGTTTTACTCCAAATTTTAGGTCTAGTTAATGGTTCAATATATGGTTGATAAGCTCTTCTCCATGTCTCAGTTGAATACATTGGATGAACAAATTCCTAAGGCCTCATGTTATTTTGAGTCATACATGCCACAACATGCTCACAAGGAATACCAGTCAAGTCCCATAAATTTCAAGAAGCAACTTCTAGCACCTAAATCAACTACCTTTCTCTGTTGCAGTGCCTGTTTGGATAAGATTTTTGTTTCTCACAACCACGTTTTGACTGGTCAAAACGTGGTTTCAGTTTATGCATATATGTTTGGCTAATTTTTGCCTGCACAGTAAACCAATTTTGGGCATTTATCAACGTGGTTTGGCGGAATCGTTTTGCTCATTGATTTTGGCAGAATACGTTATGTGTGTTTTACACATATACCCCTATTTCGATAGCCAACGGTAACAAGTTAACGAAGGAGAGAGAGGAAAAACCACGTCCATTTCGAGCCTTGTGGAGAAAATACAGAGAGCGAAAAGTTTGGAGCATTTTTTTGCCTGCAGAAGAGAACTTCTTGCGCCCAAGATCCACTCTGGTTGAAGCGTTTACGGATCACGAACCTGCAGATCGTGAAGTGCACTCATTGAAGGTCCAGATCCAGTGATTAATCTCCTCCATTCATCGCAAATAGGTACCCCATTTGATGTGTTTCTGCTCTAAACTGTCTTGTTCTTCTCATATTCGTTGTTCTGTTGAGTTTTCTGGCTGCTTCTTCTCGGCTTGTTGTCTTCATTTTTGTGCTTAAATATGTACTTCTGTATAGGCATATGAGTTGTGGATAGTTATCATTCTATCTGTTATGCAAACTTGTTTAGGGGAATTTTTTGAGGGAGATTCAAAAGGGAGAAAGTGATAACATAAGTCAGCTATATATCTATGAGGTATTCGATAAGTGAATGGAATAAATAGAGATTATTAATGAGCAGGGACTTTAGGACTTGGTCCAGAAGCCAAACGCAGCAACCAAAATGCCATGGTGTTCTTGGCCTGCACATCGGCTGATGAGGTGTATGTTTGGAGGTGATTAGCTCTTGCAAAGTCTTCCGAAATTCAATAAATTCCTACCTCCCTCCATCTTGGGACTCATCAAAATGCCCACAAACATAATAACTACCACCAAATTCAAATGGGTACTGCATGCCTTAAAGGAACTCATATTATTGTTGGAAACTATGTAACTAATTGGCTTATAAAGAGCTAGAAATTAAGGAGGGTTTTTCTGTCTAGGTACTAATACTATAGCTAGGTAGCTATACAAAACAATGGAAACTTGGTTATTAACATAAACAGAGAGTTTTTGTGTGTAGCTAGAATTAGTAGGTAGAAATTAAGGAGGGTTTTTGTGTGTAGCTACTAATCCTAAGAAGTACCATCTACAGAATGATTAATTTCCTTAGGTAACAGGTTATTAACATCAAATGTCACTTAGAGTAGTAGTTTTGGGTTTAAGTTGAAGAACATGGAATGATAGAGGTACTGTTAGGTGATGTTGTGCAGTCTTCTTTGATTCTGGTCGTTGTGATTGGAAAGAGATCAAGAGTCTTGTTGTTGAAGAGGGAGTGTTGCATTTTGCGAAGGAAAAAGGTGGAATAGTCTGCCTTTCTTGATTCAGAGATGATGAGATTTATTTGGCTAAAATGTTCTTTTGATCATGGTTTTGAAGTTCAATAATGTGTAAATTAGACTGAAGTTCGTGATAGATTATGGAGTATTCCCCACTTTCACAGTGGGCAAGTTAAAACCATTGTGCTCATAGCCTTTTGAAAGATGGACTTGAGTTAATCATTGATTCTTGTTAAACATTAATACTGAATTGAAACTTGCAACAATGGGAACAAAGATTGGTTGCAGACCAAGTTATTGGTTGTATTTTGTCATCTGGTAAATCCCATTATGTTCAGTCTTGAAAACATGAGAAATAGTGTGTCACATATTAACCTTAAATGTACATATTTCTCACCCTGTGTCCTCTTTTTAAGTTTGCTCAACATTTCTCTTCATATGTGTATTTAATAGATCTGCCAAGGGATAACTGATACTTTGGCATACCATTCTTGAAAAATCTATCTGGAGCATGTTCTTGGCTTATTAGATTACTCTGTTGTTATATTCTGGCACCTCATTTGATCTAAGTGTTCAAGATAAAATCAATTTATAACCAACCCATGGTGGAAAAGGAAGATTAATTACCTGAAAAAGCAAGGTAGCTGAGTTAAAAAAGGACATTTCTTTTGTACTTGATCCAGTAGGATAACCAAAGGTACCATGAAAATGGTTATTCATATCCTGATTGAGTTGGCAATGATGAACTTGGAGTTGTTGTTGTAGCTGCAGTTGCTTGGTAAGTTTCCTCCTGAGCTTTTGCCTGTCCCTAGCCTTATGGTTGTAAAACCAATAGAACACATTTTTGCCTTGTATCCTTCCATAGAAAGAAAGGTGGGTTGTTATTTGCTGAATTTGAGAAGCACTAGGAGTTTCTAATTCCACTCCTGTAATGTTCCTTCAAGATCAGGAGTTGTCAGTTGTAGGGCTCCAAGTTGATGAACCTGCTGGAGACATTGGTAGCTTGTTCTGTTTAGATTCTGGGTTGAGTTGCTGCAGACAAGGAAGGGGATGTATAACTTGAGGGACAGAGAGAAAGTTACAGGCAAGTAGAGAGGAAGAGACAAAAAGGAAAGAGAATGAACATCTAGGTGGGTGATGCTTGTATGGATTGCCAACTTTAAGGTCAGAGATACTGTGCTTTGTGTTCTGATTTGGTGCCAATCTTTTGATATTCAGAATTTTAACTCTCATTTTTTCTTCTGTTGATCTCTGGATTCATGTATTTAAATCCTTCAACTTGCTGGATTTGTTCAATAATTTGCCTTTTTTTTCTGAAATGGAAGAGAGATCTCCAAAATAACTAAAAGGAGTAGGCATAATAAGGGGTTCAAAACCAATCCTGGTTGAATGGCTGTGGTCTTTTTGAAGTTCTGTCAGGCTCCAGATAAATTCTGGTTAGGAATTTTTTTATCTCGGCTAATTATTGCTTGAAGTTTGTACTCCCTGCCCCAACTTTGATGTTTTACTTGCCATTTTACAATATATAAACACACACACTCATTAATTTACTGTTCAGTTGATTATGGTCTTCTTTGGTGGCATGTCTTTTTCTTATGTCATGTATCATTCATATTTTGGTTTGTTTCATCATAAAATGACAAAATTAGGGGATAACATCTTTTTGTCCACTGATGTTCCTTTCGGAGGAGCATTCAAGTGAGGTTCCAGTCCATGCAGAGAGAGAGAGAGAATCTGAAATGAGAAGGATTAAAGAAATAACTGATTGTGTGAAAATTCCATAATGGTGTGAAAAATTTGTATCTATTCATGTCTCTGTTACTAGATTGTGTTGGAATAAATAATGATAAAAACACATTCCTTATGAAGGCAATTAAAGGGATCATGAACAGGAACAAAAGCAGAGTTAATGTAGGTGTGAATTCCACAATTAATGTTGAAGAACAACTGATAAGACCTAAGGCTGTGTGGGATAAGGATGCTCTTAAATTGTTTATCGACGGAGCAATGGAACAAGTAAATAAAGGGGAGCGCAATGGAACTTCACTTACGAAGAAGGGTTGGGCAGGTTTGGCAGCTTATCTCCTGGCTGGTAGCGGTAAAAGTTATGAGAAACAACAATTAAAGAATAAGTGGGACAATTTGAAGAAAGAATGGGTTCCATGGTATACTTTGTTTAAATATTTCACTGGTTTGGGTTGGAACCATGAGCGAAACACTTTCAATGCAAGTGACGAGTGGTGGAATGCAAGGGAAAGGGTATGTTAATTTCTTGTATAACTCAAATTTTATATTTAACCAAGTCTGATATCTCACGTTACATATGATTATTAACCTATATTTTATTTGCAGGAAGACCCCACTTATGGAAAATACCGCCATCAAGGCCTACAATATGCACGTGAAATGACATATCTTTTTAAAGATCAAGTAGCAACTGGTGAATATGCTTGGAATCCATTCTGTCACGATTCACAAGAAGATGAAGGAGGGAATGATGAATATGCTACAGGTGCACAAAATTTAGGAATGGATAATAGTGAAGGTTCTGGTGATAGTGAGGATCCAACCATAGGTGCTTCCTACGGTAATATGGGCGGTGGTAGTAGTATGGGTTTAGGGAACATAAATCTAAACACCTCCCAAAATAATAACACATCAAAGAGTGGGGAGAAAAGAAAGAGGGGTGGAGGAAAGGGGAATGCCAAAAAGGGAAAAACAAGTAATATGTCTCAATTAGGACAACATTTAGATAATGTTGCAACGGCAGTTTCATCCCACACTTCTGCTGTTATGGCAACAAAAGAAGGTTCTGACATTGGAATTGCAATGGCTGCCCTTCATAATTTGCCAGGTGTGGAAGAGGACGGAGCTTTTTATACGAAGTGTTGTCAAGTTTTTCTAAACCCTCGTGCAGTGCAGGTGTTTCTGGCAATTCCAAATCCTACAAACCAATTATTATTCCTTAAGAGTATGATAGATAACATCAACCATCCTTGAGCAAACAATATTTAGTACTTAATAGTAGTTGATTAGTGTTTGTATGTCTTCTCACTTTATATGGTGTTGTATGACTTATTTATAGTATAAATGGACCATGAGACTTATATTTTATGACTAATTGGTTGTAACACTTATTTAAAATGGTATTGTAAGATTGACTTGTTGTTAATGACTTGGAAAATGTTGGTGTTGTGGTTTGTCTTTTTTGCAGATTTGTAGTTGAAATGTCCTATTTACCATCAAATGATAATGATCCCAACTCAAGTGAAGCTAATGACTTGAATGAAACAATTACAAATTTGATCCCAACTATGGTAGGTATCTCAACACTTTTATTTGGAGAATATTGTATGAAGTATCTTTGCAAAGAACCGTGTAGGACAAGTGAAATGAGTGGGAGCAAATGGGTTCATGACATGTTGCATGGAAATCCGACAAGATTCCATGAAAACTTTAGGATGGATGCAGATGTATTTACATTGTTTTGTAATGCACTACTTGACCATGGTTTTAAAAGGGACTAAACGTATGGGTATACAAGAGATGGTTGGTATGTTCTTGTATGTACTTGGACATGGAGTGGGAAATAGACTCGTCCAAGAAAGATTTCAACATTCGGGTGAAACAGTTAGCCGACATTTTCATAATGTCCTTAAGGCATGTTTAAAGTTGTCACACTTGTTAGTAAAGCCACAAGAATACACATTTGAATATGTGCAAAACAAGATCCGCAATGACACAAGGTATTGGCCATATTTTCAACATTGCATAGGAGCAATTGATGGCACCCATGTCCCATGTGTAGTTCCTTCACAAGAAAGTGGGAAGTTTATAGGTAGGAAGGGATATACAACACAAAATGTCATGGCTATTTGTGATTGGGATATGTTCTTTACATTTGCATTGCCAGGATGGGAAGGATCAGCTCATGATGCAAGGGTTTTCAAGGATGCACTTACAAAACCACAATATAATTTTCCACATCCTCCTCCAGGTTTGATTTATTACTTTACTCACCATCATTAATGGGGGCGTTATAGATGCCTATTTTAATAAGTTGTTTTTACTTGTAGGTAAATATTATTTGGTTGATGGTGGTTATCCAACTCCAATAGGGTACTTGGGTCCTTATAGAAGAGAAAGGTATCATCTTCCAGACTTTAGGCGTGCAAGGCGATTTGACAATCATAATGAAGTATTCAACTATTTTCATTCCAGCTTAAGATCCACTATAGAGAGGACTTTTGGAGTATGGAAAAATAGGTTTGGAATTCTCCGTCACATGCCTAATTACAACTATAAAACTCAAGTTCAGATAGTTTATGCCACAATGGCAATACACAACTTTATTAGAAGATATAGTGACTCAGATATTGAGTTTCAAAGGGTGGATGAAAATTACATTAATCTTGAAGACGTTCATAACCATGTCAACTTCAACCCAGGCATAGATGCAAACATTGTTTCCTCACCGGAGATGAATGTTATACGTGACTCAATTAGGGATGATATTGTGGCTGCTAACAATGCAAATTAATTTGTATATTTGATACTACTTTATTTTTCCACAACTTGTTGGCTTGTACGTCATAGAAGACATACTTATATAATTATGTAGATGTGAATGACGTGTTAAATTGATGAAACAGTTGAATTTCAAATTTAATATTTTTGTCAAACTAACTTTATATTTATACATGATTATTAAACTTACAATGAATTTATTATTTTGAAAAAAAAGATATCATTTCATAATTATTAAACTTACAATGAATTTCTTTGCTCACGTTTTGAATCTTAATAAATATAAAGATTTACAATCAATATTTATTAGCATTTAAAGATTCAATTATAAAGACAAAGAATATTAATAATAAGAATTTAGAGGAATCAATTCACTGTCGCAAGTTACTGTGTTGAATTCAAAACCAATAACTGAAGAAATTAAAAATTTTAAACAACATTAACAGGGTAGAGTCAGTGAATGTTCCACTCTCCAAGGTGAAGTTTCAAAATTATAAATACATAATGGATTAATATTTCTATATAACTAGTAAATTAAAAGCAAAGAATAAATACATTTATATTTATATATAAATTTATCCACTTCTATTTATCTAATAAAATAAATAGTAAACCCATTTTAGTAATTTTATATCTAAAAGTGATTTTACTTTATCTCATCCAAACAAAATCAATTTCTGTCAAACCACTTTTACAATTACGTAGCCAAACAGAAAATCAATTCTACCAAAATCAATTCTACCAAAATCAATTCTACCAAAATCAATTTTACCCAAATCAATTCTTACCAACTGTAAACCAAACGGACACGCAGCCTTGTCACATCAAATTTAAACCCGACAGCACCACCAATTCATCTAGGTTGCCATTCCCCACAACTTCTCTTAGCCTTTTCTAGTCTACTTTCTGCTTTTGGAGCTAATTCACTCATCAAGTTCAATTAAAGGCCTGCATGAAGTAAGGAACTCTTTCTTACATGCATCTAGACAAAATGTATAACCTATCAAATATTGTTGGAGCTTCAGGATCTATATCAGGTTCTGGTCTCTTCACTCTCATAAGAACTATGGACCCTGGGTTCCTTTTCCTCAATTCCTCACAATAATCCCACAATTGATTGTATTGCTCCTTCTCAGATCCTTCAACAATAGTTCTAGCTAACCTAAGTGATTTGTAAAGCTGGAAATCATCCATATGCACCCTATCATTCTTGAAAAATCAAATGCCTCATCCTAGGTTAGACTTGGATAAGCCCTTAACACATACACTAATTGATCAGCTAACAACTTTTTATTTGCAACCTTGTTCTTGAAACCTCTTGCACATGTATGTTCACTCTGGAAAGTCTTTATCTGAAAAGACTTTGCCACATTACTCCGTGAAGTGTAGACCTCCCAATGACAATTCTTTGATTTACACTTTGCTCTACATCTAAAATTATCATTTTTGACAAATTTGATCTCTCTACCAAGGTTAATGCTATAATTCCTCATAGCCAACTTAAAAACATCCAAACTTCCAAAAACCATACCCAACTCTAAGTGCACATCTCCAAATTGTGCTTTCTCATTGAACTCTGGATACCTAATGGTTTTAGCAGTATCTCCATCATTAGAACTAAACACATTCCTAAGTTCTTCTGAGACATAACTATCATTGTCACTATCTGAATTTAATAAGTTATCTTCATCTACAGTTTGCTCAATTTACACACCCGAGGTATTTCTACCGCTTCTCCCACGTGCCATTCTGCACATATATTCAATGGGGGACAACTTATTATTTTATCCACATACATAGCAATTTAGTGGGACCAATATACAAATAAACACACACACACATACACATATGCAAGTGGACCACTAAGTAGTTAAACAATATTTTTCGCACAAATAGTAATCCAACATGACCCCACAAAATAAACAAAACAACACAAAAATAACAAAGGGTTTATACACTAATTTTCAACAATATTAGAACATCAAGATGGGACCAGAACCAGTCAAGAATACTTTATCAATATGGGACCACAATCTATTAAAAAACTAACAATCTATTACAAAAACCCACATATAGAACCACAATCTATTAAAAATCCGATATATGGGACCACAAAACCCTACTCTTGCTAATCACTTTGGGACCACAAGAATGTTACATTTAACCAAGAAAAGACTTACAAGATCATTATTAATCATGCAAAGACCCATTCAGTAGAGAGAGAAAGCGCAAGAGACACTTACCTTGAATGATGATCAGTAGTGGAGAACAACCATGAACACGGAGAGCGAACAGAGGTAGCGCACCGGTAGCAAATAGAGTCGTGAAGAGAAACCGCACCCGTAGCAACCTTGATCAATGGCGGTGAAGGAATTTCGCAGTGAGAAGTGTTTTGGTTAGGTTCATACGAAGGAGTGAAAGAAAGTTACAGAGGATTATTGGGTATTTGTTTGGAATTTTGTTTAGGGTTTAGTTTTGGGGAAATCTACAGCCCTAATTTCATCCAATTAGGCATCCAACATGTCAGATAACAACATAACTGCACAGGTCACTTGCCAACTCAACAACTTTGTTTCAATAAACTAACAAAGGTTAACAGAAGGACTAATGAGTTAACAGTTTTGAACTTTCGGGGACTAATTTGTTCACTCTTTAACTTTTAGGGACTAAAAGTAAACACGATGACACTTTTAGGGACTTATTTGTATATTAACTCTTCAAAAATATGTTGATAAACCAATAAAATTATGTTTTTTTTTCTCACATCTTATATATTTCTTCCACACCCCCTTTTTCTTTTTATTTTTCTCTTCCTTTCACATCACAAATTATAACATCTTTTATTTACTCTCTTCATTTCCTTTTTTTTCTTTCGATCTTTCTTTTTTCCACATCTCTCACTCAAAAAATTGAGTGAGTTTCATTTTCCAATCCAATAATATGGCGATTTCAAATAGACATATAATATGCACAATACGGTACTTTGATGACAAGTAAAACTGTCAGTGAAAATGATTGAATAAAACAGCACATATGCTATTAGTATTGAATAGTACTCGCAAGAATTATGATCCAACATACAATTGTATGGACTTCTAAAGACTATATTAGTTCTATGTACACATTTGTATGCTGCCTAAATCCTAGTATATGTTCAGTTTCGAGATTCAGACTTGGCTTCAGTATTCCGCTTTGTGTACAAAGATCCTACAGCTGGCACTTCAGCATGTGAAGATACCATTGCTGAAAGAGGCTGAAAGTTCGTATTTCCAACAAACCAATAGAGAGCCCATTTCAAATTGCAAAGTGTGTACTTGAGAGCTTTAGTCCAATTTTCCTGCTTATTGAAGCTCTGGGTGATGGAATAGTTTTCCACTTTGTCATTCTCAATCCTGCAAACCAGCCAAAAATATTTCATTCTCAATGTTACAAACCAACACATAATAGTCACAGACTTACAGTTGATATATGAATATGATCATCATAAAATATGGTGTCTATATTCATAAATTCCCAAGAACACCTAATACGATGAACATGATGAAATGATCGTATAATGAAACAGTTCAATGAAATTCATGAGCATAATAACGTTTTGCATATGAAAGTAATTTTTCGCCTATTTTAAGATTTTTTTTTTTATTTCACAGCCAACTTTGAACTCATAAGACAAAAACACCAAGAAAATTATTGAAATTATAGGGTTTAGTTAGGAGAGGAGGAAAAGAGAGAAAAGAAACTTTTAGTAATAACCTCCTGTGCACAATGATATAATATGAAAAAGTAAGCACTAGGCCCTGTGTATACCAGCATTAGACTCCTGATCCTAATCAAATAAGTAAATAAATCAGGAAATATAATGAAATCTGGAAACTGCTATCAGAAATCATGTAAACATCATGAAATATTTTCTAAACATTTTAAAACTACCCCAGACCGCGGGACACATAGTAGCCAAAACAATGACAAACTAGAGATAAACACAACAAATGCCAAGAAACTAGAAAAGAACTGGAGTATAATGAACCTGGCCCAAAAATCACAGCCAAAAAATTACAGCAGAGGAGTGTAGCCCAAACACCCACTGTATGAGTGTGAACAGGGCAATAAGGCCTGGAAATGGCTGCAAAACACTCGCTAGAGTAGGCTGAAAAAGCAACTGCTAGAAAGAGGAAGAGATGCACCCTGACATGCGAGATAAAGCGCACAAGTGGATGGACATCTGGCACATAGCTGCTCTGGTAGTGGTGAAACTTCCGCAGTTAGTGGGTCAGATACCGGTGATAAGGTTGGTGAGGGGCAGTGAGAAGATAAACACACCTCAGATCAGTAGATCTGAGATGGACAACTACTAGACGTGAGAGAAAATATGCTGGACAGACACGCGGCAGTTGGGACGAACCAATCTGGGGATTCTAGAGAAGATGGTGGCAGCTGTGGGCTGAAAAGCCCACTAACAAAGATAAACTGGAGAGAAAGGGTGGCTGGAATTAACCACAACCAACAGGAAGGCGAAAGACAGTTGCTGAAAATTATGGTAAGGTGAAACATATTATAACAAAACAAAAGAGTTCCAAACTTTAGGGAACTTGATAGTATAGCTTGATACCTTGTTGGAATTTTAGGGTTTAGGTAGAGACTAGAGGAGAAGGAAAAGAGAGAGAATACTTTTAATAATATTCATGTGTATAATGATGTGACACAAAATATCGAGAATTGCCCCTCTACTAGTAGTATACTCTAAATCCTAATGAAAGAAGAAAACAGACAAGGAAATAACGAAATTTGGACACCACTTCTAAGAAAACATCTTACTCTAAAATATGCCAAGATATAACAATGATATTATGAGACATTTTCTAGATATTCTACTAAAATTAATTGTTAAGAAATACTAATTGGCATCCAAAACTAAGCACAGTAAGCTTGTCTCATCGTCCTACATCCCGTTTGTTACTTTTACGTTTGGAAAAGAGTGGGAATGGAAGGGTTGGGAAGCTGGCCTAGATGTGCACCAGAATAGATAGCGGACACTTAGTAGGCTTCATTATTGTTTCTTTGTTTCTTCTTCTATTCAGATAGAATAGGAGGGTTGTGAATCCCATGCATAAAGTTCAAAGGAACCATAAATTCCATAAAGCCATGACTAAGTAAACAACATTCTCATCAAGATTTTGAGTCATGCCTGGAGTCAAAGCACTCCCTCAAAGACAAGCTCAGAGTAAAACCTCATAAAACTATCATCCTCTCCTTTCCAGCTTTCCTCAATCAATTAGCAAAAGGACAAAACTGCTTAAATCAAGAACAGTTGAACTTGATGGTACCAGTGCAAAATTTCAGGTTTATCCAATGCAAAAAATGCTTATATCCAATGATAAAATTCACTACCACTAATAAATATATTATAAGCATTATGCAATTATATACTTACTTATAAGGTAGTTTGAAACATTTCTCGGGTGGTATGTTATTCTCCTGATCCTTAGAATTGGCAAATTCTGCAAAATCCTTGAGGCATGCTAAAAACAATGTCATTGCTTTGTCATAGCGAGTACTCCAGAACAAGTTGACTGGACCAAACCTGCAAAACCTTAGCATACATTAATAGTAACTCAGTAGACAAGTTTAAGAACAAATCTAAACGCAGCAGGCTCATTACATAGGTAGCATTTGGTAGAAGAACAAAACGTGACAAAATAGAACGGAACACAACATAACAAATTGTAACGGGACAAAAAAATGTTTTATGTGTTGTGTTTGGTAACTACAGAACAGAACAAGATGATATGTGTTCAATTACATATATATCGTTATCCTATTTATTATTTAATTAAATATTGAAAAATTTAATATGGGGTGTTGGAAGGAGGTATAGTAGGGGGTGTAGGGCGGCAACGGCGATGGCAGTGGCGGTGGTGGTGGCAGCGGCAAAGGCAGTGGTGGTGGCAAGGATGATGGTGGTGGAGTGTCAAGCAACAATGGTGATGGTAAAAGGTGTTAGGTGGTAGTGGCAAGGGTGACAGAGATGGTGATGGTGGTGATGGCCATGGAAATTGCAGTGGTGATGGCCATGGAAATTGCAGTGGTGGTGGCAACAACGACGACAGTGGCGGCAATGACGACGATGGTGGTGTAGGGTGCCGAGCGACAATGGTAGTGGTAAAATTAGTGTTAGGTGGTGGTGGTGGTGGCGGCTGCAATAGTTGTGGCGGTTGAGGTGGTGGTGGCGACAGCGGTGGCGGTGTAGGGTGCCAAGCGACAATGGTGGTGGTAAAATGTGTTAGGTGACAATGGGGGAATAGCAATTTTGGGAAGAAGGTTAGGAGAGTCTGTGGTAATTTTGTCAATAAAAAATTAATAATGAGATGTTTCGTTCTGTTCTCTTTGGTTCCACCTTTTTTTATAGAACCAAAGTGTTCCACTCTTTCAATAATATGTCTTGTTCTATTCTACTTTTAAAATACACCAAACATAGAATAGAACCTATATGTCTCGTCCTATTCTATTCCGTTCCGAAGTGTCTACCAAACGCTACCATAATTTCACTTACAAATTTTTATATAACTCAACACCAACCACAATCTCACCACAGACAAACAGAGTCTGAGCTAGCATGGCCCAAAAATTATTATGAAAACACCAATGCAGCTCCAAAGTTTTTCCTGATGTTAAATAAATAAAAGAAGTAACAAAACTAAAATGTAGACAATTTGAAATTGCTACCAACCAATCAGCTGGTAGATCTGATTTTCATTTTCTCCACACACTATACTTTTGGCTCAACTTTAGCCATGTATTCCAAATAAAATCAGAAATCACCATGACACAAACAATTATAGAGATAGAACCATTAAATATACTTACAGCTCATAAGTACCGTTGTTACTGTCTGTGATTCGAGGGTAGCTGCCCAAAGGAATTATTTTTATACGATATCTAAAAAGCAATGAGTTTAGGATATGTAACAACTTACAAGTCATTCCCAATACATTACATGTAAAATGTAAAGTAGCAATAATATGAAAATGTTAGCTTGCAACACAAAAGCAAATAGGATCTTGCAAGTTTCAGTTTGCTATAAAATTTCAATTCAACTAGAATCCATCTTGCCCCAACTTTGGTAGTAACAAGAAAATCACATAAAAAGAGGACAAGAATCCTTCCAAATTAGCTGTGATTGGAACAATACATTCACTGTCACGGTGTCACCACATCTTTCTAGATACTGTCTAGAAAATCATAAATTTGAACTAGACTACAATGTCCTTGTTGTACAATTCAGCATAAGGGTTAATCCTTTATAAACTTTGGCTTTAATTCCATACAAGATTTTAACAAGTAGCTACCTATGAAGACAACAAGTGTCTCCTCCTTAAAATTATTGCTTGTGATGTTTTCCTCCAGCATATATTACTCAAAAGAACTTAAGAAAAAACAGCTATAATTACCATGTGATTTCAATCACCGTAAGTAGGTAGCTCAAGCATTTAGCACACCCGCTGTTAAATATAAAATTTTGTTTTGAGCTGGGTTCATTAACACATTGTTTTATTATATGGAGATATAAAAGAGAATTGTACTATTATCAATAAAAATTATTAATATTATATGCTTAATGGAAAAGGATACTGAAACTTTGGTCGGAAATACTGGCACATTGTATGAAGGAGAAGGCAAGCTTGGCCCCAGGCAGCATTTATCTCATCCCATTCAACCTAAGTATTTCAAAAATAGTTAACATCATAATTAAAAACTTAAATATTCAAACTTGCAAGATAAAGGATTCAAGATTAAGAACTACAGAAGAGAAATACTTTAGGATAAAAAATCAAAACCACATCTTCAAAATCATCAATGAGGAAAGGACACATGCAGCTAGAACATTTTACTTTTTGAAGGATCATAGGAAAACATGAGTGCACACATCACAAAGTTGGAAGAATTATACCATAGATTAGTTATCCATATTTCATAATAACTGTCTTGTTCGACATCCATTACAGTGACCTTTAGACGTTGAGATTCTTTATAATGAAAGCAACAATATACTACTATTTTCAGTAATTATGATATCATATTAAAATATAATACAAGTTAAACATCCCAAACAACTTACATTGTTATCTATACTCTATACGTTGCCATCCAAAAATATACTTGGCAAGTATGGTATGGATGGGTATATTAATATATATTTTCTGCAAGCACCAAACTTAGGCTTTGTAGGGTTGGACAATATTTTACCTAAGACGATACATATAACTGTGAAAATATGGGTAAGCATGCAACAATTAAATTTTTTCACTGAACAAAACAACCATATAAATAAGCTTAACTCACCCACATGCAATTGCACCCAGAGATGAGATATGAGTAACGCGCACATAAAAACAAAGAGTTACGTTTGAAATAATTGCAATGAAAGTGACTCAAACCAGTGACCTTATAAACAATATTTGCTCATATGCCGCCGTAGTTCATCAATTATTTTAAAGGCATAAGCTCCCAGGGAAGAATCCCAACCATGCATATTAAGCTCAACGACACATTAACATTAAAAAGCAGAAATACAACAGGCTAGGCACTTTACTGGAATTTTAGGGAGTCTTCCAAGTCGAAAATTGTTAATTGTTCCAAACTCTCCATCATGAGAAATGGGGAATGCATCATTGAGCACGTTTGTCCGCTTCAACAATTCTAAATGTGCTTGTGAAACTTCAATCTTTGCCAAAATTGCATCTCTCTCTTCCTGTTGATTGAAATATTTTTGCACAAAGATCAGACTTGGAAGTATTCTTTTCAACAGAAGAAAGGAGACAAAGATGTTTTTCTACAACTTTCTTAAAGTTTTTTGTTACAAAAGTATCTCAACAAGTGAAGCCCAAACTAAAATCACATATAAGACAGAAGTGCAAAATCTGGCCAAAAAGAAAATTTCATTCAGAGTATGATCCTCTGATGATTGTATATATTATCAGTTTTATTTCCTCTATGTTATCAGTGACTATATTTCACATTTAAGATAGCAGTAGAAGTAGAGGCACTTGTTGATGATAACACAATAACAATGAACCGTGTTTGTAGTTTGAACCAATGGTCACTTAGAACTCACCTACACTAGCTTAGTCATAAAGCACAAAGAAAAATTTACAAGAATAAAATTTCTCTTACGAGATGGAAAGTAAGTTTTGGGGAAAGGGAAAAAAAACTTACAAACCTGATGAGAAATTAATTGAAACTGAAAATTATTGAACTCATGCCAATACCTGTTACACATTCAGACATGTAAGATCAATCATTGACATCAAGCATTGACACACACCAAAGGAAAAATGAAAAAATCTATGTTCAAAGAAAATTTCTTTTGGGTGTTGGTGGGGTGGGGATTTTAAGCATATTGAGCTATGGCATTATTTTTTTGAAAATATCTTGTGGTTATGGTACAGGGAAAAATATACCTCTCTTCCAATTCTTTAAAGCGGCTTGATTTTAATTCTAGTTCCCTCAGTTCAGCATTTACTTCAGCATTCTGTCTCTCCGTTTCTTCAATTGCTGCTTCAAGTCTTCTTTCTTCTTCTTCAATCTTGAATATCATTTAAATAGTAAATAACTAATTAGGCTTTGGAAGAAAATATAATGGTACACTCAACACAATCATGTTAATCAAAGTGTTTCTTAAAATAAAGACATTTCAGAGTAAATCTCCAAATTTCCACAACAAAGAATGACAGGTGTAATTTTATTTGATGCAGTTGAAAATGAATTTGATAGAACTGGACCAGAAATTAAGGAATAACAGAAAGGAAACGTGGGAATGCTATTGAATATCCTCCTCCAAATCAAGACGAACGGGTATCTCTCCCTCCAAAACAAACTAACCAACTAATAGAATTATGTGCATTCTCTCCCCTCCATACGTATCCTACCTCTGATATTGCAGTTAGAGGGCTAACTAACAGAACTGGCCCACTTAGCTTTTTGGGCACATCCTTATTTCTTCTAACATATGAATTCCTAATTGGGGGCCTGTCGCTAATACATTCGTTTAAATTTCAAGATTGAAAAGGGCAACATAGATTGCTCTTAGCATGGGGAAATAAATTACTTTACTTTCTGGCTTTCTGGTATACATATATAACACCTGCAGAGGAGAGGGAGGAAAAGAAGGGAGAAGTGATATCACACAGAACTGATCTTGGACGTTGGAACAACTCCATGAAAGTGCAGCTGCCAAATCAAATCAGCCATGGCTCTTGGTAGGTCAGAAGCTTTGATGTATCCAAGTCAAGTTTGCCTGATGTGTATTTATTGTTGCAATAGCATATATAATTATTACACCTAACAGTTCACAATAGACTAATTATGGTGTGGTGTCACCCCTTCTCCATGCTACCAAGGAAAATATATTTGAATTTTGAAGTGCTTCCAAATTGGAATATGTGACCAAAAACTATATTTCAGAATAAACAAATATAGCATGAAAACACATTAGTCATAAGATTCAAACATAGTTAACAGCAGTTATGAATATAACACTAATAGTTTGAAATCCCGAAGAAACATAAGCAATGCACACATCGGTGATAGTAAACCTGATGAGCACCTTCAATTTCTCCTTAAGAAAATCCGCCTCACTGAGGACTTCTCTGGCCTCCCCTTCCAAGCGTTTAAGACAGGCTTCATAGGCTTCAATATCCCGATTTACATCTTCAACCTCTTTATCAAGCTTATCAGACAAAATCCTCATGCAATCAAGACATAAAGGCTGTTCAACCTGGAACCGCATATAGAAAACACGCAAAGTATGATCATCCAATTGCCTCAAAAATCAAAATCAATCAAAATGCTTTTGAGAAATAATAGTTTATTTTTATTTTTTCAAAAGTTCTCTCAGGAACCTGTAAAAAGATTATTTTTCCAAAATAAATTGAACCAAACACGCAGGTTTCCCTATATGAACCTGTGTCTGTGTTGTGGCAATCTCAAATGCTCTAGTCAGGACAGTAATAGTTGAATTGAATCCAGAGTTATGAGGTGGCAAATGGCCTCCAGTATCAGTCCCTGGGGATGAAGAGTGGGTCCCACCTCCATCAGACGCAGATTCAGACTTGTACACAACCACAAACGACTCTTCCATTGCCTTTCCAGGTTGGGCAGTATCGCCGCGAGGCCGAGGAGGAACCCCTTGAGCTTGAGGTCTTTGCTTTGGCAACACAACATACGAATTGTCCATTTTGTACTCATCACACTGTTGGCACCATGAATGGATGACCCTTGCATCCCTACACGTATTCATTGCCTCTTCATCATGAATAAATCACCATAATCATTCTCGTCTGAACAATTTAAATTACACCAGACGACAAGCAATAAAATTCTTCAATTCCAAAAAAAAAGGAAGCATAAATGCAATGAACACAAGCCGAATGCAATGACTAAATCCAAAGAAAGAAATCAGCGAATGGAACAACGGAAGCGTCAATTAAATCAACAGAAACGTTAAATTACGAATAATAATAATAATTAGAGGGGAAGGGAAAGGAAAGGAAGAAAACCCTAAGAAGTAACGAACCGGAGCGAGAAGGGTCGTTGAAGAACTTGTCGGCGTAAGAATCGACGCCGACGATGCAGAGGGAGTTGCGGCAGTTCTGACAAACCCATCGGGGGACATTCGGATCCACCGGAAAGGTCCGAGTTCGACCCTTCTTCATCTATTCTTTTGTTTCTTTACTGAAACTGAAAATCCAATTCTCAACGTTATCACACAAGGTAAGATAAGAAGACAAATTTATTATTGATTGACGTGGGTGCTTTGGCTTAGGTGACAGTAATAGTAGTAGCTGACGCCGTGGATGCCAAAAATCCTTTAATTATGCGGTCACAACGAGCTTAGATTCCAAGGGAGCAAACAAACAAGTAACTGAATCTCAAACGCAGCGCGATAATAACGATTTCGCTCAAGGAGAGATGCGTACAGTACAAAGCACAACGTCGCGCTTGGGGTTAATCGAGTAACGTGTTACCATTAGAGAACGAAACAAAAGTAACAAATTACACCGAGTAAACCCTGAATTTGATCGTTTGGGTATAATTCGAATTTGATAGTTTAATAAAAAGATCGATTTTTAATTAAATACGTGAGGTTTAGACTTTTTAAAAAGTTATTAGGCATGAGATATTGATGTATTTATAAATAATATTATTTTTAATAAATAAATAAATATATTATATAATAAATAGTATAATAATATTTAATTTTTGAGTAAAATATGTTTTTGGTTTCTGTAAAGTTATCGAGTTTTACTTTTAGTTTCTGTAAAAAAAAATTTATTAAAACGTCTTTCAAAAATTTTTTTTACAATTAGTCCCGCCTTTCAATTGGAGTGTGTAAGGTGCTGATGTGTCACGTTTTCTTTCTTTTAGGTGTCACTATTGTATTTTCTCGCGGTTTAAAACCGCTAGAAAATCATGTTTGACCGCCAGAAAACCAAATCACCCCTCCCCTTCTCCCCCACCCCAGTAACCCACCCCCTTCTCCCCCATTTCATCTTCTCTCCTCCAACCACGGTATGGATAGTGAAGCTACTGCAATAGCGAGAAAAATATCGTTGAAGCAGAAGATTAATCCATAGAAATTGACCTCCTCATATGATGTATTACCTCTGCCAACAAATCATGAAATGCGGACTGAAAAAAAAATCAGAGAGCCTCAATATACATGAAGCCCATTCCCTCTTCTCCCCTCCAACCTTTTTCACCCACTAACCGAGAAGCAAAGGGTTCAATCAATATGTGACAGGAAAGAAATTTGAGAGATTTTATTTTGTGGTTTTTAAAGAATTATAAGTTAGGTGCTCCACACAAGAAGTGCAACAAATCTATTTTTGAATAATGATTCTTCATTTTTAATCTTGTGCGTTTGTGATTATAAATTTATTAGCTTATTCATCTTTATCCAATAAATTAAGTGATGCTCCACACACGAAGTTCTACACATTTATTAGCTTATTCATCTTTAAACCCCTCCCGTTTTTTCTAATTCAATTTAATCTATATTCATAAATTTGATTTCGTATGGCACACACCCACCATTTCACTGCAATTTGCTTTCTGGCAATTGAAGAGAGGACCAACAAAATTCCTTTGCATATATTGAAGCAGGATCAACAATAAGTATTGTAGCAATTTGGGCAGCTTCAAGGTCGTGGCTGGGTGGTTTTCGGGGGAGAGGAAATGGGGAAACGGTGGGATGGGTTAAAGGGTGGGGGAGAAGACGGAGTGGGTAGTTTTAGGGGAGGGGAAAAGAGGGCTAACATAACATTTTCTGGCGGTCAAACATGGTTTCTGGCGGTTCAAGACAGTCAGAAAATACAACAATGGACACTTAGGAAAGAGAAAACGTGTCAAACTCGCTAATTTTACAGAGACCAAAAACATATTTTACCCTTAATTTTTTAATTTTTTCTATTGGCCTATTTAGAGATATGTTTATTGTTCTATTTAAACAAATATGTTAGTGACATATTGACATATTTACATTATAAAAAATAAATTTATTAGTTTGTGAATGCACTGACCTATTTAGAGATGGATTTATTGGCATATTTGAAGGTCATACTATGAAATAGGCTTTTAAATAGGCTAATAGGTCAAACTAGACTTTGAAACAGGCCAGGTCAGGCCTAAAACAATGGCCTATGATAGATAACAGGTCAGGCTTGGCCCCTACAAAGCGTAACTTGGCTCGGCCTACTTCCACCCGTATTTCGGGGTCATATTAGTCGCCAATATATGTATCTCAACTAGAGTCCGCAAAATTGACTATTCCAATCGGGTCCGTAAATAAAAATATTTGGGTTTATACACTTATTTTATAAACTCGAATAATTTTGAGTTCTATAGTTCAGTCTGATAAAACCCGCTACCCGCAAAGAGGTCGGGTAACCCACAAAACTCATAAAAAAAATCGGGCTACCCGCAAAAATGTAGGGTTCAGACACTTGTTTTAAAAGTCTGAATAACTCTCGGGCTTTTTAACCGCATCAAGCTGGGTAGCCCGAATTGTCAGCTCTAATGTTAACCGAGCGGGGGTGGGCAATACACAACTCATATCTATACCCATTAAAATTAACGGGTAGCATGTATCTACGGGTACTGCGACACCCTTAGTTATACCGCTAAGAATATCACATTATAACACGTAACCGTCAAACTTACTATTTTTAAAAACGTCAAAATAAGGAATTTTTTTTTTGAAAGAGCTTAGTCCTCATCAACCCATTACATTTCTAATTTCGTATTAAGTATTTATGAAATATGATTTCCTTAAGTTCAAAACTCGTTTTCCGAAAACATCTAGACGATTATCACCTCGCGTACATACACAGCATACACGTAGTTATAAAATCAGTTAAAAGGAAAGAAGCATCATAAATATATACATACATCATAGTGTCGGTGTACTTCTCGAACCAACAAAATAACCATACAAAACATGAGTTCCAGTAGTAGACTAAAATAAATAAGGCCTCAACACAATACAAAACAAGAGGTCGCTAGATCAGAGCTGCTACTACCTAGACTCACAACTACTCACAACTACACTAGTCCTACTCATCATCCTCCGACTCAGCAGGAAGCCATCCACAACTCCTCCTCCCAACACCTCCGAGAGTGATCATCCCGAAATCCTCTGAGGGATCGTCGCTCGAAGAGTCCTCCTCAGGATCCTCCTCCGGCTCCTCCTCCTCGTCCGTGGTGTCATCTATCACGATCAAATCTGGCTCACTCGGGAGAGGGCGGCTATACGTATCAGTACGCACAGGCTGAGAAGGTGATGCCTCGGGAGAGGGAAAGTATCTGGGGGAATCTGGCTCAGCCATAGTCGCCATCCGTGATGACTGAGATGACGTCGAAGGAGCGGGACGACGACGAGGGTTACGAAAAGTAGTATAGCGTCGGAGACTTGGTGGCGTCTCGAACTCGAGGGTCACTGGCACCGTGAAGTCCAACTCCGGAATCAAAGGAAAGCTAGGATGAGAAATGATAAGGCGAACCTCCCCTGTAAACACGCATCGCCTAGGGATGTCGGTCACCCGCCACTGACCTCGTGGCATCCACCGTAGCTGGATCCTCATGGTCGACATACTGAATATCCCCGATGCCGACTGTCGATGTAGCAAAGAAATACAACAACAAAAAATGACAGAAGCAGAAAGAAGGGTGAGAACATCACATGAACTCTTAACAAGTAGAATACAACAACTAGAGCATACACAGGATATTCACACTTTTCAATCACAAGAATACAGTTTATATCATAATGATGCATATGAACTAATGCATGTGGGCCCAGGGAAACATCACCATCCGCAGAGCACAACAGCAACTGCCCGACCATATATGTACAACGTATCAGGAGTTAGAGTCTGTACTAGCGCGGTACTTATAATTTTCTTTTGGCCAATTTTTCCCGACTTCCAGACAATCTCAACTGACCCTGAAAACTTGAGAGCGACAGGATAGTCAAGCTTGTACCCCGTTTGCTCGACAGTAGGGAGCGAGCCTACGTCACCTGAGCCATTTCGGGACCTGACTACCCTCAGGGCTGGCATCCCCCCTCGAGGACCCGCTGGCGTTCTTTGCAAAACCCAGTGCACCCGTCCCTACCAGTTTCACACTGTACCGAGTGTCACTGCCATATAGGTCGTAAGGTCTTTCACCTTGAATATCATCAATGCTTATGATGCATGTGACACAACGAGGTTTCAACATAAACACCTCCTCACAGGCGAAGCCCCTTTGAACCATTCAACGTCACCACATCCCCGTGGTACGGCCCGATTCAAAGTCTCCCCTTAACAAGGAAAACCAAACCCTATCCCCGGTTAAAACAACGCTCACTCACTAAGCTTCTCAAGTTTTATGTAAGAAGAGGGTGTTGGTTATAATCTTTTATAGTAGTTCGTACTAACGTTCTTTGATAATCTTGTCCACTTAAGTCTTATAATTTAGTAAAACTTATGATTGTATCTTATGGATGGTATTACTTATCCTAATTCTCCTTGTGTGGCTAATTAAGATTAGGTTTAACTTTTAATCTTAACTAGTCTTCATTAACTAGATTACAATTAATCTTAATCCTCTTTAATTAAGTCTTAATCCTTACTTAAGATCCTAATTAATTCCTAATCATCCCTTAATCTCTTCCTTAATCTTGGATTAGGATTTTAATTATGTTTGATTAAGGTTAATCATAATTAATTAGTTCTTAATCATCATTATTGATTAATTACTTAAATAATACTTTCATTAAGGTTAATTAACTTTAGACTTAATTAATCATTCTTTACTTAATTAACTTAAGTGAATTAGGTTGATTAACTTAGGTAATTAAATTAGTTAAGCCCACTAATTAATCCTAAGTTTTTAACTTTTAATTACTTGGATTAGAGTTGAAATCCAACTCTAATCTAAACCCAAATCCATAAATAAATTTTGGTTAACTTTTAAATGAGTCTTTGACTCTTTTTTTTGAAGGCTTTGGGCCCAAACCAAAGGCCCAAAGGTAGGATGACTCATGGGAACCCATTTTTACTCATAATAAGTCAAAAAGTTGACTTTTATGTTGACTTTTATTTTGGTGAAAGTAGGAATCCGAATTTAGTCTTTTACTATTTTAAAAACTTTCTTCATTTGCATTTTAACCCTTTTACTTATAAAATTATTCCTTAGTCCTTTTTGGACCATCAAGCCCATAAACATGTTTTCAACATACCCTTGACCTTTTCAAGATCAAAAAGGCATTCTTGATGAGTTTCATCAAGAACAACTCATGAACATCAAGAACAACTTGAATGTTCATCAAAACTTCAAATTTTTCACAACATCCAATCTTCACCAAATCTTCACACATTCATCAACAAACAATCTAAATGCCAAATATCATACTAATCCACTCAAAATCATCCACATACACATTAAGGTTCATAACTCCATTTTCAAGCTCATAAACACTATTTTTCAAAGACCAATCATCCAAAACAATTGTATACATTCAACAAACTTCATGCATGTTCATAGATTCATCATACAAACACATTCCAAGCACCAAAAAATTTTTGAAACACATGCAGCCCCAAAATCCCTCAAAGTCGAGAGCTATTAGAGGAAAAAGGGGAAAATTTTTCCAAAATTGTTCTTGGCTTGCATGCATCAACAATCACAATCCAAGGACATTCCAAGCATCATCATAAACTTAAAAACATGTAAACAACCCAGCTCCAAGAATCCAAAACATTTGCTCAAAGAAAAGCTCAAAAAGTGATTTTTTTCAAGGAAAAACAAGAGTAAAAACAAGGATTTTAAGGGCAAATCCTTGACTCTAGTCACCAATCCTACTAGAGTTCAAGTTCTCCCTCCCCCTTACCTCAAATCCTCAAGAAAATAGGAGCAGAATTTGATCCCAAAAACAGCCCCCAAAGATGCTCCCTTTAGTCACCAACAAGGATTTTTCAAGGCTAGAAGGCTTAGTGTTTGAAGCTTTGGTTCAAAGATGGAACCTTGGCTTGATGTGTTTAAGGGAAGATGAAAAATTTTGAGAGAAATTGATGGAGAGTTCATGGCCAAGAGAGAAAAGGAAGAGAGAAAATGAGAGAGTTTCTAAGCTTTGCATGTGTGAAAGAAAGAAGAAATGGTGAGTTATGGTGTAATAAATGCCAAAAACTCATTTTTTTACACATGACTTTGGAGAAAGAAAGAAATTTACAAGTGTCTCCCATGCACCAAGCTGAACATGCACGGTCTTCTAGGAGGAAAAAGGGAAGGTTTATGAAATTTTTCTAGCTCGGATCAAGAGTATTCGAGCTCGGTTCAAGGGACAGGAGGGGCAAAAAGGTCATTTTCACAGAAAAACCCCAAAAATTCCCAGAAATTCCCTAAAAATAGGAAATTTAATTCTAAATCCGAAAATATAAATTTTGATGATAAAAAATAATTTTAATCACTCAAAATCCAATACAACACTCAAAATGGCAAAAACGGTAAAACGCGGGTGTTACAACTCTCCCCCTCTAAAAAGAAATTTTGCCCTCGAAATTTGTGTGTACCTTCTTGAAATAACTGAGGGTGAGACTTTTTCATCTGTTCCTCCAATTCCCAGGTTGCATTTCCTTCATCGGTTGCACTCCAAATAACCTTTACCAACGGAATCTCTTTTCCTCTCAACTGCTTTATCCTTCGGTCTCCGATTCGCACAGGTAACACTTCATAAGTCAGGTTTTCTTTTAATTGTATTATGTCGGGTTCTATGACGTGCGAAGGGTTAGGAATATACTTTCGGAGTTGTGACACATGGAACACATTATGAAGGTTTGAAAGAAAAGGCGGCAAGGCAATTTGGTAAGCAACAAGACCAATTCTTTTCAAAATTTGGTAGGGACCAATGAATTTAGGTGTAAGTTTTCGAGATCGCATTGCCCTACCAACCCCAGTCGTTGGTGTAACTCTCAAAAATATGTGATCTCCTTCTTTGAATTCAAGGGGTTTCCTCCTCCTATCATAGTAACTCTTCTGCCTGCTCTGTGATATTTTCATCCTTTCCTGAATCATCTTGATCTTTTCCGTGGTTTGTTGAATCATCTCAGGCCCTAACACTAGGCCATCGCCAGACTCAAACCAACATAAAGGTGTCCTACACTTTCTACCATACAAGGCTTCATATGGTGCCATTCCAATACTAGAATGGAAACTATTGTTGTAGGTGAACTCGATCAGTGCCAACAACTGATCCCAACTTCCCTTGTGTTCTAACACACATGCCCTCAACAAATCCTCTAGGGATTGGATAGTTCGCTCAGACTGACCATCTGTTTGAGGGTGATAGGCCGAACTAAGCCTTAACTTGGTTCCTAAAGCTTGTTGCAGACTACCCCAAAATCTGGATGTAAACCTCGGGTCTCTATCTGACACTATGCTAGACGGAACCCCATGTAACCTTATTACTTCCTTAATATACAACTGGGTCAACTTTTCTAGAGAAAACTTAATGTTGATGGGTAGAAAATGAGCAGATTTTGTTAACCTATCAACAATTACCCATATAACATCAAAATCTGCAGGAGTTCAAGGTAAACCTACCACGAAATCCATAGATATGCTATCCCATTTCCACTCAGGGACATCTAAAGGCTGTAACTCTCCTGATGGTCTCTGATGTTCAATCTTAGCTTTCTGACAAACCAAACAAGATGCTACATATTCAGCTACCTCCTTTTTCATCCCAGACCACCAAAACATCTTCTTTAGATCTTGGTACATCTTAGTTGCTCCAGGGTGAATACTCAACCCACTCTTATGAGCCTCTTCTAAGATCAATTTCCTTATCACCAGGTATACAGATCCTACCTTTGAATCTAATAATTCCATCAGTACCTTTACAAAACTCAAATTCTCCTTTCTTAGGAACTAGATCCTTCAAAACTTGCAAAGATTGATTCACTTCCTGTGCTACACGAACTTGCTCCAAGAAATCACTTGAAATCTTCAGGGTTCCCAATCTTATACTCTTAGGACCAAATCCAACATCTAGGTTCAGGTCTCTAAACTTTTCTATCAACTCTAGCTCCTTAACCATCATTGCTGACATATGAAAAGATTTCCTACTCAAAGCATCAGCCACTACATTGCCTTTCCCAGGGTGGTATTGTAGACTAAAATCATAATCCTTTAAAAACTCCATCCATCGCCTTTGCCTCATATTTAACTCCTTCTGATCAAACAGATATTTCAAGCTCTTATGGTCACTAAAGACTTCAAAGTTAGCGCCATACAGATGGTGCCTCCAAATCTTCAGAGCAAAAACTATTGCTGCCAACTCTAGATCATGCTTAGGGTAATTTACTTCGTGTGTTCGCAATTGCCTAGAGGCATAAGCCACTACTTTTCCTTTTTGCATCAACACACAACCTAATCCTTGTTTCGAAGCATCACAATATACTTCAAAACTCTCTTGTGGGTCAGGTAAAACTAGGACAGGCGCAGAAGTTAACCTCTTTTTCAACTCTCGAAAGTTATCCTCACACTTCTGGCTCCAAACGAAAGGTTGGTCTTTCCTAATCAGACGGGTCAACGGGGTTGTTATTCTAGAAAAATTCTTAATAAACTTACGGTAGTAACCGGCTAATCCCAAGAAGCTTCTTACCTCCGTCACAGTCTTAGGTGCTTCCCACTGTAACACAGTTTCTACCTTAGCTGGCTCTACGCTAACCCCTCCACTAGAGATCACGTGACCTAGGAAGTTTACTTCCTTCAACCAAAACTCACTTAGATAACTTAGCATATAAATTTCTTATCCCTCAGGGTCTGTAAGGCTATTCTAAGATGCTCTGCATGCTCTTCCTCACCCTTGGAATATATGAGGATGTCGTCTATGAAGACCACAACGAATTTGTCCAAGAAAGGATGGAAAACTCGGTTCATATAATCCATGAAAACTGCGGGCGCATTGGTTACACCAAACGGCATCACTAAATACTCATAATGCCCGTAGCGTGTTCTGAAAGCCGTCTTCGGAATATCCTCAGACTTAACACGTATTTGGTGGTAACCTGACTTAAGGTCAATTTTTGAGAATACAGTTGCTCCTCTCAATTGATCCATCAAGTCGTCTATCCTAGGCAAAGGATACCTATTCTTTATCGTCACCTTATTAAGCTGACGATAATCTACACACAGTCTCATGCTACCATCTTTCTTCTTAACCAACAACACTGGTGCTCCCCAAGGGGACACACTAGGCCTAACAAACTGTTTTTCTGACAACTCTTCTAGCTGTTTCTTCAACTCAACTAACTCTAAAGGGGACATCCTATACGGAGCTATAGAAATAGGTCTGGTTCCAGGCATTAACTCTATGTTAAACTCTGCCTCTCGCTCTGGCGGCAAACCAGGGATATCTTCAGGGAATACTTCAGGAAATTCTCTCACCACAGGCAGTTTACTGATGTCAGATTCCCGCTCTTCCTCCAAAGAAGAAAGTATCATGTAGATTTGAGCTCCTTCTCTCAAAGAAGCATTCACTTGGTTGGCGGACAAGAATCTCGTACTTACGGAATCAGGAGTAGAGGGAGAAAAAGAATCAAACACAACAGATTTATTATAACAGTCAAGTTGGACTGGATTGGAAGATAATCAGTCCATTCCCAAAACGATATCAAGCTGAGAAAGGGGTAAACAAATCAAATTAGCAGAGAAAGTTTTATCACCAATGGTGATTGGGCAGTTTAAACACGTTGATGAAGTGATTACAGGCTTAGCAGTAGGAGTAGAAACAACAAGATCATAGGGTAATTTAACAACAGGCAATTTCAATCGTTTCACACACTCCAGAGAAATAAGAGAATGCGTCGCACCCGAATCATATAATACAATTAAAGGAATTCCACTTACGACGCACTTACCTTGGATCAGATCCTCGGATTCAGCAGCTTCAGCACCGCTCATGGTGAACACTCTTCCTCTGGTTCTGGGCCTTCCAGCTTGTGCATTCAGATTTGAGACAGGTGCACTTGCAACACCACTACCACTCCCTCTCAAAGCAGGAAAATCCCTCTTAAAATGGCCACTTTGCTTGCAATAGTAGCAGACAGTTCCAGCAGACGGGTTTGCAGTCTGGCTCTGCACTAGACAATCCTTCAGAAGATGATTCTTCTTACAACGCGGACAACTGGCATAGTTGTTGCCGGTACTGCTTGCAGGACTCACTCTGCTAGCAACTACTGATTGTGGCCTCGCGACGCTTCCCGATGACGAGCCATAGTTGTTCCTTGGGACAAAGTAAGGCTTTCTCCTGTCTTGTGAAATCTTGGGTTTGTTCCTCTGTGGACCAGAATTCTTCCACTTAGCTTGTCTTACTTTGGTGTCATCCTAAAAAATATGACACATGTTGACCATCTTAGAGAATTCGGTGATCTGCTGATACCTAATAGCTTGCTTGATCTCTGGTCTCAAACCACTCTCAAACTTAGAACACTTGGATCCTTCATCTATCGTGTTCTGGAAGTACGGGCAGAACTTGGATAACTCTTCAAATTTTGCTGCATACTCCCCAACAGTCATGCTTCCTTGCTCCAACTTCAGAAATTCTATTTCCTTGCGCTTCCTTAGATCAGTGGGGAAATACTTCTAGAGAAAAGTCTCCTTAAACAGATTCCAGGTAATCAATCTTCCAGTAGCTTCCAACTGACGCCTGGCATACTCCCACCAGTGCTGAGCTTCCCCAACCATCATAAACACAACAAAAGTTACCTTCTGCTCGTCAGGACAGCCCATAACCAAGAAAATCTTTTCCAACTCTTCTAACCAAAGCTGATTTCCATCAGGGTCATGACCTCCTTTAAATTGTGGTGGATTATTTTTCTTGAAGGTAGACAGTCCACGATAAGCATCAGGAACGTTGTTCTGATTGCGAGCTTGGTTCATCTCGTTCATCGTTTGTTGCTGGTTCTCTAGAACATCCGCGATTCTCCCCAGGATATCGTTCATCACAGGGTTACCTCTTCCTGCCATGGAATCCTGCATTCACGGAGTACGTCAGTTTCTTCCGTTTCATGCAGAACCATTCAAGCAAGAACAAGTAACTCTACACACAGATCCTCATATTAAAAAGGCAGTAATATAAGAGCAAACAGTTCACACAAGGCAATCAATTCACACAAACAAACAATCAACACAGAGTAAACACAGAGAGAAGGGCATTATAGGCCATACCCGAGGCCAAAAGGAAAGAACAACTCTGATACCACCTAAATGTGACACCCTTAGTTATACCGCTAAGAATATCACATTATAACACGTAACCGTCGAACTTACTGTTTTTAAAAACGTCAAAATACGTAATTTTTTTTTAAAGAGCTTAGTCCTCATCAACCCATTACATTTCTAATTTCGTTTTAAGTATTTATGAAATATCCTTTCCTTAAGTTCGAAACTCATTTTCCGAAAACATCTAGACGATTATCACCTCGCGTACATACACAACATACTTGCAGTTATAAAATCAGTTAAAAGGAAAGAAACATCATAAATATATACATACATCACAGTGTCAGTGTACTTCTCGAACCAACAAAACAACCATACAAAACATGAGTTCCAGTAGTAGACTAAAATAAATAAGGCCTCAACACAATACAAAATAAGAGGTTGCTAGATCAGAACTGCTACTACCTAGACTCACAACTACTCACAACTGCACTAGTCCTACTCATCATCCTCCGACTCAGCAGGAAGCCATCCACAACTCCTCCTCTCAGCACCTCCGAGAGTGATCATCCTGAAATCCTCTGAGGGATCGTCGCTTGAAGAGTCCTCCTCTGGCTCCTCCTCCTCCTCAGGATCCTCTGCCGGATCCTCCTCCGGCTCCTCCTCGTCGTCCGTGGTGTCATCTATCACGATCAAATCTGGCTCACTCGGGAGAGGGAGACTATACGTATCAATACGCACAGGCTGAGAAGGTGATGCCTCGGGAGAGGGAGAGTATCTGGGGGAATCTGGCTCAGCCATAGTCGCCATCCGTGACGACTGAGATGACGTCGAAGGAGCGCGATGACGACGAGGGTTACGAAAAGTAGTATAACGTATGAGTCCTGGTGGCGTCTCGAACTCGAGGGTCACTGGCACCTTGAAGTCCAACTCCGGAATCAAGGGAAGGCTAGGATGAGAAATGATAAGGCGAACCTCCCCTGTAAACACGCATCGCCTAGGGATGTCGGTCACCCGCCACTGACCTCGTGGCATCCACCGAAGCTGGATCCTCATGGTCGACATACTGAATATTCCCGATGCCGACTGTCGATGTAGCAAAGAAATACAACAACAAAAAATGACAGAAGCAGAAAGAAGGGTGAGAACATCACATGAACTCTTAACAAGTAGAATACAACAACTAGAGCATACACAGGATATTCACACTTTTCAATCACAAGAATACAGTTTATATCATAATGATGCATATGAACTAATGCATGTGGGCCCAGGGAAACATCACCATCCGCAGAGCACAACAGCAACTGCCCGACCATATATGTACAACGTATCAGGAGTTAGAGTCTGTACTAGCACGGTACTTATAATTTTCTTTTGGCCAATTTTTCCCGACTTCCAGACAATCTCAACTGACCCTGAAAACTTGAGAGCGACAGGATAGTCAAGCTTGTACCCCGTTTGCTCGACAGTAGGGAGCGAGCCTACGTCACCTGAGCCATTTCGGGACCTGACTACCCTCAGGGCTGGCATCCCCCCTCGAGGACCCGCTGGCGTTCTTTGCAAAACCCAGTGCACCCGTCCCTACCAGTTTCACACTGTACCGAGTGTCACTGCCATATAGGTCGTAAGGTCTTTCACCTTGAATATCATCAATGCTTATGATGCATGTCACACAATGAGGTTTCAACATAAACACCTCCTCACAGGCGAAGCCCCTTTGAACCATTCAACGTCACCACATCCCCGTGGTACGGCCCGATTCAAAGTCTCCCCTTAACAAGGAAAACCAAACCCTATCCCCGGTTAAAACAACGCTCACTCACTAAGCTTCTCAAGTTTTATGTAAGAAGAGGGTGTTGGTTATAATCTTTTATAGTAGTTCGTACTAACGTTCTTTGATAATCTTGTCCACTTAAGTCTTATAATTTAGTAAAACTTATGATTGTATCTTATGGATGGTATTACTTATCCTAATTCTCCTTGTGTGGCTAATTAAGATTAGGTTTAACTTTTAATCTTAACTAGTCTTCATCAACTGGATTACAATTAATCTTAATCCTCTTTAATTAAGTCTTAATCCTTACTTAAGATCCTAATTAATTCCTAATCATCCCTTAATCTCTTCCTTAATCTTGGATTAGGATTTTAATTATGTTTGATTAAGGTTAATCATAATTAATTAGTTCTTAATCATCATTATTGATTAATTACTTAATTAATACTTTCATTAAGGTTAATTAACTTTAGACTTAATTAATCATTCTTTACTTAATTAACTTAAGTGAATTAGGTTGATTAACTTAGGTAATTAAATTAGTTAAGCCCACTAATTAATCCTAAGTTTTTAACTTTTAATTACTTGGATTAGAGTTGAAATCCAACTCTAATCTAAACCCAAATCCATAAATAAATTTTGGTTGACTTTTAAATGAGTCTTTGACTCTTTTTTTTGAAGGCTTTGGGCCCAAACCAAAGGCCCAAAGGTAGGATGACTCATGGGAGCCCATTTTTACTCATAATAAGTCAAAAAGTTGACTTTTATGTTGACTTTTATTTTGGTGAAAGTAGGAATCCGAATTTAGTCTTTTACTATTTTAAAAACTTTCTTCATTTTCATTTTAACCCTTTTACTTATAAAATTATTCCTTAGTCCTTTTTGGACCATCAAGCCCATAAACATGTTTTCAACATACCCTTGACCTTTTCAAGATCAAAAAGGCATTCTTGATGAGTTTCATCAAGAACAACTCATGAACATCAAGAACAACTTGAATGTTCATCAAAACTTCAAATTTTTCACAACATCCAATCTTCACCAAATCTTCACACATTCATCAACAAACAATCTAAATGCCAAATATCATACTAATCCACTCAAAATCATCCACATACACATTAAGGTTCATAACTCCATTTTCAAGCTCATAAACACTATTTTTCAAAGATCAATCATCCAAAACAATTGTATACATTCAACCAACTTCATGCATGTTCATAGATTCATCATACAAACACATTCCAAGCACCAAAAAAATTTTGAAACACATGCAGCCCCAAAATCCCTCAAAGTCGAGAGCTATTAGAGGAAAAAGGGGAAAATTTTTCCAAAATTGTTCTTGGCTTGCATGCATCAACAATCACAATCCAAGCACATTCCAAGCATCATAATAAACTTAAAAACATGTAAACAACCCAGCTCCAAGAATCCAAAACATTTGCTCAAAGAAAAGCTCAAAAAGTTATTTTTTTCAAGGAAAAACAAGAGTAAAAACAAGGATTTTAAGGGCAAATCCTTGACTCTAGTCACCAATCCTACTAGAGTTCAAGTTCTCCCCCCCCTTACCTCAAATCCTCAAGAAAATAGGAGCAGAATTTGATCCCAAAAACAGCCCCCAAAGATGCTCCCTTTAGTCACCAACAAGGATTTTTCAAGGCTAGAAGGCTTAGTGTTTGAAGCTTTGGTTCAAAGATGGAACCTTGGCTTGATGTGTTTAAGGGAAGATGAAAAATTTTGAGAGAAATTGATGGAGAGTTCACGGCCAAGAGAGAAAAGGAAGAGAGAAAATGAGAGAGTTTCTAAGCTTTGCATGTGTGAAAGAAAGAAGAAATGGTGAGTTATGGTGTAATAAATGCCAAAAACTCATTTTTTTACACATGACTTTGGAGAAAGAAAGAAATTTACAAGTGTCTCCCATGCACCAAGCTGAACATGCACGGTCTTCTAGGAGGAAAAAGGGAAGGTTTGTGCAATTTTTCTGGCCCGGATTACGAGTATTCGGGCCCGGTTCAAGGGACAGGAGGGGCAAAAAGGTCATTTTCACAGAAAAACCCCAAAAATTCCCAGAAATTCCCTAAAAATAGGAAATTTAATTCTAAATCCGAAAATATAAATTTTGATGATAAAAAATAATTTTAATCACTCAAAATCCAATAAAACACTCAAAACGGGAAAAACGGCAAAAACGGTAAAACGCGGGTGTTACATGTACTTATTAATATTTAAAAATTTAAAATTTACTAATCTAGTACCCCATGCGTTTGTACAGGTTAATACGTTGACGTATTGGTTGTAATAGGATTTTTTACATAAAATATAATTCATAACAAATATGTAAATAATTGAATAATATCAACACAATCATTATCTTCATATTTTAATATTTTAATCATCTATAATATAACAATATATAAAGGCGATGCTCCAATTTGGTTTCCACAACTTTTTTTACCTAAAATACCCTTATAATAACCATCCTTTGTAACCTTTCATGATAGAGTAAACCCCCACATCTGTCCTTAACTTTATTAGCGTCATCCAAATTGGTCCTTGAGTTATTGTGTAACGTCATAATTCCAGGAACCTAGGAATAGTGCCCGTTGGATACACCTTCCTAAATTCCTGAAATTATTTTCCACGACATTACTGATATTGTACACATACAACACATATGAAGCTTAGGTAACCAACGTTTACTTAAGTGGAATTTACCAAATTACAACTATACAGCAAATGCCCTTAACAAACTATATTTCAACGGAAACAGCCAATATAGTTACTATCATCATTCCTATACACAAGAAATCTAGCTATCCTAATGCATATAACTTCTCGAAGGAGTCGTTCGTCCCTAGACATCAAGTCCTTCCTTCCAGGCCTCTAGCTGAACATTCTGCATATCTAAAATGTACCACAAAACGTGTGGTGAGACTTACGTCCAAGTGAGTGATAAAGCATACAATGTGGGGTAGCATACAAATGTGATGCAACGGTAAACATACTCAACAAATCCAAGACATGAACAATAACTATGAAATCATGCAAACATGACTGTGATGTGTTTTTACTCGACACCCGGGATCTTTTCTCTAGTTGTGATTGTGATTGAGCGCTCGGCCATGTGACCAAGGATCGTCGTCCAGGGCCACCTATGATTATGTCTTATTATCAATGAATAACGATGCATATTGTCATTTTTAGCTTGAGGACCCCATCTCCCTCTTGGCCGAGAGTTCGATGTGGTTACCTCGTTCTTCTTATAAATAAATGCCTAAGGCCATTGATGGTTCGGAGACCCTATGATGGTCCGAAGACCCTATGATAGTCCGAAGACTCTATGACATTTCCTTGCTTGGCCATAAGCCCATGAATTCTTGGAGGTATTATAGATATATTTATCAATAAGCATGAATGGCATGGTATGCACAAATAAATATTCCATAGAGATTTACAACCTAAAACACTAAGCATAACCTAGGGTTCAAGAGCATTAACACATACCATTCAATAAACATTCAATAATCATAGAATCCATCAATAACTTACACAAACAAGGTAAAGAAGCAAGGGGAAGAAGAATAGGGAGCATACAATAGGGCAATCAAAATGGAAGTGAGTAGGTGACCACACTCACCTCAAAAGTTGGAGAAATGGGGGTGATGGAGGGGTGGATCCAAGCTTCCTTGATGACCTTGAGGTGGTGAAGTGGCTCTTCCTTCTTCCTCTTGGCTCCAAAAGCCCCCCTCTCTCTAGGGTTCTCTCTCTCTAGAAGTGAAGGGATGGAAGAAAATGAGAGAAATGAGCCCTAACAGTATTTTTATAGAGTCCTGCTCGAGTACTCTCGCTTAGGCTCGCTCGAGCGAGCAAGCCCTAAGCTGAATTTCCACCATTCCTCTCTATTTTCCTCACTCAGGCCTCGCTCGGGCAAGCCTGAGGGAGAAAACCAGAACAATTCCCCTTGTTTCTGCTGATATTTTTGCTCAGGCTCGCTCATGTGAGGCTGAGCGAGATTATCAGGATGTTTGGGGGTCCAAATGAGATCAGAATCCTATCATTTTATATATCAAACTGAAGCCCCAGATCTTAGATTTCTAATGCAATTGGAATCGCCTCAATTAGACACCTTCAACTCTATATATTATCGAATTAGTGCATCAAGGTCATTACGCTTAAAACCCAAAATTAAGCAACAACCTTGGTTGAAGCCCAACGGGGCACACTTCACGTGAACCATGATGTAAATTATCAATTCACTTCGATAAGGCTAAGTGTAAAGGGTTCTAAGTGTCCATTAGAATATGCTCCTCTAATTCCTTGTTCTTTCCTATAAAATCACCTTTCTACCCCGGTTCCTTAAATCTACGTCTCTCCTCTTCCTTGCCGCCAATTCTTTTAAGCTTAATTCCTTCCGTCTCAATCTAATTCCCTAGTTGTAATGTGTCTACTTCCTTCCTCACCTCTTCACCATGCTATCCTTTCCACCACCAAGTGTGACTCCTCCTAAGTTATCTCTACGGTCATGTTTGGCTTAATATGATATGAACTTTAAGGTTCTATTTTGTATGGACCTTAGAAATTTCTGAATAAAACAACACTTTCCTAGGCAAACAATTTTTTTCTTGTCTTTTCAATATTTTTCTTTTAATTTTTTCTTTTTCTATTTTCTTTTCTTTTTCTTTCTTTTGTTTTCGAGCAACAAATAAAATAAGATAGAAGATAACAAATTCTAACTTTGACAAAAACGAAATTCAACCTTGAATACTTGAAAGATAAGTCACATATAATTCAAGTAGTACGTATAGGAAAATAGGTTTTTGAACAAAATAGAAGAAGTAGGAAAAGTAGAAGAGATAGAAGGTGGACGTCACACTTTCAAGACTTGAAAGATAAGTCCTTGGAGATACACACACAAAGGTAAGGAACCTTTGATAATCTTCACTCTTGACTAGCAAGAAACTTAGAGAAACACTCTCAAAGTAAAGGAAATTCTTCTGCATAAACATTCTTAACTTTCTTGCATGAATGAAGCATATTTTTATAAGGATTACAAGGAACTCAAACGTCATGCAACCAACTAGGTTTACATGCCCCAAACAGCCCCAAAATACCCGCATACATATCTTATGCAACCCTAATTACATTACTATGAACTAAATAAAACAAGTTAATGAAACTCAACCTAAACAAGCTTAGTTGGCCGAATTTTCCAATCAGATTTCTTGGCACATGTGGCTGCATTATTTCATGAAATGTAACCACCAAACATAGATTAAAATGGCTCATGAATCAGCCAATAAGTGGCCGCATGAAACAACCCACAATCTTCAAGTTTCCAATCAATTTTGTAACCTCCTCTTCATTGTTGGCCACCCACTTGATTGCTTATTCATTCAACCAATTACAACCACTATAAACCCTCTTTGATGACACATAATTCAGCCATGAAGTGCACATGCTGGCCGCACAAAATAATGACCTATGACTCAACCATTTACTCACTTGTTGGTCGCAAAATTGATGGTATATGACTCAACCATTCAATCACTTGTTGGCTGCCGACCTTGGTTAGTTGGATGGTCTTCATGTAGCTTCAAAGAGGTCCAGATACATACACCAGAAACAAACCTCCCTAACGACTAGAAAAGACAAGGTTTTAATGCATTTAACCTACATTACAACCTTGTTTTGTAACCACCAGAAAATTAAACCTTGTGTCTTGTAACTCCCTAAAGTTTATTAAAACAAATAAAACTAATTAAATTAGAAAATTGAAGGCTAAGTTAGCCGCTCCACATGGCCTCCTTCCATGCTAAATGATGGTTCTTCAACTGGTAGTTGCATTAAATGCAACTGTCACTTCATTTAAAGCCATGCCACCTTCTTCTTTATTCTTACCTGGTTGGGTTCACATCATACCCTCCTTCTTAGTGAAGATTCGTCCCGAATCTTAAGGCTTTATTCACTTGAAATTGGAACGAACAAACCCAACCTCCAGGATCAAACACAACCTGTAAAAATTCAGATTTGGTCATTCTTTCTTTATGCATCAAGGAATTCTTCCTTCTTGATTTCCAAACCCAAACATCATGATCATGAGTAAATTTTCTTGTCAAACAAACATGCAGAATTTTGTTTTTAAACAAATGCAATTCAGCCTAAAAAACAAAAGGCTCTATGTGTTTGTCTTCAATATCCTCATGAGTTTGGTCTTCAATAGTGGGTTGGATGTACAATGGAGCACTAGGAACAATATCAATAAGCTTTCTCTTCAAATATGGGAGTTAGTGTATTTCATTCACATCCCCATCCTTTTGTTCCTGAAAATTAACATCACAAACAGTAGAAGAAAAATCATTAACAAATAAAATCTCTTCGCTCTTTTTCTCTTTTTCTCTCATTTGCTCTTCTTTTTCAAATTTCTCACTCAACCTCTCTTGAGCAATCTTTTCTCTCAATTTATTTTGATCCTCACTAACTTCTCTCGGTGTTAAAGGTCTCAAAATAATTTTTTTGTCATGGTACATGAAAGAAATTTTATTTGTAAAGCCATCATGGATAGCCCCAGTATCATACTGCCACGGCCTCCCAAGGAGAATATGGCTGGCCTCTATTGGTACCACATCACAAGTCACCTTGTCTTGATACTTTCCTATTGAAAAAGGAATTTCAGCTTGCCTTTTCACGTGCACTTCATCTTTCTCACTAAGCCATTGAAGCTTGTATGGCCTAGGGTGTGGTTTTGTGTCCAATTTCATCTTGTCTACCAATCTGGAACTAACCACATTAGTGCAACTACCACCATCAATAATCACCAAACAGATTTTACCATTGATTGAACATCTGGTGTGAAAGAAGTTCTCCCTTTGGCTTTCCTCTTTGTCCACGGTTTGGCTACCAAGAAGTCTTCTAATCATATAGAATTCTCCCACCCTTTCTGCCATGATAAAGAGAAAGAAACAAACGTAGCAGAGAAAAATAAGGTCAACTATTTAGAAACCTCACCACTCTCGTGTTTGCACACAATACTTGCCTTTTTTCTATGACGTAACTCTCTTGCCTTTTTCCACTCTATTTCTCTTTGAATTTCTTACCACACCAATGAGGAGAATAAATCAAATAATTCACCAACCTGCGTGCAGTCAAGAAAAAAAAATAACACAAGAAAACCTAAGAAGAAATAGTACTTGTTAGAAAGAAAAATTCAAAAAAATTTCTAATAAGCGAAGCTCTGATACCAAATGATATGAACCTTATGGTTCTATTTTGCATGGACCTTAGAAATTTCTGAATAAAATAACACTTTCCTAGGCAAACAATTTTTTTCTTGTCTTTTCAATATTTTTCTTTCAATTCTTTTCTTTTTTTTCTTTTTCTATTTTCTTTTCTTTTTCTTTCTTTTGTTTTCGAGCAACAAATAAAATAAGATAGAAGATAACAAATTCTAACTTTGACAAAAACGAAATTCAACCTTGAATACTTGAAAGATAAGTCACATATAATTCAAGTAGTACGTATAGGAAAATAGGTTTTTGAACAAAATAGAAGAAGTGGGAAAAGTAGAAGAGATAGAAGGTGGACGTCACACTTTCAAGACTTGAAAGATAAGTCCTTGAAGATACACACACAAAGGTAAGGAACCTTTGATAATCTTCACTCTTGACTATCAAGAAACTTAGAGAAACACTCTCAAAGTAAAGGAAATTTTTCTGCATAAACATTCTTAACTTTCTTGCATGAATGAAGCATGTTTTTATAAGGATTACAAGACACTCAAAGGTCATGCAACCAGCTAGGTTTACATGCCCCAAACAGCTCCAAATACCCCCCCATACATATCCCATGCAACCCTAATTACATTACTATGAACTAAATAAAATAAGCTAATGAAACTCAACCTAAACAATCTTAGTTGGCTGAATTTTCCAATCAGATTTCTTGGCACATGTGGCTGCATTATTTCATGAAATGTAACCACCAAACATAGATTAAAATGGCTCATGAATCAGCCAATAAGTGGCCGCATGAAACAGCCCACAATCTTCAAGTTTCCAATCAATTTTGTAACCTCCTCTTCATTGTTGGCCACCCACTTGATTGCTTATTCATTCAACCAATTACAACCACCATAAACCCTCTTTGATGACACATAATTCAGCCATGAAGTGCACATGTTGGCCACACAAAATAATGACCTATGACTCAGCCATTTACTCACTTGTTGGCCGCCCACCTTGGTTAGTTGGATGGTCTTCATGTAGTTTCAAAGAGGTCCAGATACGTACACCAGAAACAAACCTCCCTAACGGCTAGAAAAGACAAGGTTTTAATGCATTTAACCTACATTACAACCTTGTTTTGTAACCACCAGAAAATTAAGCCTTGTGTTTTGTAACTCCCTAAAGTTTATTAAAACAAATAAAACTAATTAAATCAGCAAATTGAAGGCTAAGTTGGCCGCCCCACATGGCCTCCTTCCATGCTAAATGATGGTTCTTCAACTGACAGTTGCATTAAATGCAATTGTCACTTCATTTAAAGCCATGTCACCATCTTTTTTTATTCCTACCCGGTTGGGTTCACATCATAATACTTGGTTTTCCCCTTCTCAATTCCCTTAAAACTCCCAACTCTTAACTGATTCCCTAACTATTGTCTTATTTTCTCCTCAACCCCTAACTCCTCATTTTACTTCTAACTTCCTTCTTGCAATGGGATTCACAACCTAAGACTTCCGTTGTATTCTTGATAAGTGTTAAAAATATGATAAATTTGTATATAATTACAACACTTATCAAGGTTAAAATGTTAGATTTATTCCCCCAAATTACCTCTTTTTTGTAATAAATGCAGATTTTGTGATTATTTAATTCAAATTTGAATTTGATGCTATTTTGATAGAAAATCTGTTGATTTTGCAGATGAAAGGGAAAGTTTTTAATGGAAGAAACAAGATAGCATTTATTTGAAGAAAGAATCTGCAAGATAAGATTCTAAATGGCAGCAGATCAAGATAAAATCAGCAGTTATTTGGATAAAGATTTTGCAGATAAAATTCTCAATTTAAATTGAAATTAAATTGAAGATAAAATCAGCACGAGATCAAGCTAAGAAGAGGGAAATAAGGAAAGCGTAGCAGACAAAGATAAGATCAGGAAGAGATCATGCTGAAAAGAGGAAATCAAGGAAGCAGAAACGGTGAGCTGCGCTCCACCTGCGCTTAGCGCAAGGGGAGCGCATGAATTAAAATAGCTCTTTGTTTCCTGCGCTTCATCTGCGCTGAGCGCAGGTTGAAGCGCAGGAATACGGAAACAGTTTTTAAAAGATTTCCAACAAGATTCCTTCCAGATTTCAGATTGCTTTCCAACTTCTATGTAAAGGACCTTTGCATAGATCAGAGGGGGGAGGCGGAGCAGAGCTGGAGCTAGAGAAAAGTGTGACAATTTCTCTATTGGTTTGGTAATGGCTACCATGACTAGCTAAACTCTCCCATAGGATTGAATGTAGTCGATTCAATCCCCAATTGTATGTGAATTCTCTTTGATATTTATAAATCCCTGTTTTTATAATATCAGTGTTTTTATTCTGTGCTTAATGCTTAGCTTCGCCTGTGTGTCGGAGTTATAGGTTGGTTTTATGGGGCGCATTCGGAAGGTGGTTTTATAAAATCAATTGCGAGTTTGGGGGAACCTAGGAATAGGAAACTTGAATTTTGATTGGGTAAAAACGCTCATAGTAGTCACCATGGGAACCAGGGCGAATCGATAGCGTAAACAAATAGATCTTTAATCCGGGGTAATTTATCACTGTGTGAACCATGGTAGATTATTTCTGAGTATTTCATATTTGTGGGAACCTTTGTGAAATAACTTTAATTTGTGCTAAGATGTTATAATTGCATATTCATAAATATTATTGGGTTTCACATACGAAAGGGGTGCGATAGACGAAGTTCAATCATAGTTCAAGTAACCTGCTCAACCTTATCCCAATTTATCATTCTTTCTTTTATTATTGCAAACTACTCAACAAATATCTTCTCTCACTTGATAAGTGTGACCACTAGTATTTAAAATTGAATCGTTCCATGTGGATACGACAAACCCTTTTACTTACTATTATACTGTTGTGATTTTGGTACGCTTGCCAGAATTTCAACACTTCTCTAGGTCCTCGCATTGTTCGTCGTCATGCAGTTTGGTCTAAATGTAGTAACTTCGTTAATTAGGAGATGAGATGTCACGTTAAGTGACATGTGAGATGAAAAAACGACGTTGCTTTTGTCCTTCCGTTAACCGGTTGGGCAACTCCGACTTATGTCCTTGGTATGCTGTCAAATATAATTGCAAAAACGGCGTCGTTCTGTCCTTGTGTTAACCAGCTGGCCATGCAGCCTGTAACATCCCAAAATTTCAAATTGGCTTAAATATGTTTTTAGTCCCTATAAATATGGATCATTTTGTTTTTAGTCCATGTGAAATTATTTTTTGGTTTTTCATCCCTACAAAATTTTCTGTTAGCCTTTCTAGTCCCTGTCGTTAACTTTAGACTGATGTGGCTAACAGAGTGCCAACATCAGCTTGCCACATGTGGTGTTTATTCCTAGGCTTAAACTTGTGTTTATTCCCTATAAATATGGTTTTAGTCCCTATAATTTTTTATTTTTCCATCTCTATAATTTTTTTTATATTTTCACCTCTATCTCATCCCCATCCAACATCAGTGTCCTTTTGTTTATAATGCATTGTTACACTTAAATTCTTGAACTCCTCATGAGATCAATAAACTAAATTCTTTATGTATTCAATTATTTGAAATTTTAATGCACTTGGATTCACTCTATAAAAGGGGAACCTGTAACGACCTTTTTTTCTCTACTTATTTTTTCTGTCTATTGACTAATAAAATTTTCTTTTGATTTATGTCTATTAAACATGTAACTTAATGCGATTTTGTGTTAACTAACAAAGAAGTTTGTAATTGTAAATCAATTGAAAATTTTGTCAATCAATAAACATAAAAAAGAATTGGAGAGGAAAGAAAGGTCATTAATTGTTTTTCCCCTATATATAGTGAATCCAAGTGTTATGAAATATCAATAATTATTGAAGGCTTGTCTACGGTGGACCATGGTTCACATGGTCCAAAATGTGGAAATATAGTAATTTAAATTCTATTCACTAATTTCAATGCTCATTTTATTAGTGGGATATTAAATAATTTCTCGTTACTTTTATGAATATTACTTGAAAATAACAAGAACTCAAATCGATATTATCATGTAATGTAAAATTTTGCCTTCTAACTTTAAATTGATATATTCTCAATGAAATTAACATATCCATATTTTCTCTTAAATTAAACTCAAATAGTTATATAAATACTATTTAATGAAAAATAAAATTATTCATTCATCTTTTGTAAGCAAAATAATGTAAGCTAGACTAGGTGGGCCAAATTTTGTTTGGTCCACCCTAGAATCCTCCATAATTGACTACATAAAAATTTATTTTTTAAACCCACGAAAAGTTTCAAAATTTTAAGTGTAACAATGCAATGGAAGCAAAAAGACATTGTGACGTTGGATGGGGATGAAATTGAAGTAAAAATAAAAAAAATTATAGGGACTAAACAAAAAGAATTATATTTATACGACTAAAAACAAATTTAAGTTGGGCAGACATAACACGGGCATGCTGATGTGGCATTCCGTTTGCCACATCAGCTAAAGTTAACAGCAGGGACCAAAAAAGGCTGACGAAAAATTTTTAGGGATGAAAAACCAAATTTTTTTTTACAGGGACTAAAAACAAAATGACCTATATTTATAGGGACTAAAAACATATTTAAGCCTTTCAAATAAATCAAATTAATGGGAGAAAAGGTTTTGGTAAAAGTAATTAAGGAAAAATAGGTTAAAGAGTGAAAACCAGAAAATCTGAGTTCTGGGGTCCTCGCTTCAAGCAAAAAGGTCTCGCTTGAGCGAGCAGGCCAGGAAATTGGCTTTATGTGTTCTCGCTCAAGCAAGAAGGTCCTCACTTGAGCGAGTATATCAGTAAAAACCAGAGTCTTGGCTACTGATTATGGTCGTTTGAGCGAGAGCCTCTCACCCAAGCACAATTCAAATTCAAAATTGGGTTTTTCTCTCTGACTTGCGCTCTCTCGAGCAAGGAGGTCCTCACTTAAGCGAGGCAAAGTCAGAGAGGCTGGGGTAATTTTTAGGAGCGTATTTCGCTCAAGAGGAAGCTCTCGCTTGAGCAAGAATATGATTTTCCTTTTCATCGCTCAAGCGAGCAGGCTCTCGCTTGAGTGAGAGTGTGTGAACAACTTTTAATATTGTTTCGCATTAGGGCAACCTCATTTATTTCTTCCCTTACCTTTCTAGAGAGATAAGTTCTAAGAAAGCTAGAGTGAGAGAAGGGAGTGCTAGGAGCTTGGATTTGGGCTTCAAACCTCTTCAAGGGCTTGGGATCATCTTCCTCAACATTTCCGTCACCTTACTCTTGGTTACTTGGAGGTGAGTGTGATCACCCACTCACTCTCATGATGGATGTTTGTTCCTAAATATTCCCCCTTCTTATTTCCCATGCTTTATGCTTGATTATGGTTGTTTAGGAGTAGATCTATTGATGGTTAGGTTGAGGTATTCTATGCATGCTTGTTTGGCCCTAGATGGTATGTTAGTTTAAGGGATGATTCTCATGATGATGATGTTCTTGCTTTAGGAAATTGTGTGCTCATGTTAACCCTCATGCTCATGTGATTATTGATGATTGTTCATGTCTCTAACCCTAATCATGTTAAAGGGAATATTTGGGTCTTAGGACCTCATGTGAATGATAAATTAAGGGTCTTTGGACCTCATGTATAAGATGATTTGTGTCTTTAGACCTCATGTTAAATATAAGTTTGGGTCCTTGGACTTCATTTATAAACAAAGATTGGGTCCTTGGACTTCATGTTTAAAGAGGAAAATCATGTATGAATCTATCATGTTTAAGGGCAAGATCTTTATGGCCTTCAGGAACGACGGTTCCTGTTAGTCTGAGTTCAGTCTAGCCTCATGTAAAGTGGAAAACCCATAAGGTGTTGGGAAAACACTTCATGACTAACATTGCATTATTGTTATCATGTATGTTCTATGATTTGATGTAGTAGAGGTATAATTGCTTCATATCATTTGCTTGATTCTCCTACACTGCATGTTTTATCACGCTCACTAGGACGTTAGTCTCACCCCACTCCGTGGGAATTACCTTCAGATGTGCAGGATCCTCATTCAGAGCCTTGATGGATTGTAGGAGTTGTTGTGGGTCCCTATGATGGCCCACTTTTTTGGGATGATAGTAGCTTATTTGGTATAGACATAGGTTGATTTATTTTGATGGGATAAAACTGTACATGTGGGGCCTCAGGGATTTATTTATATTCCAAGACATATGTATTGTTATATCCTATTATGCCTATTGATTGTATATTGTATACTGAGCCATTGATGGTAATTATGATATTATTATATTATGCATTGTAATTCTTGCTTGCTTAAGTAAGTGTTGGATTACCTAAGCCGTATTGTATTGTATGCCGATATTTATAATGCGCGAAATAATTTCACAAATTTGGAAGTAGTGCTTGCAACAGGAATTACTTTCAAATTACGAAATTAGGACGTCACATTATGGTATCGGAGCAGTTCAATCCAATTGGACTGTGGAATCGAGTTGTTCCTAAAGTTAGTTGTTATCTTTTATACATATTATGAAATTGAGAGACTGATCACCTATATGTTTTATTGATGATGTGTAGAGGACTAAGGCTAGCGGAAGGAGTAGTCGCTCCCGGGACAATCCCCCTCCACCACCTCCAGATCATGTGGCGGTGGCTCTCCAAATGCTCACTCAAAATGGTGGGGGAGCAAGTTGCTACCAAGGCCGCCATGCTACAAGAGCTGAGTAGGCTGGTGCTGGTACCCCACCACCGGTTGTGATGGCGGATCCTTTTGTCCAAGGTCTGGCGGAATTCAGGAAGCATCATCCTCTAGTTTTTTCTGGAGCTTTATCCAGCGGCGGCAGATGCATGGCTCAATGCCATGAACAAGATCTTTGAAGTGATGGTGTGAATCGGCGAGTTCAAGGTGAGGTTCGTCACATACATGCTACAGGGTGAGGCAGAAAATTGGTGGAAGGGAGCTAGGGCTGGTCTGGCTTCCCCGGGAGACCCTCACTTGGGCATGTTCCAAGCAATATTCCTGGAGAAGATAAGACAAAGAGCCAAGGAAGATAAGACAAGATCAACATTTACAAAGAGCCAAGGAAGATAAGACAAAGACTCAGACTCAGATGCATAAGTCATGATGGAACTCAGATCAAGAACAAGAGACTGAGCTGCACATAAGAGACTAAGACCCAGATGTAAGCCTAAGACAGAGACTAAGACAAATGCAAGATAAGCTTGAGACAAAGCCTAAGACTCAGACTAAACCTCAGACGCACGCTCCATGGAACTAATAAAAGTCAAAGCAAGTACACTGTGACTGCTGCAACGGACAGAGCAGACCTGAGCAGCAGAGAAGGCCCGAGTCGTGTCAGCAAAAGGAAATCTCTCTCTGTCTCTCTCACAACGGCTAGAAACAACTAGTTTCATTTGAAATAAAAGACAAAATCCAAGTCAAGGCAAAGTGAGAGACAATATTGAATATTCTCTGAATTATTCGTCTCAACTGAATCTCAAGTCAAGCTCAACTCAATCTAAACTACTCGAGAGCATCTGAAGTCCATCTCACATATTCTCTTTCATATTTTTGTTATTTGCTTGTAACTCTTAGAAAGAGAAACACCTAGCTGATCTCACTGTATATTCGTACTTTGTACGTAGTTCAAGCTAGTCAAACACCATCTCCATTCCATCCTTGTAACTGTCTCAACTGAGTTAGGAGGAAGCCTAGACTCAGTGTGAGCTTTGTAAGAGCCTGAAGAGGCAAGATAAAGAATACTTGGATCTCATCCAGGTTAGGAGCCTAAGCTTGGTGTAAGGGTGAGCCTGAAGAGGCAGAAAGAATACTTGTAATTGACTATGGTTGTCATAGTGGAAATCTCACAAGTTTGTGAGGACTGAACGTAGCCCAAGGAGTGTGTGAACCAGGATAACTCTGTGTGCATCTCTTCTCTATATCTTGTTTATTTACGCTTTCTTTTGCAAACACGTAACATCAAGAGTGCATACTTGAGATGCTGAATTGAACATTAACTTTATCATAAGCAAACAATTGAATCTCAACTATAAGATTCTCAGTTATATCTATTTCTTATCTGAGTATCACTGACATTTCACTATCTAAGTCAAATTGAGATTCCAAGCTGCTAAGCTTGAGAACTGAGCTCAACTTGAACTTAAAGTTTTCAGGAGGAAGTTTTTAAGTCTCTATTCAACCCCCCTTCTAGAGACATCCAGCCAACTTCAGTTGGTATCAGAGCTCAACCTCTTGGGGTTGAGCACACCTACGTGTGAAGAGGACAAAGATCAATGGCTGGACCAAGCTCAAGTCTCTTCATCCCTAAAGGAGCATCCACCAACAAGCCACCTGCCTTTGATGGAATAGACTACTATTACTGGAAGGACAGGATGAGAATTTTCATTGAGTCTCAACATGCTGATATGTGGAAAATCATTGAGGTAGGTCCTTATATGCCTTTTATTACTGATGAACTTGGTTTTAGAGCAGCTAAGCCTAGGGAAACTTGGACTGAAGCTGAGAAGAGCATATATGTTCTCAACTCAAGAGCTAAGTATCTACTCACCTGTGCACTGAGCCATAGTGAGTATAACAAAGTGGTTGGCTGTGCTTCAGCTAAGGAAATATGGGATGCACTTGAGGTTGAGCATGAAGGAACAAACCAAGTAAAAGAGGCTAAGATCAACATATTGGTCAGACAATATGAACTCTTCAAAATGAATGAAGATGAAGGAATTGAAGACATGGTGAGATGTTTTACAGTCATCACTAATGATCTCAAGTCCTTGGGAAGAACCTACTCAGATCAAGATATGGTAAGAAAGATTCTCAAAAGCTTACCTAAGCCTTGGAGGCCTAATGTCACGACCATACAAGAAGCAAAGGATCTAAGCACACTTAGACTGGATGAACTACTTGGGTCACTCAAAGTACATGAACAAGAGCTGATGGAAGAAGATCTCATCAGACGACCAAAGACAATAGCTCTGAAAGTCTCATCCATCAATCCTAAAGGTAAAAAGGTAAGCTTATCTCATCAAATTTCACTAAACTCATCTCATGACACAGATAGTGAAGAAGGTGAAGATGATGATGATGATGATGATGATGATGAGATTGAAAAGGATGATGAAATAGCTTTTATCTCACGAAAAATCAGAAGTATGTGGAAATCTAGAGGAAGTGGAAGAAAAAGATTTCCTTTTAGAAGAGGTGAGCTCAAGATTGACAAGAAGGGACAAATCATATGCTATGAATGCAACAAGCCTGGTCATATCAAGGCTGAGTGTCCCCAATTGAGAAAAGACACAAAGAAGAGTCCAAGGAAGAAAGCCATGATGGCTACTTGGGATGACACAGAGGAAGAAGAAAGCCAAGATGATAAGTCAGCCAATCTGTGTATGATGGCTGATGGAGACTCCTCAGATGAAGAGGTATATGAATCTGACTCAGATCTTTCTTTTAATGAGCTTAAGTCGGTTTTTGAGAATCTCCTTTATGATTTCAATCTTCTTGCCTCAAAAAGCTCTTTACTAAAATCTGAACTACACATTGCTTTAGAGAATACCAAATTTCTTGAAAAAGAAAATGAGGATTTGAATCATAAAAATGCTAGCCTCATGTTGTCTCACATGAAGCTATCTAAACGTATCAAAGCTCAGACTCAAGCTCAAGCTGAGCTGGAATCAAAGAACCTATTTGAAGAAAATAAAAAACTTAAATGTCAAAATAGGACTCTCAAAGATGATCTAGCTAAGTTTATAAAAAAGGTACAAAAAAACCTTGAGAGATTGATTGGATCTCAAAAAGAAAATATTGACAAAGCTGGATTAGGCTATGACAAGTCTGCCAATGAGGTTTGGTATAAAAATTTCTTTATTCTAGCAAAGAAACGCAAAGAAAGGTGCTCATGTTGTAGTAAGATTGGCCATAAGACCTCAGATTGCTACGTGAGACAAGTAGCAGTCAAGAGGATGGTATCTAACCACATAGGACCCAAATACAAGTGGGTACCTAAAGCAAAATCTTAATGTGTTGCAGACCTGCCTGGCAGCAATAAGATCAAAGACTCTCTGGGTGCTGAAGAGTGGGTGCTCAAGGCACATGACATGAGACAAAAGCAAGTTCTCAACACTTGAGGAGAAAGCCTCGGGAGTTGTCTCATTTGGAGACAACAGTAAGGCTCAGATCAAGGGAATATGTATGATTGGTAAGACAAACTCAACTCAGATTGAAAATGTCTATTTTGTTGAGGGTTTGAAACACAACTTACTTAGTATTAGCCAATTATGTGATAATGGTTATCATGTTAATTTTCAACCTACATTTTGTGAGATCATAGACTCTAAGACTGGAAAAACAATTTTCTCAGGAGAAAGAAACAAAAATATTTACTCAGTCTCTCTTGAGAGTCTCTCTGATCTCACATGTCTTGTGTCTCATGACAATGATAAATGGTTATGACACAAGAGAGTTGGACACATTAACATGAGAACCATAAGTCAGCTTGCAAATCAATCTCTTGTTAGGGGATTACCTAAGATTAGGTTTGGCAAGGATATGATATGTGAGTCTTGCATAAAAAGCAAACATACTAAGACTAGCTTCAAACCCAAGTCTCATGTAAGTACCACCAGACCTCTTGAGATGCTCCACATTGATTTGTTTGGACCTACTAAGACTGCCAGTCTTAGTGGCAAGAAATATGGTTTTGTAATAGTGGATGACTTCTCAAGATTCACCTGGATTTTGTTTCTTTCTCGAAAGGATGAATCTTATAAAAATTTCAAAATATTTTGCAAAAAGGTCCAATCTGAGAAAGGATATGGAATTGGTATTGTGAGAAGTGACCATGGAGGTGAATTTGAGAATGCAAAATTCAAAGAATTCTTTGATAATAATGGCATAACTCATAACTTCTCATGTCCAAGAACTCCCCAACAAAATGGTGTTGTTGAAAGAAAGAATAGAACTCTCCAAGAGATGGCAAGAACTTTGTTATGTGACTCTGGAATTTAAAAATATTTTTGGGCAAAGGCTGTAAACACTTCATGCTATATAATTAACAGAGTCACCATAAGAAAGATTCTAAATAAAACTCCATATGAGCTATGGAAAGGGAGAAAACCTTCTATTTACTACTTTCATGTGTTTGAGTGTGATTGCTACATCCTTAATACAAAAACCCATTGGGAAAATTTGACACAAAATCTGATAAAGGAATCTTTCTTGGCTACTCACTCATTTCCAAAGCTTATCGTGTATATAACTTGAAAACTAAAACTCTTCAAGAGACTGTGCATGTAGTTTTTAATAAGGTACAGGGTATCTCACAAAAGAAACTAGAATCTAAGAAGAATTGGATGAGATCATGGGAGAATTGAGAATCTTAAATTGGGAAGCAAATGAGCAGAAAAATCATCTCTGGATTAGAAAGATGGGGGTTCAGCTTAGACTGAGCTCAGAAGGCCATCTTATATAGGGCTCAACGGACAACCTCAAACTGAGATTGAGACAGGTGACCACTCCCAAAATGAAGAAAAGAACAGAGATCAGACTGAGCTTGAGCCAGTAAATCAAACCATACCTGAGACTCAACACCAACATGCATCTGAGATGCCCAGAAGCTGGAGGTTAGTCAGATCTCATCCAAGAGAATAGATTATTGGGGAGACCTCAGACAGAGTAAGGACAAGATCATCATTTAGAATTGCTAAAAATCTTGTGGCTCTCTTATCTGCGATATAGCCCAAGGACATTCAAGAAGCACTAAGTGATGAGTCTTGGGTCAAGGCAATGGAAGAAGAGCTCAACCAGTTTGATAAGAGCAAAGTCTGGGATCTTGTCACCCTCCTTCTCATCAATCTATAATTGGAACAAGATGGGTGTTTCGCAACAAACTCAATGAGAAAGGCAAAGTGATGAGGAACAAAGAAAGACTGGTATCTCAAGGATACAATTAATAAAAAGGAATTGACTATGATGAGACCTTTGCACCAGTAGCAAGACTTGAGGCCATCAGAATTCTACTAGACTTTGCAGTACACAAAGACTTCAAATTATACCAAATGGATGTGAAAAGTGCCTTCTTAAATGGTATAATTGAAGAGGACGTGTATGTAAAACAACCTCCTGGATTTGAAGATCCAGCACACCCTGAGTATGTACTAAGACTAAGGAAAGCCCTATATGGACTCAAGCAAGCACCTAGAGCTTGGTATGACAGACTGAGCTCATTCCTTGTTGAAAATGGGTTCTCTAGAGGTCAGATTGATACAACTTTGTTCAAAAGGGAGTATAATAAGGATTTATTAATTGTTCAAATATATGTAGATGATATCATTTTTTGATCAACTAATGAATCTCTTTGTCAAGAATTTTCAAGACTCATGCAGGGTGAGTTTGAGATGAGCATGATGGGTGAGCTGAGATTCTTCCTTGGCTTACAAATCAAGCAACAATCAAATGGAATCTTCAAACATCAAGAGAAGTATGCTAAAGATCTGTTGAAAAAGTTCAAGATGAGTTATGCCAAGCCTATGAAGATTCCTATGCATCCATCAGCTCAGATTGACAAAGATGAGCAAGGTAAGTCTGTCTCAGACAAGCTGTACAGAGGTATGATTGGATTTCTCATGTACTTAACTGCTAGTAGACTTGATATTCAGTATATTGTGGGAATCTGTGCTAGATATCAATCTAATCCTAAAGAGTCTCACCTCTCAGCTGATAAAAGAATTTTTAGATATTTAATTGGAATCACTAAACTTGGTCTTTGGTATGAGAAGGGAACCGGATTTGATCTCACAGGCTATAGTGATGCTAACTTTACTGGAGACAAGCTGGATAGAAAAAGCACAAGTGGGACTTGCCAGTTCCTAGGAAAATGCCTTGTCTCATGATCATGCAAAAAGTATAACACAATAGCCCTATCCACAGCTGAAGCTGAGTACGTCTCAACTGCAGCTTGTTGTACCCAAGTCTTGTGGATCAAATCTCAGATGCTTGATTATGCACTAAGGTACTCTAAAATTCCAATTTTGTGTGACAACACCAGTGCAATTAATCTAGCCAAAAATCCCATTCATCATTCAAGGTCTAAACATATTGACATTAAGCATCATTTTATAGATCATTTCCAAAAAGGAAATATTGAACTTGTGTTTGTTGAGACAAAGAGTCAGCTAGCTGACATCTTTACTAAACCACTTGTGGAGGATAGGTTCAATTTTATTTTAAATCTTTTAAACATGTGTACTTGTGAATGATTTCGTAATATAATTCCTATGATATTCATTTTTTTATTTATTTATTTTACTATCTTTAAAAGTTGAGACTGAGACTAAGTCCATAGCTGAGACTGAGCTCAACCCTGAGACTTAGTCTGAGATATGAAGTGAGATTAGACTCAGACTGGGTTAAAAGTTAGAAAGCTAAAACATCAAAGAGACGTTGATAACTGTCTCTGAGTAACTGGCCACTAATGGCTAGTTGTGCAGAACGGTTGCCACAAAATGCGCACCACTAGCCGTTGCATTTAAAAAGGGGCATAACCGTTCAACCACCTCTCACTAAGCCTCTCTCCTTTCTCTTTCCCTCTGTCTCTTCTCATTTCTATAAAAGAAAAATTCATCAACCAACCTCACAAATGCGTATCAAAATACTTGGAATCGAAATCCCTCCCTCTCATCTCTCTTCATCTTCATCATCACCTGAACTCAGTATGTCTTTTGCTTCTAGTGAATGCATGGGGTCTCTTGCCTCCAGCCAAGAGAGGCACACACGCTCACCTACTCCTCAACCAAGTACATAGTCTGAGCCTACACAGACTCGATCTCAACCATCATCAAAAACCAAATCCACTCCCTCATGCAAAACTAAGTCTTCATCCTCCTCCAAACCAAAATCACCACCAGAAAATCAAGGAGAATAGCATCTAATGTGGTGCAAAACTCTACACCCAGGCCCCCCAGATCACCACAACACGTGAATCTTACTGCTCCTTCTCACTCTGTCAAAGGCAAGGGAAAGCTTGGGGAAGGAAGCAAGAGCAAAATACTATCCTTCCAGTCTGATCTATTCGCAAACGATGTTATGGAAAGCAAATTTACTGGAGATTTAAGGAAAGAAAGGTAGTGATTGGACGATTCATCCTACCCAAGAACTTAGACAAGCAAATTGGGACATTGCTCCCTATCTAAAGATGCAAGGCTGGGAAGCCTACTTGTGTATGTCTGAACCCGTCTATCCAAGACTTACAAGAGCATTCTATGCCTCTTGTACAACTGTAAAAGGGGCATCTCAAGGATTGCCACACGTGGTGGCAAACCTCAAGGGTGTTCACATGGAACTAACAGAAGAAGTTCTTGGAGCAATCATCCAGGCTCCAGTTGCTGGCAATAGGATTTATAATGAAGAACAATGGTGGAAGCTGCTGGACATACCGTCTGAGAGCGTTGCATCCTCCCTTTTTAGCCAAGCTGAGCTAAGAAACTCCTCCTCCTCTCTTATTCAATTTGGACGATTCTTATATCATTTGGTGGTGAAGTCTATTATCCCAAGGGCTGGGACATTTGACAAGTTGTACGCCATAGATTTGATGGTTATGTACCATCTCAAACATGGTATAGCTTTAAACCTTCCCTACCTGATTCTAAGACACATGGAGCATGCGTTTAATAACACTAAGATGACTGCATCTCTACCCTTTGCTATGCTGATCACAAAAATACTGAAGCAGTTCAAGGTTGATCTCTCTCGGAGTGAAGAGACTCAGGAGAGACCCACTTTCTTTGGAAAATCAAATATCCAAGCCTTGAAGTTAGAAGGTAAATCTATTCCTCCTCCTACTTCCACAATTCCCTGACTCACCTTCTCAGGTTCCTCCAAATTTGCAAGCATCCATTCCTCCAAGATGTCCTGTCCTGAGATAATGACAAAGAAAAAGAAGACTGTTGAAGAAAATCTCGGTGAAGGATCTCAAGTTGCAACTGAAGTCACCAAGAAAAAGGAAAAGAAAAGAAAGACTCATCCTGAGATCTCGGTGACTTTGCGGTACGAAAGAAGAAGAAGAAGAAGAAGAAAAGAAGAAGAAGAAGAAGAAGAAGAGAAGAAGGACAAGGCAATTGAGGTATCTATTGCTTTGGTTCAAACTGAGCCTCGGCCACTGAGATCAGAACCAACGTTGCTCACTGAGACATATGATGAATCTAAAGCTCAACCTGGAGCTCAAATAGAACATCATCAGGTTACAACTCCACCAGTCTCACCTCGCCCTTCTCCTCCTTCATCACCCTCATTAATTACCAAGATTGTAGCTCAGACCCTTGCTGGGCTTGACAAGGAAGGTGACCTTCAGCCTACGCACCCAGAACAAGAGAAAAGTATCACCTAAGCATGTTGAATCCATTCCTGAGACTCATGAGCACAGTAAGACTTCTGCTCCATCTCCATCACCTTACACTCCAACTCATCCTACAACTCTACCTACCCCCTGGCCAATTCTTTGCAGAGTCACTCTTCAACTATCCTATTCCATCTCCTCCACCCATTTATGATCAATCAGCTCCACCACCTCCACTCCTACTCCAGCTCCTGCGCAATCCATTCCCACTCACCTATCTGACTCCATCAACACTTTTCTGAATCAATTACACAAGGAACAACAACAACACACAACAACAAACAACAACAGAGCTTGGCACCAGTCAGCAACATGTACAAAAGAAGATTCTAAAAGATCTCAAGAGGAACAAGCTCAGACAAGAAGCAATTCTCAATGGCATAGACATGATTCTTCAAGCCATCAGCACATCAAATGACTATGATCACAAGTTGCATTTGCACTTGTCCAATTTGCCTCCTCTTCCTGCTGTACCTCAGACTGTGCCAAGGCCTCCTGAATCTCCTTCTGATTCATCTTACTCCCCATCTAGTTAATCTAGTTAATCTCTCTGTTTTGATAATGGTAAAAGGGGGAGTAGTTAGGAGTTTAGTTAGGATTTAGATTTTCAGTTGATGGAACTCTTGTTTCTGTTTTGCTTTGCTGGCTGCTGAATGTAAATTTATTTTGATTGCATAAGTAATCCCAGCTTCATGATGATTAATGAACACTCACTGTTTTGTAATTATCTAAGTTATGCTTCATTTCTCTAGCATTAATTGAACATCTCAAAAACTTGAGCAACAACAACAATGCTAAATAAAAACTTGAGCATAATGTAATAAAATCTTTACTAAGTATTAAATCTCATGAACTCAGGGGGAATTTAGACTCAGGGGGAGCTGAGACTCAAATCACTTAGCTTTAGATATTCTCTAAGATTCATAAAACTTTTATGGTTTGCCATCATCAAAAGGGGGAATTGTTAAGGCAAACTCACTCCTCAAGAGTTTTAATGAAATCAAACCATCAAAAGTGGAAATATAAAAGATAAATATCTAAGGTGTCTTATTTCTACTAACTGTGTGCTCAAGTGTTTGCAGAGTTTAGCTTCTCATATTGCAGGATAATTTTCTCTTATGTTAAGACAAGCTGAGACGCTAAGGAGACTTGCAATCTAAAATAACACTTAAGATGCATGAAGTTGAAGTGCTAAGCAATCAGAAATGAAATTTATCACACTCAGAAAAGGATCAAGAGTTACAAAGAGCCAAGGAAGATAAGCCAAAGACTCAGACTCAGATGCATAAGTCATGATGGACTCAGAGAAGAACAAGAGACTGAGCTGCACATAAGAGACTGAGACCAGATGTAAGCCGACAGAGACGGGTTTCGTTTTTGTGGGCCCAACTTTTTTTTAGGCTTATAAGTATTAAATAAAAGTAAAATAGAGCTTTGAAAATAAAGTAAAAGTTGTTTGATCGTTTTAAATTTTTTTAACTTAAAAGTTATTTTATGTAAAAGTTGTTTGTAAATATTTTTAATATTTTATTAAAAATTTTATTTTTTTAAAATAACATAAATATTTTATTTTATGTTAAAAAAATTAACATAAACGAGTATTTAATTATGATATTTTAAATATTTCTAATTATTAAATTATTTAAAAATCTATCAATAAAAATGATACATAATACACCATATTAGAAAAAAATTAATTAATTAACCCAAAGTTGAACAAAATTCCAGAAAAGCGTGCAACCTAGATGGATACCTGATGTGAATCCAACCAGGCATAAGAAGGCTATACAAGAAGCTACATGTGGGCGACTAACTTGGAGTTATTTGGCTGGACAGTTACAAAATTGTTGGGCTGAATCAATGCAAGGGGACAAAGAAATTACAACCATCAAGAAGAGAGTTGTTACAAATTGAAGGGGGGAGACAAACATTGCAATGTAGCGGTTATACATTGAATGGAGCAGCCATAATTCAATATTGGAGCCGTTATGTTTCTCCTAAGGGGCGGCCAATTGATGGCTGAATTATGTAACTTTAATCCTTGTTGGTTGTTATTTTCTAAATTTTAATAGAATTATTAGGAGAATTAAGTGGCTGAATGTGAAAAGCCATGCAAGGATTGTAGGCACCTTTAAAAGGGGCGTATCATGCCTGCAGAATTTACAAGACAAGTTTAATTCAGAAATTTTAAGAAATTGGAGAGTGTTTCTCTTATTCTCTTGTTTATCAAGAATTGAGTTTTATCAAAGGTCCTTCAACCCTTGTGTGTATAACTCTTAGGCTTATCTTTCATCCTTGAAAGTGTGACGTCTATCAAATTTCATTCCATCTTCTTACCTTTTTCCATTTTCTCGTTTTAACCATTTCCCAATTTCCTACTTATGAGCATTCCAACCTAGATAGATCCGTAAACGAATCCACCCCCCCTGGATTCATATCATTTGGTATCAAAGCTTCGGCTCTGGGTTCGGAATGGCGATGGAAATTTACTATACAAGGTGTTTAATCGAAAGGTCACCCATGTATAGGTGCATACGATTATGGAAGCGACAACAATGTTTGAGTCAAAGATTGGTGGAGAAACTCAACCTACCAACGAGCTTTCATCCGAATCAAGCGTGGATCACATTCACTGTGGGGCAGTATGAGAAAGAAGTATTATGTGATATCGCTCCCTGGACTCTTGTCATCTTCTTTTAGGATGGTCATGGCTTCGTTATAAAACACTCAATCTTGATGAACGCTCGCTTTCTTTGAGGCATGAGGGACGTAAGATTAAGTTCAAATTTCTGACACCAAGCCGAGCCAGTGTGTATCAATGTAAGTTGAAGGAGAAAATAGAAAAAGAAAGGAGAGAAAAAGAAGCAAGAGAGTGAAGAAAAAATGAGAGAAAAAGAAGAAAAGAAAGAGAAAAAACATAGAGAAGAAATAGAAAAAGAACTACAGAAAAAGAGCGAGGAAATTTTATTGTTAACGATTGTTCTACTGTTTGTGATGTTAAATTACAGGAACAAGAGGATGGGCATGTGAATGCAATACACCAACCCCTATGTTTGAAGAGGAAGCTTGTTGATATTGTTCCAAGTGCTCCATTGTACATCCAGCCCGATGTTGAAACACAACCTCTTGAGGATGATGAAAACCAACACATGGAGTTATTTGTTTTTTACGAATAGTATCCAAGCTGCACAATTTCATAAACATTTTGGGGCTGAATCATATGTGCTTGACAAAGAAATTTTGCATACTTTGTGTATTGGTAATCATTATTGCTTGCAGGAAGGTGAGGGAGTGTTGACAAGAGAGGTGCTCCACGGATTGCAACCATTGGAAATGAACAAATTTGAATTTATTCAAGTTGTATTTGATCCAGGAGGAAGCTTTTGAGTTTCTGCAGTACAAGAAGACTATACAAGAAGCTACATGTGGGCGGCTAACTTGGAGTTATTTGGCTGACTTATTTTGTCTGGACAGTTACAAAAATTGTTGGGCTGAATCAATGCAAGGGGACAAAGAAATTACAACCATCAAGAAGAGAGTTGTTACAACAATTGAAGGGGGGAGACAAACATTGCAATGTAGCGGTTATACATTGAATGGAGCCCATAATTCAATATTGGAGCCGTTATTTTCTCCTAAGGGGCGGCCAATTGATGGCTGAATTATGTAACTTTAATCCTTGTTGGTTGTTATGTTTCTAAATTTTAATAGAATTATTAGGAGAATTAAGTGGCTGAATGTGAAAAGCCATGCAAGGATTGTAGGCACCTTTAAAAGGGGCGCATCATGCCTGCAGAATTTACAAGACAAGTTTAATTCAGAAATTTTAAGAAATTGGAGAGTGTTTCTCTTATTCTCTTGTTTATCAAGAATTGAGTTTTATCAAAGGTCCTTCATCCCTTTGTGTGTATAACTCTTAGACTTATCTTTCATCCTTGAAAGTGTGACGTCTATCAAATTTCATTCCATCTTCTTACCTTTTTCCATTTTCTCGTTTTAACCATTTCCCAAATTTCCTACTTATGAGCATTCCAACCTAGATAGATCCGTAAAACGAATCCACCCCCCTGGATTAATATCAATACCAGCAACCAAAAATCATATTGGTATCAAGTATCAACCTTCAATTAGATGCTTCATACCAAAAGAATGAGTTGATTGATAAATCAATTTCCAAATGGAGCACCGTAACGGTATGAAGCAGCAGATGATCCACTTGCAGCAAAAACCCACCATATAGTAAACCATAGTTCTCTCTAGAAAAAAAAACCACGGCACATGATAATCAATATAATGTAAAATCGCATACAAGTTCAGTAACTAAAGGATTGATATGAATGAAAAAGACTTATTCGAATTATGGATTGATCAAACACATACAGGTTTAGGATCTTGAAGAAATTTCTAGACTTAGCAGAGCAAAAAATCACTCTTGAACCTTATTTCCTAATTTAAAAACTTATAATGTTAATGTTTAAAAAGGTAGTATGGCTGAACTGTGTCAACACAGTTGTAGACGCAGAGCAAAGTGTGGGGGAAGAAAGAAGTTATAAATCCTTGCAATGAGGATTAACGTTGATGGCTGCGCTAATGGCACGTGATGCAGACGACGCTCAGCGGGCAATGGTTGTGCTTCTCTCTACAGCAAGGATTGTGGTCGATAAGGGAAAGCTGGTAAAAAAAAATAGAAAGTGAATAAAACATCAATATGAAGGATCGAAGTGTGTCTAACTTACTAAAAGCTCTGTGCTCTTTAAAGCTCTATAAAATTAAGCTCCCAAAATTAGCTTTTAAAAAAGTTTCTTTTTCTCCTAAAAATTAAGCCGCTTATTTCTTTTTAGAGCTTTTGTAGAAAAATATTTGGCCTAGCTTTTACTATTAGTGGCTTATAAGTAAAAAAAGCCACGCCAAACGGATACTAAGACTCAGATGCAAGATAAGCTTGAGGACAAGCCTAAGACTCAGACTCAGCCTCAGCCTCAGACACATGCTCCATGGAACTAATAAAAGTTAAAACAAGTACATTGTGACTGCTACAACGGACAGAGCAGACCTGAGCCCAGTAGAGCAGGCTGAGCATTGTCGGCAAAAGGCAATCTCTCTCTCACAACGGCTAGAAACAGCTAGTTTTCATTTGAAATCAAAGACGGAATCCAAGTCAAGGCAAAGTGAGAGACAATATTGAATGTTCTCTGAATCTCAAGATAAGCTCAACTCAATCTCAACTACTTGAGAGATCTGAAGTCCATCTCACATATTCTCTTTCATATTTTTGTTATTTGCTTGTAACTCCTAGAAAGAGAAACAACCTAGCTTATCTCAACTGTATATTCCTACTTTGTATGTAGTTCAAGCTAGTCAAACACCATCTCCATTCCATCCTTGTAACAGTCTCAACTGAGTTAGTGATAGCATAGCACAGGAACCACCTATGATACAATCAGAGACCTCAGTGGCCCTATGACTAGAGGGTGAGCTAAGAAGCTCAAGGAAGACATGGGGAAGTTGGTGACCTACATTTTTACGGGACACCACCCTACAAAAGGACACCACTACCCTACCGAAGGACACCCTTGACCCTGGAATATGACACATGGTCCTATGTACCACCCTAGACTAGGACACTCTTGTATTTCTTTTAATTTGTAATTCTTTTTATTTTCTTCCTAGAGTCATGGGTTCATTTCCCACATAGGATAGTTTTCACTCATCCTTTTATTTTCTTTTCCTTTTGGCTGCCCCCTTCCCCTATAAATTGGGAGGCCCTCTCTTGTATTTCACAACTTTGGTGGTTTAGTAAAGGCATTCTGCCCAATTTCCTCCTCAAGTGTGAGTAGAGAAGCTTGGTGGTTCTTGCTCAAAGCAACCAGAGACTTATATGATTCTACTTAATCAGTGGCGTCTAGCACTAAGACTTATCTACTATGGGGTTGCCTGCTTCAGTGGCGTCCATTTCATTCCTTTCTCTTCCACTTTTTCTTTCAATTTCCCCTTTGTTCTTACCCATTTAAGTCGCGGCCTTAATACCCATTTGTGCCTCTTGACCGATTGTTTTGATGCTTGTTTACAGTGCCTGACTCCAAAACTAGATCCGGGAAAATTGCTGCTATCAATTGGTAATCAGAGCTACTTGATTTTGGAGCTGATTGGAATCATCTTCTTCACTTTGTGGCCGCAGGTTTTGCACCCAAGAGGAGCAGAATTTTTGGTTAATTTACTTAGTTTATCCCTGTATTCAAGCTCAATTTTCTTGTAACTGTTGGACTTTTGAACTGTTATGAGCCCGAGGTGCTCTTCTGCTGCCCTGCCAGCTTCTTAACTGTGTTTGTGGTGGAGTGTGGTAAGTGGAGGCATTGTTGTCTTCATTTTCCAAATTAGATCGTTCACCTACATTTTCTCCCCATTCCACCAATTAATTGTTCATCCCATCTCACTGTCCATATATTCATCTCTTTACTTTCCGCTTTTAATTTTCTGCCATTTAATTTCAACTTCTCCCCATCCTTTTAATTTCTGTCAACCCTTTACATTCTGCCATTTACATTCCACCATTTACTTTCTGCCATTTACTTTCTGTCCTTGCCATCCTTTTTAATTTATGTCATCCCCTATACATTTCTGCCATTTACTTTCTGTCCTCCCCATCCTTTTAATTTTTATCATCCCCTTTACTTTCTGCCATTTACTTTCTGTCCTCCCCATCTTTTAATTCAGTTTCCCCCCTTTACTTTCTTGTCATTTAATTTTGGCAATTTTCTTCTTTATTTTTTGCCATTTTTGCGCCATTTTTTTTTCTCGCACTGTCTTGTTTAATTTTCTACTCCTGTTCTGTTTGTCTATTTGGCATTCTGATTGCAAATTGAATTGACTTCCTTGTTTGATTGTGCAAAACGCTCACTGTTAGGCTGTATTTTGGTCATAGAGTGGAAGAAAATCAAACAAAATTCCAATTGTTGATTTTCCTTCAAAATTTAATTCACAATCTTAAAATTGAACCAAGCGCGGTTTCCAACACTGTTTTGTGTTTGTATGATCATCAAGGAAGTGCTAAGCAATTTTTTTTGGAATTTTTTTTAATCACGTTGGCCATTTCCGTTTTAATTTACAGTTTTTTTAGAATTCAACCTGTCTATTTTGTTTTCTGGTACCGTTTTGGACCAGTTTATAGTAAAAAATCTTGAAAAAAATATTTTAGGTAGATTTCTAATTTTTGTAATTTTGTACAAATTTCTGCAATATTTTGTTGGGCAAAAAGAAAAGAAAAAGAAAGAAGCAAAAGAATTAAAAAAAATTATATTGTCAAAATACAAAAAGAGGTGCAAAAAGCAAAAAAGGTGCAAAGTCAACAAGGAAAAAGTCAAAAAACACAAAAAGTCAAAAATTAAAAAAAAATAGAGAAAAACAAAGAGACAAACAACAAAAAGAAAGCTCAACAATACAGTTGAAATTTTACTGTAATTGTTCATTTCATTTTCTTGTATACAGTATTTTGGAGTTGTAATGGCTATTTTTCCAAAATGACTGTTTGACAACTCTTTTTCAAAAATTGACCAAAAACAATTCTCTTTGCAATTTCTTTTGTCTTATCTTGTTTGTATTCCAATTCTTGTGCATAAGTTTTCTTGAGTGCTTGCTTTTCTTGTTTGTCATATCAATTCCTTGTTTTGTCTTAGGCAATTCCTAGTCCTTTCAGTAGCTATTTTCCTTTGCTCGTGCGCTTCTATTTGGGAAGGGTTAAGATTAAGTCTCATTGTTAGTCTTTGCAAGATCAAACCAACCTTACTTGAGTAGAAGAGGCAGGAGTATTTTCATTATAGAAAAAGCCTAAAAAGAGTGACATACATGAGTGTTTCATTCCATTTAGTGTAAACACTTAGTTTGAGTGGAAAGGTCCATAAAAAAACTTTTAAGACTAAAATTAATCTAGGAGAATGGAAGGAAGGAGGCAAGGGGAAAGGGCAACAATGTTGTTTAGAAAAGCCTTAGAAACACCCTTGGGTGAAGAAGAGAGTCAAAGAGAGGACCTATTCCACACTAGGTGCCACAGTGAAGATAAGGTATGTTTAGTAATCATAGATGGAGGAAGTAGTAGCAACTTAGCTAGCCTTAGGGTAGTTAACAAGCTAAACTTACCTACTACCCCCACATCCAGAACCTTATACACTTCAATGGGTGAATGATGAGGAAGAAATTATGGTGGATAGGCAAGTGAGAATGAGGCTTAATATTGTGGACTACAAAGATGAAATGACCTTTGATGTTATACCCTTAGAAGCCTCACACCTCCTATTAGGAAGACCTTTGCAATATGAGAGAAGGGTAAATATGATGGGTTTATCAATACCTATAGGTTCCGCCACCAAGGGATAAAATTCACACTCATGCCTATGACCTCAAGAGAAGTTAGGGAAGACCAAGTCCAACTTAAGAAGTTAATAGAAAAGAAAAGGAAGAAAAACCTAAACAAGTAGAAAAGGAACTAGAAAAGGAGGTGAAAAATATTCTAATAGTAAAGAAAATAAGGTAAAAAAATTGTCCAAAGAAGAATCTTGGTTCCTACTCCTTGGTAAGGAAACCAACAAAGAAGAAGAAGAGAAGGATCCATTAGGAGATATTGACCTTCCTCAAAACATAAAAGAATTGTTGGAAGAATTTGGGGACATTTTCCCAAAGGAAATTCCAAGTGGGTTACCACCTCTTAGAGGAATAGAACATCAAATAGACTCGATACCTAGTGTTGTTTTACCAAATAGGCCAGCTTATAGGACTAATCCAATTGAAACACAAGAAATACAAAGGCAAGTAGGAGAGTTAATTAGTAAGGGTTGGGTTAAAGAGTCTCTTAGTCCTTGTGTTGTTCCCGTTCTCATTGTACCAAAGAAAGATGGTATTTGGAGAATGTGTACTTATTGTCGTGCTGTTAACAACATAACAGTCAAATACAGTCATCTCATTCCTCGTTTGGATGATTTACTTGATGAATTACATCTGCATCTTTTCAAAAATAGATTTAAAAAGTGGCTACAATCAAATTCGAATCAAGGAAGGGGATGAATGGAAAACGACATTCAAAACAAAGTATGGACTATATGAATGGCTAGTCATGACTTTTGGCTTGACTAATGCACCAAGTACATTTATGAGATTAATGAATCATGTACTTCAAGCTTTCTTAGGCAAGTTTGTGGTGGTTTATTTTGATGATATACTTGTATATAGTAAAAGCTGTAAAGAACACCTCAATCACCTTAGAAATGTACTTGAGGCTCTAAGAAAGGAACACTTATTTTCCAACCCTGGAAAATGTGTTATCTATAAAGAAAGTGTCACCTTCTTAGGCTATGTCATTAGTTCACAAGGGGTACAAGTAGATGAAGAGAAAATCAAAGCCATTAAGGAATGGCCTACCCCAAAATCCGTGGGGGATGTAAGGAGTTTTCATGGTTTGGCAAGCTTCTATAGGAGGTTTGTCAAATACTTTAGCACAATAGCTGCTCCCCTCAATGAACTAGTTAAGAAAAATGTGGGTTTTAAATGGGAGAAGGCACAAGAGGATGCTTTCCAAAAACTTAAAGAAAAACTCATGCAAGCTCCCATTTAGGACTTCCAGATTTTTCACAATCCTTCGAGTTTGAATGTGATGCATCTAATGTAGGTATAAGAGCTGTTTTAATGCAAAATGGGCATCCTATAGCCTACTTTAGTGAAAAGCTCAAGGGTGCAATGTTGAATTACCCCACCTATGACAAAGAATTTTATGCTTTGGTGAGGGCACTTCAAACATGGCAACACTACCTCCTACCTAAAGAATTTGTGATACATAGTGGTCATGAATCCTTAAGGTATATCAAAGGGCAAGGGAAACTTAATAAAAGGTATGCAAAATGGGTTAAATTTCTTGAACAAAATGGCTGATGCGCTTTCAAGGAGGTTTAGCTTATTAGCTACTTTAGATGCAAAGCTTCTTGGATTTGAAAACCTAAAGGGTTTATATGTGCATGATTCCTTCTTTGCTGAAAAATATAAAGCTTGTGAAACAATAGCAAAAGATGGATTCTATAGGCACGAGGGGTTTCTATTTAAAGGAGATAAATTGTGCATTCCTCATTGCTCCATTAGAGAGATATTGGTCAAGGAATCCCATGAGGGAGGGCTTATGGGGCACTTTGGTGTACCCAAGACCTTAGGGATATTACAAGAACATTTTTATTGGCCACACATGAGCACACACGTTAAGGCACACTGTGATAGATGCTTGAAATGTAAAAGTGCCAAGTCAAAGGTAAATCCCTATGGCCTCTACACTCCTCTCCCTATTCCTGAGGGACCTTGGTTATATCTAACCATGGATTTTATTGTTGGGTTACCTAGAACCTAACGAGGGAAGGATTCAATCTTTGTGGTAGTGGACCGTTTTTCAAAGATGTCACATTTCATACCCTGCCAAAAGGTAAATAATGCTCAAGAAATTGTTGATTTTTTCTTTAGAGAGGTAGTTCGTTTGCATGGTATACCTAGAAGCATAGTGTCTGATAGAGATACTAAGTTCCTTAGTTATTTCTGGTGCACACTATGGCACAAGTTAGGCACAAAACTACTTTTCTCTACCACATGTCATCCACAAACTGATGGACAAACTGAGGTTGTTAATAAAACAATAGGCACCTTGTTGAGAGAAATGGTTCAAAAGAGTCTAAAATCATGGGATTTATATTTACCTCGTATTGAGTTTGCATATAATAGGACTAAACATTCTACTACTTTACATACTCCATTTGAGATTGTACATGGTTTTAATCCACTTACTCCTCTTGATATCTTGCCTATTCCTAACCTTTCTTTGTGGAGCATAAAGATAGTAAAGCTAAAGCTAAGTTTATTAAGAAACTCCATGCTCAAGTAAAAGCCAATGTTAAGCGCAGGTTGGCCTCCCAAACAAAGACAACCAACAACGCTCGCAGGCGGATGGTATTTGAACCCAAAGATTGGGTTTGGGTACACTTCCACAAGGAGAGATTCCCTAACCAAAGGAAATCCAAATTATCTCCTAGGGGTGATGGGCCTTTTCAGGTCTTGGAACGCTTGGGTAACAATGCATACAAGATAGACCTTCCTAGTGAGTATGGTGTAAGTGCTACTTTCAATGTTTCTGACTTATCTCTGTTTGATGTAGGTGATGACTATCCAGATTTGAGGTCAAATCCTTCGCAAGGGGGGAGGGGATGATAACATAGCACAGGAACTACCTACTGATACAATCGGAGACCTCAGTGGCCTTATGACTAGAGGGTGAGCTAAGAAGCTCAAGGAAGACATAGGGAAGTTGGTGACCTACATTTTTATGGACATCACCCTACAGAAGGACACCCTTGACCTTGGAATAGGGCACATGGTCCTATGTACCACCCTAGACTAGGACACTCTTGTATTTCTTTTAATTTTGTAATTTCTTTTCTTTTCTTCCTAGTTGGGCGCTACTTTATATGGGTTTATTGGTTAGGAGATTGCCTTGCTAGAAGGCTTAGGAGTCATGGGTTCATTTCCCACATAGGATAGTTTTCACCCATCCTTTTATTTCTTTTCCTTTTGGCTGCCCCCTTCCCATATAAATAGGGAAGCCCTCTCTTGTATTTCACAACTTTGATGAATTATTAAAGGCATTTTGCCCAATTTCCTCCTCAAGTGTAAGTAGAGAAGGATTGGTGGTTCTTACTCAAACCAACCAGAGACTTATTTGATTCTCCTTAATCAGTGGCGTCTAGCACTAGGACTTATCTGCTGTGGTGGTTGTCTGCTTCAGTGGCGTCCATTTCATTCCTTTCTCTTCCACTTTTTCTTTCAATTTCCCTTTGTTCTTACCCATTTAGGCCACGACCTTGATACCCATTTTGTGCCTCTTGACCGATTGTTTTATGCTTGTTTACAGTGCCTGGCTCTAAAACTAGATCCGGGAAAATTACTGCTATCAGTTAGGAGGAATCCTAGACTCAATGTGAGCTGTGTAAGAGCCTGAAGAGGCAAGGTAAAGAATACTTGGATCTCAGCCAGGTTAGGAGGAGCCTAAGCTTGGTGTGAGGGTGAGCCTGAAGAGGCAAAAAGAATACTTGTAAATTGACTAAGGTTGTCATAGTGGAAATCTCACAAGTTTGTGAGGACTAGACGTAGCCCAAGGCATGGGTGAACTAGGATAACTCTGTGTGCATCTCTTCTCTCTATCTTGTTTATTTACGCTTTCTTTTAGAAATACATAACATCAAGAGTGCATACTTGAGATGCTGAATTGAACATTAACTTTATCATAAGCAAACAATTGAATCTCAACAATAAGATTCTCAGCTATATCTATTTCTTATCTAAGTATCACTAACATTTCACTATCTAAGTCAAATTGAGATTCCAAGCTGCTGAGCTTGAGAACTGAGCTCAACTTGAACTTAAAGTTTTCAGAAGAAAGTTTTTAAGTCTCTATTCAACCCCCCTTTAGAGACATCCAACCAACTTCAGAAGAGTTATGCCAATAGGAGAAGGAGAGACCTAGAGTTTGATGAAGGAGAATATGTATTTTTGAAGGTTACTCCCATCACAGGCTTTGGTAGAGCTATCCAAGCCAAAAAGCTAAATCCCCGATTTGTCAGCCCTTTCCAAATCCTGTAGAGGATTAGTCCTCATGCATATAGGATAGCTCTTCCACCCCCACTTATCCAACATTCATGATGTCTTCCATGTGTCACAACTCAGAAAGTATGTTTATGACCATTCCCACATCATAAGTTCAGAATCAGTACAGTTAAGGGAGTATCTGACGGTCCCTACAAGACCTGCACAAATTATCGACCGAAGCGTCAAAACCCTGAGGAACAAGAATATTTCGTTAGTAAAGGTGACTTGGGTAAGTCATTCTCTTTAGGAGGCCACATGGGAGAAAGAGGATAAGATTCGTACACAACACCCAGAGTTATTCACGTGAGGTAATGATCTGAGACTTTCAATAATCAATTTTGAGGACAAAATTAGTTCAAGCGGGGTAGAGTTGTAATATCCCAAATTTCAAATATTTCAAATAAATCAAATTAATAGGGAGAAAAGGTTTTTGTAAAAGGAATTAAGGAAAAATAAGTTAAAGAGTGAAAAACCTGAAAATCTGAGTTCTGGGGTCCTTGCTCAACCGAGAAGGTCTCGCTTGAGTGAGCAGGCAAGGAAATTGGATTTCTGTGTTCTTGCTCAAGCGAGAAGGTCCTCGCTTGAGCGAGCATATTAGTAAAAACAAGAGTTTTGGTTACTGATATGGTCGCTTGAGCGAGAGCCTCTCGCCTAGAGGTGTCAAAACGGGCTACCCGGTCCGGTCTGACCCGAAGCGGCTAGCGAGCTTTTACGAACCGAGCTAAAATACCCGGCTAAAATTCGGTCCTATAAAATAATAGCTCGAGCCCGGCCCGAGCCCGGATCGGGTAGCGGGCTTATGCGGGTCGACCCGATTAAAGCCTAATTTATTAAAAAATGTAGCTCATTAAAAGTTATAAAGAATTATAATTTTACAAAACTAAAAAAATTACAATATAGTTATAAAAAAAACATTAAAAAAATAGTTCATATACCCTAATAAAACTCATTCAAATAAATTTAAAATTCATTCTAAATACCCAAACGTATTCATCCATCAATCCTATTAAACTAAAATACATTTAACGCATTCAAATAAATTTAAAATACATTGCTAAGTTCCCAATCCATTTCAAAACACATTAAAAGATTTTTCTCAACTTTTCATTCTTACCATTCTAAAATTATCCTTTACTGATAGAAAAATAGACAGCTTATATCACAAAGAATATTCAACGACGAGTATTTGAAATAAAAGAAAGAAGTGAAAGTTAGGTTCAATATATTATAAAATGTAATTTATATAAGTATTTCATTTATTTATATTTTACGAACGTTGTTAGTATTTTTTTATGATTATAAAAAAATCAATATTTTCAATTGAAAGTTTCTCATGTGGTACTTATATATTATAATTTGTACTTTAAAAATAAGTGTTATACTATGCTTTGAAAATAATTCCTTTTGGCTTGATCAAAAGATAGGAAAAACGTGAAGTGAACATGGCTATGTGACAATGCACAAAAACGTGTGTTTACTAATTGTAAAAACGTATATTTTGTTGGAAAAAATATATACACTACAACATTTTTATTATATATATATATATATATATATATATACGCGGGTAGTCCGAAAGCCCGTCAGGCTAGGACTGTTCATTATGCATTGAACTGTTCCAAATTGTTCCATATTGCAGTGAACTGTAAATTGGTTCAATAAAACCGAACTGAACCTGTTTCCATCATACTGAACCGAACCGGTTTTTGTGGTTCAGTTAACCGGTTCTGGAACAAAACCGAACTGGTTTTTGAACTGGTTTTGTGAATTAGTTTTGTGAACTGGTTTTTTGAACGGTTTTCTATACTAGTTTCTGAACTGGTTTTGTGAACTGTTTTTTATACTAGTTTCTAAACTGGTTTTTAAAATTATTTTGAACTAAGTGGTTCTATATACTGTTTTTGTAGCAAAATTAAAAGAACTAAAAACCAGTTTTTATACTAGATTTCCATGGAAATGAACACTGTATCATACCGCTCCAAGTGTTGCTGGTGAAAATATGGCTCTGTAGTTGGAGTTGCCTAAAATCATTCCCAATTGGTGCTTAATTTTATCAGAGATTGGTACCTGCAATGAAACATCCCAAATTTGGAATTACATTTCTAGTCACTCAACAAATGTAAAGAAAGATTCGAAGATTGCATAACTCTTATAAGGAACTTTACTTCTCACGGATATAATTAAATTTATTGACCATCTAACAAATAAATTTGGGATAATCAATGCAAAGGTTCTTGGTGGTAATATTTTAGAAGTTTCTGCAAATTGTCAATGAAACATTCCAAATTTGGAATTACATTTCTAGTCACTCAACAAATGTAAAGAAAGATTAGAAGATTGCATGACTCTTATAAGGAACTTTATTTCTCAGGGATATAATTAATTTTATTGACCATCTAACAGATAAATTTGGGATAATCAATGCAAAGGTTCTTGGTGGTAATATATTAGAAGATTCTGCAAATTGTAGATAACTCACTGAGTGCTAAGAATTCAATTTTCAATTGTATGCATTAATATGTTCCCAAAGCTGCTGTCTAGGTTCAATTTGAACTCATTGTATGTCAATGTCAGTATGTCATACACTGGCTAAAGAGAAAAAGAAAATTTGAAAGCATGAATTTGACTTTCTCCCTTTACTGTTAACTCTTTAAAATAGTCAATATGGTACTAAAAACCTAGTAGGGTTTATGCATCATCCACATTGTCTTTTGCTGGATATAGGGGTTCTGAGGCTTCCCCTTGGAGTGATTCTGATATAACCCCTGAACCTTCTAATTTGAAAGAGTCACTACTTTGATTACCTTCTTTGTGGACTTTACTTGAGGAAATCTGCATTATGTTGTAGACATAAGTCCATATAAAAATAGCTCCAATCTACAGTTTGTCCAATGAATACAAATTCAGAAAAAAAAAAAAAAAAAAAATTATAGCCAAATAATTTTTTTTTTTGTTTTCTCAGTTTTTGGTTGGATAACTTAACATTGGTACCCACTTGTAACTTCAGAATTAATATGAAAGGAGCTAATAAAGTTACATACTGCCATAGAAAGTGAAGCATAAGCCATCCCATATTGATAGCAGACATCAGGGTCTCCAAAAGGACTACCTTTGTCTGTTGATATCAATCTAAAAATGAGCTCAACCAAAAGATGCATCAGGCAAGAACTGATGCTATAGCTTGAAGCTTAGATAAAAGAGATACATTCCAAGCATAATACAGGCTGCAATACAGGACATGTGCAGGAAGATAGATGTTTTGGTGGTTTTGTGCAACTTTCATGAGTACAATAAATTAAATGCCTTCCACTCAGAAACTGGAGAATATTTTAAAATCAATTATTGCACAATTGCCATGTTTTCAAAATTGGTAAATGTATAGATTACATGTGATATTTCAGTCTGCATTACAATTTTTGAAGAGAAGAGATGTATCTGCAGAACAAACACCCAATATTAGGCCTTCTATGTGTCTGGGAGGCCTTGTGAATTTGATAAGGATCCATCCTAAAGCTGAGCCTAACATGAATGTGCAGACGATATTGACTGGCATGAACCACCTATATGAAAACCAAAAATGTAACAAATCATAATTTGAAGTAAGAAAGCAAATCCTCAAGTATAAAAGTTTATGAGATGCTCTTGGGTATATGACCAAAAATTTGAATTAATTAACCATTACTCACAACAAAACAACATTCTCAAAAGTAATGGTATTTAGCCAAATTGCCACCCACCAGTGCAGGATTAAACACATAATGCACAAGCTGCCACAGATAAATCACTGTTGTTAGTAAGACATATATATAAATAGAAATAAGAAAAAGAGGGGAAAAAAACTTTCTGAAGCATTCATGGAGGTACATGGTTCACTGCCACAGATGATCGTTTGCTTTCTACTTCCCACTGCCCCACAAGGCTATCATCAACTGGTAAGCTGTCATTCCTAGTCATACCTTTATCAACCCAATCCCCAGAAATTGATTCCTTTTAAAAACTGAAGTCATTATTCAGCAACAAAATCAGGAGTATCAATACAAATATAAGTTATTTTATAGCTTGCAAATTGAATTTCAATTAAACCACCTTCACTTTTTGAACTCAGTATTTCGTGGCTAGCTTTAGCCATATCTACTGCTGCAGCTGCAGCTGCAGCTGCTTTTGCAGCCTCTAAACATGGCACAACAATATACACCCCATCAATCAAAATATCAGTTTAGATAGCATCATCCAAAAAGTTTAGTGGTAAATACCTTAATTAGCATAGCAGTTCCAGCACCTGAAACAACCAATAATCCTCAAGAAAGGTGATGAGTGGTGAATATTCAGAGAGAAAAACTTCAAGACTTATACATAGAATGATCTCTCCACATCATAATAGGATTAATCATTAGAGTTTCAATAAAACAGAACAGAAACTGAAGTTAGATGTAGCTCAAGCAAACATTAACATCTTCAAATATTACATTACTTTGTCCAATACACAATTGTCCTAACCCAAAATTAGAGAAAAAAATCAAATACAAGTAAAATATCCAATCAAATACAAGTAAAAGCCTCAATCAAGGTCAATAGCCATTGAAAAAGTCCCTTATGGCGGAGAGGTCATCTCTATAAAAAGAAAAAAAAAATTAGATTACTTTATCATTTATGAAATACAATGTAAAAACATAACGAAAAAAAATGTTGATTGAGAAAGACATTAGCTTGCTCAAATCTCTCAAGCTCTTCAAAATCCTCATTAGTAAGCATTGAGAAAGGCATTCCTTTCAACCAGTCCTGTGTGCAAACATGTGCTTCCACCATTCTAGGAGTTAAGGAACTTCGGTAAGGATCAAGAACCCTTCCCCCAGTACTAAATGCGGATTCTGATGCTACGGTAGAAACATGAATAGCTAATACCTCTCGAGCTATACTTCTAAGGATAGGAAATCTTGCTGAGTTGACTCTCCACCAATTTAACATATCAAACTCCACAAATTTGTTAAAGGGCTCAACATCTTCTTTCAAATACTTATCTAGCTCAGATTTTTCATCAAATCTATGCCCGGTTACCTGTAAATAGAAACTCATACCATGGACATCATCATCATCATTACCCAACTGTACTTCTTGGTTGATTTGAGACCTCTCCTCAATACCTTGGTATTGTTCATAAAGTGATTTTAAACCGGAAGTCATTTTCAGCTTTAATTCTTCTGCCTGATCACTATTAAACAAATACCCAATAAAGGTATTAACATAATCCAGCTTACACCTGGGATCAAGGACGACTGCAATCAATAACAAAATGTTGATGCCATTAGGTGTCCCCCAATACTTGTCATATTTAGTTCTCATCCGAGTAGCCATCAAGCTTATGCGATCATCAATATGCTCTTGACTGTCGAATCTTCCTTCCAATTGCAAATACCTCTTCCATATAGATATTGCTGGTGACATAATGAGAGCCAGAAATCCTCATTGTTACGTCATAAAACATCTTTAAAAAAGGCAAAAGTGAATGCGCAGAGTTCCAATCAGATTCTTCAGGTAGACCATCCCCTCTTACTCTCAGTTCAAGAACATACTTGTCGTCTCATAGATCAAGTAAGTCAAAGGCTTTTTTTATACTTGACAGCTGCCTCCAACATTAAGAATGTTGAATTCCACCTAGTGCCAACATCTAGGCAAATGAGGCCTTTGTAGGAAATTTTCTCTAGTTCCGAACACGCCTTGAATCTAGCTAATCTAGAGGGGGATGATGTGACGTACTTAACTGCACTACGAATTTTTTTAATAGATTTGTCTACCTCTTTCATGCACTCCTTCACTATTAAGGACAAAATGTGCACACAACAGCGCATATGAATATACTCCCCTTTCAAAAGCACACTGTCCCAAGACACCATCCTCTTTCTCAGGTATTGAATCCCAAGGTCATTAGAAGAAGCATTATCCATAGTTAAACTAAACACCCGATTCAGTTGCCAATCATCCAAGCACATCTCAACATTTTTAGCCATCACCTCTCCCGAATGTCATGTGATTTGGCGGAAGTTTAAAATTTTCTTCTGCAACCTCAAATTATTATCAACGAAGTGTGTAGTCAGACTCATGTACGTCAAGTTCTATTCGACATAACTCTTGGTCAAATTTAAAATAAGTCGGTGAAGAGCCAACACCACCACCCACTTTCCCTTCTGCAGTTTGTGATGAGGAACCATCTGTTCTTAGCCTTTTGTTTCCATCTTTATATGGATTCTGCTTGCATCTCTTTAAGTGATTCTTCATACCACTTGTTCCATCCTTATACTTAATTATGCCACCACAATAATTGCACCTCGCCTTTTTCTCAACACCAGACTCTACAGTAAAGTGATCCCACGCCGTTGACCGATTATTACGAGGTGGTAACATTGCAGCTGTGCCAGAGGCAATTGGCGTAGTAGAAATCGAATTTCCCGCGGTCTCCCGCAAAGGAGAGTCCATGGGATCACCAAGTGACGACATCTGTTTAAAAAACTAACATGTTAATTCCATCCTTATTTCCCTCCTCAACTCCTTTACAAGGTATGGCCCTATCCCATTCGAGAAGAAACCTTTTTTTGAACTTGTTTAATAGTTAGCTTTAAATCTCATATCTTATACTTGACGAAATTTCGGCAGCATTTCCCATTGGTCTTCAAGTGCATAACTTGAACATGGTGACATATACCATGATCAAGCATACACCCAGAGACAATGGGAAATGTGTGAACCAAAATTTCATCAAGTCTAAGATATTAGATTTAAAACTAACTATTAACAAGTGCAAAAAAAAAAAGTTTCTTCCCAAACTGTCCGACTTGGACAATTCAAGATTCAATATTAATGAGTGACACCTCAAAAAAGTACACACACTCATTAATATTGAATCTCAAACGGGAAACTAAGGTTTCCCTCGAAATTAACTTGAATAAAAAAACATAAACTAAAATCATATGTACTTGAGTAACAAAAAAAAAAACATAAAATAGTACACACACTCATTAATATACAGAACAAGTTCTTTTAGCACAGTAAACCAAACAACCCTAAACCAAACCATAAAATAGTTGGTCAAACTGTGAACCAAATTTGTTTTATACATCCTGAACCAAACTAAACTGGTTCTTTAGTTTGGTGAATCAATTTTAAAATTAAAAAGTCGAACTAGATTTAATTTAAAGAGCTAAATGTATATTCTATTGTTCTGAACTGACTTTAAAACCAGTTTTGAACTGGTTTATTAGAACTAGTTCGGCAATCTGTAAGAAGTACTTTTGTGACAAGTTTGGTTCAACAATTTGTAAAAGTTCTGTTCGTTTGGCTGCACATTAGTTAACCTCAAATAGGAGTATACGGGGAGAAAATTTAGATATATGTCTATAGATTCAAATCATATATAGTACTTTTAACTTAAACTAATTCAAACAAAAAACACAAAAAAAAAATTAAACAAAATCTCAATGGATGGGATATAAGAATGAGTGAAATCTATAGATTTAAATCTAAATTAAACAACATCAGAAAGTCTTTCTCTATAATTTGATAATCTATAGTCCCTAGAAAATAGAAAAAAAATTGTAATTATGCATTTTGTAACACAAATCTAAAGTCAGTGGAATTATTTTGGAAGTTTAGTTTGCTCTAAAATCTACAACACATTATATGTTAGAAATAATATTATAATAGCACAACTTACAATACACCAATGAGGTTGTAGTAGAAGAAACAATGGCAGCAATGGTCCAATATATAACAACAGGGATCTCCTGCAATGCTTCTGCCAAGGCAGAAATCGGAAAATAATTGGGAATGAGCAATACAAGCACAATGGGATTTAGGGAATGAGAAATGAACAAAACACAATTCGAACGGAAAGAACAAAACCCAAAAACACAATCTCTTCAAGGAATGAACAAAACATTTACAAGTAAAAAGACAAGCAGATCGCAGAGAGCAAAACTCGAACGGAAGAGCAAAACGACGAGCAGATCATAGAGAGCAAAACGAAGAGCAAATGGGTTATGATAATCAGTTCATAAAATCGTGAATCTCGATTTGGTTAGGGTTCGTAACTTCGTATTTGCCGATTTGGGATTTAGGGTTCTAAGTAATTGGTCTCTGATTTGGGGTTTGTCTTGAAGAAGACTACGAGAGTTTAGTGCCCGTTTGGTTTAGATTCTTAACAATCCAAAATCAATTTTGGCAGAATTGATTTTAAATCACTTTCGTCCAACGTGCTTCGTAAGGTGTGTATACTCATTTTCAACCATTGATTTCTAGAATCAATTCTACCCAACTGTAAACCAAACGGACTGGTCAAGGTTTGGTTAATACTGCTTCCTGTACTGTTTAGAAAAAAACGGTTCAATTAAACTGATGAGATATACTTTTCCGGTTCGGTTTTTTAAAGTAGTTTAAAGTAGTAAAAGTTCAGTTTTATTTCGTGCAGTATGGTACGGTTCAAGGTACAGAGTACAGTTTACTAAAATTATTTGAACACCCCTACGTCGGGCTACCCGACCCGAACCCGGATTGTTGCAAGCTTTATTTATTTCGGGTTAAAAAGCCCGACAAAAATTTGGGCTTCAAATTTCAATGCCCAAGCCCGGTAAAAATACGGTTTTGGACGGGCCGGCTCGGTCGGGCTAGCCCATTTTGTCGGCTCTACTCTCGCCTAAGCGCAATTCAAATTCAAAATTGGGTTTTGCTCTCTGACTTGCGCTCGCTCGAGCGAGGAGGTCCTCGCTTGAACGAGGCAAAGTCAGAGATGCTGGGTAATTTTTAGGAGCGTATTTCGCTGAAATGAGGAAGCTCTCGCTTGAGCGAGAATACGATTTTCCTTTTCCTCGCTCAAGTGAGCAGACTCTCGCTTGAGCGAGAGTGTGCGAACAACTTTTAATGTTGTTTCACATTAGGGCAGACTTATTTATTTCTTCCCTTACATTTCTAGAGAGAGAAGTTCTGAGAGAGCTAGAGTGAGAAGGGAGTACTAGGAGCTTGGATTTGGGCTTCAAACCTCTTCAAGGGCTTGGGATCATCTTCCTCAACCTCTCCGTCATCCTACTCCTGGTTACTTGGAGGTGAGTGTGATCACCCACTCACTCTCATGATGGATTGAGTTCCTATAAATGTTCCCCTTTATTATTTCCCATACTTTATGCTTGATTGTGGTTGTTTAGGAGTAGATCTATTGATGGTTAGGTTGAGGTATGCTATGAAATGCTTGTTGTGTTTTGCCCTAGATGGTATGTTAGGGTTTAAGGGATGATTCTCATGATGATGATGCTCTTGCTTTAGGAAATTGTATGCTCATATGATTATTGATGATTGCTCATGTCCCTAACCCTAATTGTGTTAAAGAGGAATATTTGGGTCTTAGGACCTCATGTGAATGATAAAATTAAGGGTCTTCAGACCTCATGCATAAGATGGTTTGGGTCTTTAGACCTCATGTTAAATATAAGTTTGGGTCCTTGGACTTCATGTATAAACAAAATATTGGGTCCTTGGACTTCATGTTTAAAGAGGAAAACCATGTATGAATCTATCATGTTTAAGGGTAAGGTCTTTATGGCCTTCAGGAACGACGGTTCCTATTAGTCTGAGCTCAGTCTAGCCTTATGTAAAGTGGAAAGACCCCTGGGGTGTTGGGCAAGCACTTCATGACTAACATTGCATTATTGTTATCATGTATGTTCTATGATTTAATTGAGTTGAGGTATAATTGTTGCATATCATTTGCTTGATTCTCCTACACTGCATGTTTTATCAAACTCACTAGGACGTTAGTCTCACCCCACTTCATGGGAATTACCTTCAGACGTTAGTCTCACACTTTCTATGTTTCTCTTTTTACTTTGATTTTTTTCTTCTTATTTCACCCCTTTCAATTTGTTTATCTTCATTTCCACATCCTACTCTTCATTCCTCACCCATCTTTTGATTATTGTTAAAGACTGAAACTTGTGTTTGCTTCGGGGCTAGAAGAAATAGCTTCTCCTTGCAAAAAATTTTCTCTACTGGTTAAGGTTTTTTTATACACCTAATTTTGCAATTTCTCTTATTTTGTGTTTTTTTTTCAATAAATCTTCTCATGATGTTTCAATAAAAAAACCTATTATGTTTAATTATAGTCAAACATGAAAAAGGTTCTTTGATTAAAATATATATTAATCTTGAGTAATACAGACTGTAATATATATTAATCATAATATATTGAATATGTAATTAGGACATTTTAATACTTTATTAAAACAAAGTTTCTAATTCCACCATAGAGTTTCTTTTTCACGTAATTTTTTTACACTAATTTGTTGTAACTAATCCCTCCATGATCATCTGTATAATAAACAAGTATTGTTATTGCCAAGTTGTATATCAATCTTCATGGGCAAGGAGTGAATTATTGCATCATGCTTATTGTAATGCCCTAATTCCCGGAATCTAAAAATTATGCCCGTTGGAAGCATAAGTCCCGAATTTAAGGAATTATTTTTCACAACATTAATGATATCTAAAACAAAATACAAACTTGCTTAACTAAATCCACCGTTGTGGGTTTATATTTTAGATTCCCAGGCAGGTCGTTGAGGGCTTTGATGCAGAGGAACATGGAGTTTATCTGGCTGTGGAGCCACCCCTTTTGATTGTATTTCATTATGTTTTGGATGGATATTTAGTACATGTTTGTCTCTATATGCTTCGGCTCTAATAGGGCACATGTATTGTAATATCCATGATATGGGTGTATGTATGTGTAGGGTCCAAGCAAATGAGATGCAACAGTTTAACCATGCTCTGAACTATAAACATGTACATGTAAACATGAAACAGCGATATTTAAAACATGACTTGACATGAACTGCTAACCCAGCACCAGGGGTCTTATCACTTTCCTGAAGCTAGACCTGAGCTCAGACTATATCTCCCTTGGGGACATATAGTCGCCGCTATTACCTGAAGGTCGAAGCCACGTTTTAAGACAATTAACATGATGGTCCAAGCTTCTTAAACGGTGTAGGTGGCTTCAAACCAAGCTTCTCCCTTCAATCTCCCCTTCTCTCTCTAGTTTCTCTCTCTAGAAATAGAGAGAATTAGAGAAAATGAAGGCAGAAGCCCTAACTCTCTATTTTTAAAAACTGAAAACGCACTCGCTCGCTCAAGCGAGTATCTGCTCGCTTGAGCGAGCAAGACAAAACTTAGCTAAAAACGCTCCCTTGCTCAAGCGAGCATCTGCTCGCTTAAGCGAGCTTGAAGTCAGAGAGCACCCCTGGAAACTCTCCTCTCTCTCCCTCAAGCGAGCATCTACTCACTTGAGTGAGCCCGAACTCAAAGAGCTCCCCTGATGCTGCAGGGGTCCTTTCTCGAGCGAGCCCTTTCTCGCTTGAGAGAGCCTCAACTCTGGGGATTACCTAGAATTACACAATTGTTAGGCACAATAACTCTGGAGAGTTACAACTCCACCAAAAATTTTGTGTTGTTTCACAACCTGGCCTTAATCTGAAGGTTTCTAATTGATTTCTAATTCACCCTATGGTTTCCCTGAAACTAATCCTAACAATACACTCACATGCAAATCACTTAATCCATGAATCATGAAACTTGCACCGGAGGGGTAATCCGACACCTGAGATACATCCAAGGGACATATATCCACATAAGTAACACATGCAACAATCAATGACTTGGAAGGCAATGAAACATAATAGGCAGAACCAAGAGAACACCAACGACCTGAACATGCAACACCTCCATCACTAATACAAGTACAATGCCTAAGGGCAATGGAATGACTTTGGTAAACCCTGCATTGTTCCGTAACCTATTCTCATGGGTTTTCTCCCCAGGTCCATACCACAGGCCACCCCCTTAAAGAATGAGGCTCCCCTGGCTTAGCTCTGGGCCTCAACCAAATTCTGAAGGCTCAAGGCTCTAATTTTCTCCTCATGGTGTCCCACTCAGGATCATGAAACTTGACTCTACGCCCTCTAGCATACCCAATTACTTCTAGCCTGAAGCTAGTTAAGGTTATACAACCCAACCATTACTAACCCCGCCTATAAGTACTAAAGTCATAAGTGAGAATGAAGTTTTCTTGATTCTAGGTACTTTTCAACTCAGGTCATTGTCTAACATATTCCCATCTTTTCCTTCACTCACGTCATACTTCACTTATGTGAAGCTGAGCCTCCTGTTCCTAGGCCACTGAGGTCACTAAACAACCCAATTACTATTGAGTTTAATCCGGGAAATAATGGAAAATCTAAGGTAGATTTCAACTTGGTTTCAAACTAAGGAACCATCAAATCAATCAATCAGGTGAGGGGAATACACTAAATAACTGATATCTATACTAGGAGATTAGCTTGTACTTAGAGAGACCAAAACCAAATGTTAAAATGTCATATTGATTAAATGAGGCGCCAAGGTAAACCATTTTAACACCTCTTACAAAACATCAAAGGGTTACTTATAACTATCAAGGGTAGGAACTAAATATATAAGTATAGAGATTTATGAACTAAGCATGGATTCTAAGAAGGCTTTTCTAATACCAAAACAGTAGAGACAATGAACCTTGTTTTTTAAGTGCTAATAGCTAAGTTAGTAAACATAGAACCTAACAGAATCAACCATGATTACAACCTTCAAGGTAAATTTAACCATCCAAGTTTTTAGATTCACTCACCATCTTCATATTACTGAATTTACTTCTTAACCCAAGCAAAACCTACTATGAGATTATCATCAAGTAATAATAACCAGTCAAAAACCAAAGATAAATAGCATAATTGTATATAAGTAGTTGAACCAATAAAGGAAGCTTTAAGGTAGAATAAAGTGGTTATTGAGTTAAGGTCATTAGGTTTTGATCTTCTCTACTTGCTCATTGTACTCTGAATCCTATCATGGTCCTTAATAATTTAAAAATTATCGTCTAAGGTCATCTAATGTAGTCTCCACCCTCCAATCTCAAGGCAAGCCCCTTATGGCTCTTGGGTCACCCTAACCACTAATCCTAAAACTTCAGGTGTAGGTGATCTTCAAATCCAAAATCAAAAACAATTCCTCCAAAATCACTATACCAAGAGGAAATTTGGAAGGTGGAAGAATAAGAGATTACGGTCCTAGTTCTACCTAGTTTGTTACATTTAAGGCTACTCTACTCCCATGATACACCAACTCATCCTAGGACCTAGGGCCACTCTCTCCACATCAAGGATGCTAGTTCCACTAACTCTCCACGAATTCTATACCCTTCTTTTTACAATCTACGCAAGCATGAAACTCTTAACCCCGCCAAATCCTAAAATTTCAGGATCATTCAAATCATATCCAAGAGATATACAATTAATCATGTGAATACATTACAATCATGTTACTTAATCAACCATAGAAAACCAATTGTAAAACTCAAGGTCAAACAACATTAGGATCACTTATCAAGTGGTTCACTTATGTAGGTTCCTCCCAAACGAGACTTATGTTCGCTAGGCTCTAGCTGTGACATTCTATAGGGTACCCTAGATAAGTGCCTTTTCTTAGGGAATAAGTCTAAGAACTCATCTCTCCTTAACAGGTGGTAGGTACTAACCTTGTTAGGGATACATCCTAAAATCCCTAACAAGGCATCCTATTCAAGTCACTAACTATAATCTGGCATACAACGCAAACAATACGGGGGTGATAAGTCCCTATAAGGCGTACAAGGTACTATAGGATTATAGGAAGTCACAGGAAACTAACCTAACCACAGTCCAATGGATTGAACTGCTCTGATACCATAATGTAACGTCCTAATTCCCGGAACCCAAAAATTATGCCCGTTGGAAGCATAAGTCCCGAATTTAGGGAATTATTTTTTTGTGACATTAACAATATCTAAAACAAAATACATACTTGCTTAACTAAATTCAACGTTTTAATTAAACATGACCTGTGAATTAATACATACATCCATCATGGATATTACCATACATGTGCCCTATTAGAGCGGAAGCATAATGAGACACACATGTACTAAATATCCATCCAAAATAACATACATCCAAAACATACTGAAATACAATCAAAAGGGGTGGCTCCACAACTAGATGAACTCCATGCTCATCTACATCAAAGCCCTCAACAACCTACTTGAGAATCTAAAATATAAACCCACAACAGAGTGAGAATAATGCCTCAGTTAGTAAAACTTAAGCATGCATGTGTAGGGTCCAAGTAGTTTGTGTAGTTAGGCTTTGAATTTTGTTATGAAATTTTTCGTGGTTTATTCTTATGATATTAGAGTTTTTTTCCATGTACATTGGTTTCTGCTCAAATGATATAGGCTACCTTTATATGCCACCATGCTATTATATGCTTCATTTTCTGCATTTTTGTGTACATTTGGTGTATGACTAGAGCAAATCCAGGTTCCCTGTATCCATTTGATCCAGAAATTGATAAGACCTATCATAGGCAAGTTAAGCAGTCTAGGAATACATTTGTGCATAATTCTGCTAGTGATAGTGAGTCTTTGTCTGGTAGTGTCTATTCTGCTATTAGTGTTAGTGATAGTAAGTTTGTTTCTGTTTCTACTCTTTCCTTCTCTCATCATTCTGATTTTGATATTATGGCTGAGAGGACTTTGAGAGAACTTGCTTCACCTGATGTGTCTATTCAAACTTTATGCATTCAATATCCTGATATAGATGTACCTTGTGAGCTTAAGTCTGAATTGATTCATTTGTTGCCCAAGTTTCATGGTCTTGCAGGTGAGGATCCACATAAACACCTCAAGGAATTTCACATTGTCTGTACCACTATGAGACCACTTGGAGTTCCTAAGGATCATATCAAGCTTAAGGCATTTCCATTCTCCCTGCAAGACACAACAAAAGACTAGTTGTATTACCTTCCACCTGGATCAATCACTTGTTGGGATAACTTGAAGAGATTATTTCTGGAAAAATTCTTTCCTACATCCAGAGTGACTTCAATCAGAAAAGAAATATGTGGTATAAGACAGTTGGATAGAGAGAGTTTGTATAAGTACTGGGAGAGATTCAAGAGGCTTTGTGCAAGCTGTCCACATCACCAGATTCATGAGCAGCTTCTTATTCAATACTTCTATGAGGGCCTTACATCCATGGATAGACAAATGATAGATGCAACCAGTGGAGGAGCTTTGGTAGATAAAACTCCAATTACAGCAAGGAAGTTAATTTAGAATATGGCTTCTAATAATCAGCAGTTTAGTACTAGAAGCAATTCAGTGGCCTTGACTAGAGGAGTTCATGAGATGGAGACTACTTATGTTCCTGATCACAAAAATTTGGAGAACAAGCTAGATGATTTGGCTTCTTTGGTCAAGTAGTTGGCAGTGTCTCAGAAGGTTGCAAAGTTGTGTGGGATTTGTACATCACTGTTGAGATCTTGGCAAGCGTACCAATATCGCAGCAGTATAATAGTTTTAAAATAAGGGTTGTCGTACCCACGAGGAATGGTACAAAATAAATACTTGGTATTCACACTTATCAAGTAAGACGAATTTTGAAAGTTGTTTGTGAAGATTTCAATAGATAAGGATAAGAGAGAGAAAACATGGATAAGGTTGAGCAAATTAAGGAAACTAGATTGTATTTTGGAAAATCAATAATATTTTGGAATTTGTAATCATAAATACTGAACCACAAATAAATATTATTTCTTAAAAGGTTCCCACAAATATGAAATACTCAGAAACAATTAGGTTCCCACTGTCACAAATTGCCCCGCTTGAAGATCAGTTGTTAAAGCTATCAATTCATCATGGTTCCCAAAGTGACAAATTGAGTGTTTTAACCAATCAAATTTCATAAACCCTATTCCTAGCGTATTTAAGAAATCGCATCATAACTCTGGTACAAAGACGGAAGTTAAGCATTAAGAGTAGAATAAAAACATCAATATTATAAAAACAGAGATTCCTCAATAATAATGAAGATCCAAAATACAATTGGGGATTGAATCGACTACATTCAATCCTAAAGGAGAGTTTAGCTACTCATGGTAGCCATTACAAACCAATAGAGAGACTGTCACACTTTTCTCTAGCTCCAGATCTGCTCAACGACTCCGTACGTCTCTGTCTGTCGTCTCAATCCCTAAAAATACCTTTATAAACTATTCTGGTGGGCTTTTGAGACTCTGATTGCAGACCAATAAAAATAGGTTATGTTTCCTGCACTCTACCTGCGCTCAGCGCAAGTGAAGTGCAAGAAACATAAAGTAAAAGTCATTTTTGCGCTCCACTTGCACTCAGCGCAGGTGGAGCGATAGACAAAGTGCAATCCTAGTTTCCTTAATTTGCTCAATCTTATCATATTTTCTCTCTCATCTCTCTTATCCTTTCTTTTATTTAAATTTAAATTGCAATCTTCACAAACAAACTTTCAAACTTGCCCTTACTTGATAAGTGTGATCACTAGAATTTATTTTGTACCGTTCTCTGTGGATACGACAAACCCCTTTCACTTACTATCATACTGTTGTGATATTGGTACGCTTGTCAAAATCTCAACAAGTATTTTTGGCGCCGTTGCCGGGGAACGATGTTTCAAATTTAAATTCTCGGTGTTTCAAATTTTGCTGCGAATAATTTCAATTTTTTATTTTTCTTTTATTTTTCTTTTTATTTTTCTTTTTCTTTTAGGAATTTAATTTTCATTTGTTTTATTTTAATTCTTTTATTTTTTAGCATTTTTAATTTTTAGGAAAATTTATTTAATTTTATTTTTTTATTTTGTTCCTCTCTTCCGAACTAACCATTGTTCAAATCTCTTGATTTATGCTCTTACGAGGACAGGTGTCTCAAAATCAATTGATATTTGATCCTGAAATAGGAAGGACATATAGAAGGAACAGGAGGAGAAGACAAGGAAGAAATCAAGAAGAAAATAAAGAGATGGCTGAAGAAAGACCACCAATTCCAGAAAGAAGGACATTAGGAGATTATGTCATGCAACAAGGGCCTCGACATTTTTCAAGCATAGTTGTACCTGCTACTGCAAAAATCTTTGGAGATGAAGCCAACATATTTGAGTCTCATTAGTGCCCATCAATTCGTAGGATTGGATCATGAAGATCCACAAACTCATCTTTCTACCTTTTATGAATTGATTGGTACCATGGGTTTTGAGGAAGGTGACCTTGAATTTGTTTACTTACGATTATTTCCTTTTTCTTTAATAGGAAAAGCTAAGGAATGACTGAAGTCACATCCCAACCAAAGTCTGACTAACTGGAGTATCGTGGAAGAAAAATTTTTAAACTAATTTTTCCCACCATCTCGCTATATAAAGGCCAAGTCAGATACATCCACATTCATGCAAGGAGCAGATGAACCATTATGTGAAGCTTGGGAGAGATTCAAATCATTGCTGAGAAAGTGTCCCAACCATGGTCTGGAAGATATTGCACAACTGAACATCTTTTGCAATGGACTCAGACCTGACACCAAGATGCTCATAGATGTTGCAGCATGAGGCACAATCATGACAGTTGATGCAGAGCAAGCCACCAGAATCATTGATAATTTTGCATTAAATTATTAGCAAGCTCAGCATGGGAGGCAACTAGTTCAGAAGAAAGGGATGTTGGAGCTAAACTCTAATGATCCACTCTTGGCTCAGAATAAGCTTCTTTCCCAACAGCTAGAGGCTATTACCAAGTAGATAGCTAAGCTCCCTCAACAATTGCAAGCAGTGCATACACATCCAAGCCCAACTCCGCAAATGACTTGTGATTTTTGTGGAGGTGACCATCCTAATGGTCATTGCTCTTACCAAGACATCCAGGAGGAACAAGTTAACTACATAGGCAACAAGGGGAGGCTAAGAAATTTCTCCAACAACAACCAATTTTCAAATAATTACTCACAAGGTTGGAGAAATAATCAGAACAACAATTCTAGGTGGAGATAAGATGCAGGCAATAGGCAAACACCCTATCAGCAGCAACAACAAGGCTATCCTCAAATACATGATAGACTGTCAAAATTGGATGAGAAAATTGATGCTCTTGTACAATCTTTTGAAGCCTATAAGAAGAATATGGATGCAACCCTCAGACTTGTAGAGACACAAGTTGGCCAATTAGCAAAAGATATAGCAGAACATAATAAGGGCCAATTTACAGCGAATACCCACACAAACCCCAAGGAGCAATGTAATGCAGTTACTACTGATGGTAACATGACAGAGGGGAGTGATTTGGAGGATAATTTATCACCTGAAAAGATGCTGCTAGAAGAAGACATGGTGAAGAAAAATGTCCAAATAAATGAAGATCAAGCAGAGATGGAAGATGTAACACCCTCATTCCGTGACGGGTATTACTCGACTAACTCAGTTAAGATTTGTTAATTAATCTTTTAAGGAAGTGAGGAAAAATTGGTGATATTTTTTTTAGCATCATCTTTTATTAGTAAATCATAATTGGAATAAAACAAGAAGAAACATATTAGTATTGGAATTATCATTACGTTACTATTCAAAATTACAACGGAAATAACATACATCTAAGTTGGGGTTTTAGTATATTACATTACAAAAAGAAGGTGGACTTTCTATCCAGCTACGACCTATCTTTACTGTATACTGCTACTTATATATATCCCTAAACACCACGACCTGACTCATCAAGATCCGGTTCAACCTGAACGCCATGTCTATCTTCAGAACAAAGTGCATCCCTCCAGAGTCCATGCCCTTTTAGGTGCCAAAAGAGTGACAGACAACGAAAAAGAAAGACAAGGGGGTGAGAACACTTTACATGAACTCACTTAATGCAGGATATAATGACTAAAGTAAACAGATACGGGAATTCACGCAATTCATACAACAATAAACCCAATCATTCACATAGAGGGTCACAACATCATAAAATTACGTGATATGCTCATGCAATGCAAGCAACCATGTCATTTACCAAGGATTTCAAACGACTACCATGTACCATACAATGCATGAGGGCCCGGGAAAATCACCACCACAGTGCACACAGCAACTGTACGACCTATATGGACAACGTATCAGGAGTTAGAGTCTGTACTAGCCCGGTACTAAGAGCCTTGCTCGTATATTTTCTTTTGGCCAAAGTTTCTTTTGTGAACCTTCCAGACAATCTCAACTGACCCCGAAACCTTGAGAGCGACAGGCATAGTCAAGTTTGATCCCCATGAAGTCGACAGTAGGGAGCAAGCCTACGTCCCATGATGTTCAGTCTGGAACTCAACTATCCTCGGGGTTGGCGTCCCTTTCAGGACTCGCTGGAGTTCTTTGCAAAACCCAGTGCACCAGTCCCAACCAATTTCACACTGTACCAAAGTGTCACTGCCATATTAGGTCGTAAGGTTCCCAACCTTAGATATCATCAATGCTTTATGATGCATGTCATACATTCAGTGCTTCTCAGCATACACAGTCCTTACCGGCAAAAGCCCATTGAATCTTTCCACGTAACCACTCCCCGCGGCACGATACCGATTCAATGTCTTTCCTTCGCAAGGAAAACCAAACAATGCTTTCTCGGCACACACAGTCCTCACTGGCAAAGCCCATTGAATCCTTCCACGTAACCACTCCCCGCAGCACGGCACCGATTCAATGTCTTTCCTTCACAAGGTAAACCAAACCCCATATTGTGCCAATCCACACTCTCTCACTAGGCTCCTCAAGCCTTATGCGAGAAGGTTGTGTTTGTCACAAGCTTTTAGAGTAAGTTATATTCATTCGTCTTTTAAGACTAATGATCACTTTCACATAAGTCCTATAGCTTAATAAGGCTTATGGTTGTGTCTTATGAATAGTGCTACACATCTTAGTTCATCTTATGTGTATGATTAGGGTTAAGTTTAATCCTTAATCATGGCTAATCTTCCTTAATTAGGCGATAATTAATGTCAATAGTCCCTAATTAAGTCTCAATCTTTCTTTAAGATCCTAATTAGCTCTTAATTATCCCTTATTTTCTTTCCTAATCATGGATTAGACTTTTAATTAAACTTAATTAAGGTTAATCATATTTAATTAGTCTTTAATCATCATTAAGTCTTAATCATATTATTAACACCTCATTAATGATTAATAATTAAGATTAATCTATGATCTTGGATGATTAGGACTTGATTAGGTTAAGCCTTGATTAGGATTAGGATTAGGATTAGGGTTAACCTTAATTAATTCTTCCTTGATCTATTAACTTAAGTGAATTGGATTAGTGGGCTTACTAAACTTAAATTTGAGTCTTGATCTTTATGGGTAGGATTAGAGTTGAAGCCCAACACTAATCCAAGCCCGATGTCCATTCATTATTTTTGTTTGGCCTTAAGGTGAGTTTTAAGAATTTTTTTAAGGTATTGGGCCTAAACTAGAGGCCCAATGGTTAGGTAACCCATAAGGGTCCATTTTTTTAAGTTACTATCGAGAAATATGAGTTTTATAGCGACTTTAACATAGGCTTATTTTTTAACCCGAATTTGGTTTATCATTTTACAATGGAAGTTGTCATTTTTAACTTTACTTGTTACTTTAAGTTTTTAAGTCTTTTTAACTTATTGGGCTACTAAGGCCCATAAACACATCAACTCCCAATTCATCAACTTTTCAAGATCAAACATAATCTTTTCCAAGAACCCATTAAGAACATCGAGAACACAATGAAGAACATCAAGAACACCATGAATTTCACCAAAATTCAATCAATTCCCAAAAATTACAAAACTCAAGTATGATGTTCTACAAGCACTCCAAACCAATGATTTCATGTTATTTCATCCAAACATACCAATCTTCATAGAAAAGTTCATATTTTTACACATAGCCAAAAGTTCCATTTTCATGATCAAATCAAGCAAACAATTTTCTAACTTCAAACAATCAACTTGCATGCATCTAAAATCATCATATTAACACATCTCAATCATCAAATAAATTTTCAAAACATGCATGAACACTCAAAGAAGCTTGGCCGAACCACATTTTAAGGAAAATTGGTTCCAATCATCAAAATAATAGCTTGCATGCATTTAAAACCAAAACATCAACACATTTCAACCATCAAACCATTTTTAGCAACATGCAACCACATCCAAGCAAGCTTGGTCGAACCATTTCTCAAAGAAACAGATTCCAACATTCATTTTTAAGGAAAGAAAAAGGGAGAGGGAAGAAAGATCAAGGGCCATCCTTTTACTCTAGCCACCAATCCTACTAGAGTTCAAGGTTCTCCCCCCTTTACCTAGGGAAACCCAAGCTTTGTCAATGGAGGATAAACTTTGTAAAACTTCACCATCTTCAAGGATCTACCCCTCTTTAAGTTCCTCTTGATCTCCCAAGCAACTTTCTCAAAGGATGTAGGTTGAAATTTTTGAGTTAAAGGTTCAAATATGGAACCTTTAACAAGAAGTGAAATGGAGAAAAATGGAGAGTGTGAGGGAGAGAGCTCACAGGTTTTTTTGGGAGAAGAATGAAGAGTGAAAAATTGGTTTTGCATGTAATGAGAAAGTAATGGACAAGTGTAAGGTGGTGCATGACAAAATAAGGCTTTTACTCACTTTTTGACTTTAGGAAGTGTGTAAAACAAGCTAAGGTGACTCTCCCACATGCTCACAGTTTTGGGTGGGTTTAAGTGAGGGATTTTGCTAAAATGTTGCAGAATTTTCTGATTCAAATCAATGGCATTTTGGTCATTTTCCAAAAAGTGTAAGGGTAAAAAGGTAATTTTGTAACGCCCTAATTTCTCAACTCTTAAATAATGCCCGTTGGAGACACTATTCCTGAATTTCTGAAATCATTACGTCAATTTCCGATATCGTCATACATTTGCTTAAAACTTTCCAACGATTAGCTTAAGCCATAACAAGACATACGTCAAAGACCTTAAATGAGTATGAAATCTACTTAAGCTTAGGGAAAAATCCACACTTAGAGGAGTGTGATTCAATGAACTCGTACTGGAAATTCGGCAGAGTCTCCCCTAAAAACCGGATAATTACCAATTCCAGCTTAACCTGAAAATCAGCAAAAACCAGTACAATTCAAAATCATACATATCATAACATTAGAACTAGGCCTCAGTGGCCAATTCAAAAATAATTATACTTATACCATATACATCAGTGACTAATCATTTATTAATTACAATCGAATCTACTTCTAATACTTAAAACTCCAAATTCGAAAATGACTCAGTTCCTCAATTCCTCCTTCTTGCTTAACCAGCTCCTAAGGTTTCCTGCACAACTAAAGAAGATCCCCGAAATGTGGGGTGAGACTACAGTCTCAGCAAGTACAACCAAGCATATATATAGTGTGGGGAAATCAAACTACATTTATCAAACATTACATGTGACATATTCACAAACTAAATACATAAAACATATTTACTAATAGTTAGCAACAGACTAAAAGCAATATGAGACTTAATTAATATGAACTGATGTATGATGCAAATTATGATGCTCATGATGCACTCACTGTTGTGCCCAGTAGGCATGATCTTATCACTTTCTAAAGTTAGACCTGAGCTCAGACTACGGGAACCAACTTTCCCGGGGATGAATCCCACCCATACTGGACCGAAGTCGTGTTTTACTTAATTCCTTAATTTTTAACTCACGACGCGAGGGCCGGATTGAATTACTCACGGTCGAAACCGGTTTAAGATGTTATAATACTGAATATGCTCCATGTGAACTAATTAACTAAGTACTTATATTCGATACACATGAAACTATATTAACAAGATATTAATTCCATAATCACATGTATTCTTTAACAACTCAACATGACTATCCTACACATAGCCTTGAAAGCAACTTTAAGTAAATATATCCACATAATTCCCTATATTCATGCTCCTAATCATATTAGTTAACAAACTTAACCATTAATACAAGAATTAAACCCTAACTTCCCTAAATTACATAACCTAAATTCTATAAGAAAGCATACATTTTCCATCCATGGATTACAAGTCATACCTAGTCTCTAATAAACACAATCTACAATCATAGGAAAGGGAATTAGGGAGTAGGGATCATGCTTAAGCATATGAAAATACAAAGTGGAAGTGGGTGAGTTGCACTCACCTCAAAAGATACTTAAGGAGAAGGAAATAGGAGTTGAAGGAAGGCTTGAAATGGAGATCCAAGGTTCCCTTTCATGCACTCAAGCTCCAAAACACCTCTACCTAACAAGAACCCTCCTCCCTCTCTCTAAAAAGCTCTAACCTCTCTCTAAAGTTAAGAAAAGAAGAAGGAGAAGTGAAGAAATCACGAGCTAAATGAAGGGTTTTGAGCTTATAAGTGGATTCTCGCTCAAGCGAAATATTTTCGCTTGAGCGAGTAAGACATTTGCATGCAAAAATACGAATTTTCACTCAAGCGAATCAAATTCGCTTGAGCGAAAATGACACTAGAAAAGTACCCTCTCTGGTCAAAATTCGCTTGAGCGAATTTTACAGCAACTGAACTTCAAAATTTCTCTGTATAATTCGCTCAAGCGAATTTATTTCGCTTGAGCGAAAATGAGTCTGTTTGAAGGTGCAATTTTGATCGAAACCCTATCATATAACCTATTAAACTGAAGCCCCGGACCTTAGCTTTCTATCCCAAGTGGAAGCACCTTAATTGGACACCTGTAACTCTAGATATTCTCAATTTAGTGAGCAAAGGTCAAAGGGCTTAAAACTTAAAATTGCTTTTGTAGTCTAAGTCTTGTTTCCTCACTTCCTAAACCATTTTCCTTACTTGTTTTACACATAATTACTTACCTAAATCTTCCCCCTAATTAAGAAAATCCCTAAATACTCTTTTCTTGGCTATTACTCATTCATATCCTTATTCCAATCTCTTCTAACTCACCCTAAATCTTAACTACCGGATTGTTACTTGAACAAGGACTCTAACACCTTTATATCATAATTTGGCTCCTCCTAATTCTCACCTACTCCGTCATTCCTAGTTTCCTTTGCTAAAACATATTCCTATCTTAGTTACTCTCTTAAATATACCCTTTAATTCCCATAAATTCTCATTATCCTCATAATCTTACTCAAAATCCTTCCTCTTTCCCCAATTTCTCACTCCCTTTCTAACTTACCTATAGTTGATCTTGGGTTCTATTTTTCCGGGATGTTACATTTCTACCCCCTAAAAGGAATTTTGTCCCTAAAATTCATTCCTGCTATATTTCAACACCAATTCACCTCCTATCTCCTAATTCCTCAGAATACAAGTTCTGAAACTTATACTTCTCTCTGAATTCCATAATGTGGTTTCTCTAATAGGTTCTCACACTCTCTACTCTATTTGAGTTTACTCAACTGGTCTGGTTAGACAACACACTTGATAAAATCTAATTATAGGAAAAGATTTCACGCAACAACTAAGTAAGGATCCTAATTCAATACCCAAACCCATCAACCACTGGTTGGTTTTAAGTCTTATGTTCTTAATGATCTAGCTAGGTTTAAGAAAATTCCAAGTGATTTACAGGTTTATATTCTAAGTTCTATTATATTACTAACAATAAGTCATGCACACATAATTACTCAACCCCTCGAATCACTAAGTTTGTGTTGGCGAAATAATCCAACACTCACGTCATGTTCGAGGAATTAAGTTCACATAATCACATAGACAAACACTGCACCCAAGTGAGAGGAAAGTCACTCATCCTTCTAAGAAAATAACGGAATCCTAACAACACTCATGCCATAAACGTAGGTATAATACCTACCGGTTACAGTATGAACACGGTAAACTCTCCTAATCTCCTATCTTCCCGTAATGGGATCTTTCTCTATCCCACCCTACCGGTTAGGGCTTGTACTTAATTTGGTTCTAAGTTTCACTGAAAAGGAAAGTGACATAATGTCGTCCACATCCTAATCCTCCTATAAGTAAGGACTTCCAAATGCTTTAAAGTTCTAACCTAGTGAGTGAGCCTAACAACCTCTCAATCCTTCCTAACACTCTGGCCAGGCCTAACTATACACAGTCAAATCTAACTTTCAGGTTGGGTGCAACTTAGTTGTGCTCAAATACCGAGTGCCTTCTATGGCTTCTCATGCCCTGCCTAAAAGACTACCCCCCTTAATGCTTCAGACTCTTTTTAATATTTCTCAGTGTTTAAAATCTTGATTTCTCTCTTGGAGACATCAAGCCTACATCCAGATACCTAACTAATTTGTTTTCCCCTTCTCATAAACTCCCGGGTTATTACCATTATGGTGCGAAAAGGAAGAGTGAAGGTATGGTTTTCTCGTGACCACTTACTCACTCGGTAGGGTGCAAGGATGTTACTAATTGTAACTCCTGAGAGGGTGATAATATTAGATAACTGAAAACTCACTATCTTTACTAGGGACCTCTACCTTATTCATCTCCTAAACATGCCCCCACCTCCTTGTGTGTTGCCAATTGATGTTGTAGTCCTAAGGTATAGGTATAGTGTCCTCACCTAAGGTTTCTAGGATGTTAGGGTCACAAGACACTGCCTCTAGAGCCACTAAGTGTTCTCTAAATATGGGATGAAAGGGTGAGGAGATAATGGTCTCCATGACCACCTACCCATCTGGTGGGGCCTAGGGGTCTTATCCATGCAATCCCTGGATAAGGCGAAGGGTTGGTAGCTAGAAGAATTATTGCTCGCCCGACATGTCTCCTGATTACCCTCAAAGTGGCCTAGGGAATACCCCCTTAAGTTTAGATCAAAATGTCTATATGTCCCTGCTAAGTTTGTTGACTTAAGGCGAGATCTTAGGCCTACTTAGATTATAATTCTTTACACACTTCCCCGATGGTTTGGAATCCTTATGGGTGCCTCTGCGACTTCTAGTTTACCCTGAGTAAAGTTTCTATCTCAATCTGGACTACAACCCCCATATTCCCTCTAGTATGACCTAAACAAGGGTTTAAATTAAAAGAACTTTAACCTTGTGAGTTAATACCCAACAAACACACATACCCTAACATAATATGTCATATAATCACTCATACAACCAATGTCATAAACAGACAGCAATTCACCAAACACATTCAGATTATACACATTACACAATTAGAATCACATCATAACCATCCTTAAAATATTGAATCAATCTCCACTAACTGCCTCAAGGGTGTCTGACTTTATTAGGTTTTCAGGGTCACATTCTATAAGGCTCCTAAGGTAAGGGATCCCTTAAAAAAATTAATCTAAGTTACGCTCTTCCTCAAACAAGAATGGGTGGCTTTAACTTTGTTAGGGAAGTATCCTAACTTCCGGACCAAAGTATCCTACTCACATAACTTACCATGATCTCCATATACATCACACATCATAGGAGTGATCAGTTCCTATAATGAGTACACGTACTAGAAGATCATAGTAAGTCACAGGAAACTAACCTAACCACAGTCCAATAGGATTGAACTGCTCTGATACCAAAACGTAACGCCCTAATTTCTCAACTAAAAAAATGCCCGTTAGAGACACAATTCCTAAATTTCTGAAATCATTATGTCAATTTCCGATATCGTCATACATTTGCTTAAAACTTTCCAACGATTAGCTTAAGCCATAACAAGACATACGTGAAAGACCTTAAATGAGTATGAAATCTACTTAAGCTTAGGGAAGATTCCACACTAGAGGAGTGTGATTCAATGAACTCATACCGGAAATTCGGCAGAGTCTCCCCTAAAAACAAGATAATTACCAATTCCAGCTTAACCTGAAAATCAGCAAAAAGCAGTACAATTCAAAATCATACATATCATAACATTAGAACTAGGCCTCAGTGGCCAATTAAAAAATAATTATACTTATACCATATACATCAGTGACTAATCATTTATTAATTACAATCGAATCTACTTCTAATACTTAAAACTCCAAATTCGAAAATGACTCAGTTCCTCAATTCCTCCTTCTTGCTTAACCAGCTCCTAAGGTTTCTTGCACAACTAAAGAAGATCCCCGAAACGTGGGGTGAGACTACAGTCTCAGCAAGTACAACCAAGCATATATATAGTGTGGGGAAATCAAACTACATTTATCAAACATTACATGTGACATATTCACAAACTAAATACATAAAACATATTTACTAATAGTTAGCAATAGACTAAAAGCAATATGTGACTTAATTAATATGAACTGATGTATGATGCAAATTATGATGCTCATGATGCACTCACTGCTGTGCCCAGCAGACATGATCTTATCACTTTCTAAAGTTAGACCTGAGCTCAGACTACGGGAACCGGCTTTCCCGGGGATGAATCCCACCCATACTGGACCGAAGTCGTGTTTTACTTAATTCCTTAATTTTTAACTCATGGCGCGAGGGCCGGCTTGAATTACTCACGGTCGAAATCGGCTTAAGATGTTATAATGCTGAATATGCTCCATGTGAACTAATTAACTAAGTACTTATATTCTATACACATGAAACTATATTAACAAGATATTAATTCCATAATCACATGTATTCTTTAACAACTCAACATGACAATATCCTACACATAGCCTTGAAAGCAACTTTAAGTAAATATATCCACATAATTCCCTATATTCATGCTCCTAATCATATTAGTTAACAAACTTAACCATTAATACAAGAATTAAACCCTAACTTTCCTAAATTACATAACCTAAATTCTATAAAAAAAGCATACATTTTCCATCCATGGATTACAAGTCATACCTAGTCTCTAATAAACACAATCTACAATTATAGGAAAGGGAATTAGGGAGTAGGGATCATGCTTAAGCATATGAACATAGAAAGTGGAAGTGGGTGAGTTGCACTCACCTCAAAGATACTTAAGGAGAAGGAAATTGGAGTTGAAGGAAGGCTTGAAATGGAGATCCAAGGTTCCCTTTCATGCATTCGAGCTCTAAAACACCTCTACCTAACAAGAACCCTCCTCCCTCTCTCTAAAAAGCTCTAACCTCTCTCTAAAGTTAAGAAAAGAAGAAGGAGAAGTGAAGAAATTTCGAGCTAAATGAAGGGTTTTGAGCCTATAAGTGGATTCTCGCTCAAGCGAAATATTTTCACTTGAGCGAGTAAGACATTTGCATGCAAAAATACGAATTTTCGCTCAAGCGAATCAAATTCACTTGTAAGAAAATGACCCTAGAAAAGTACTCTCTCTGGTCAAAATTCACTTGAGCAAATTTTCTTTCGCTTGAGCGAATTTTCTTTCGCTTGAGCGAATTTTACAGCAACTGAACTTCAAAATTTCTCTGCATAATTCGCTCAAGCGAATCTATTTCGCTTGATCGAAAATGAGTCTGTTTGAAGGTTAAATTTTGATCGAAACCCTATCATATAACCTATCAAACTGAAGCCCCGGACCTTAGCTTTCTATCCTAAGTGGAATCACCTTAATTGGACACCTGAAACTCTAGATATTCTCAATTTAGTGAGCAAAGGTCAAAGGGCTTAAAACTCAAAATTGCTTTTGTAGTCTAAGTCTTGTTTCCTCACTTCCTAAACCATTTTCCTTATTTGTTTTACATATAATTACTTACCTAAATCTTCCCCTAATTAAGAAAATCCCTAAATACTCTTTTCTTGGCTATTACTCATTCATATCCTTATTCCAATCTCTTCTAACTCATCCTAAATCTTAACTACCGGATTGTTACTTGAACAAGAACTCTAACACCTTTATATCATAATTTGGCTCCTCCTAATTCTCACCTACTCCGTCATTCCTAGTTTCCTTTGCTAAAACACATTCCTATCTTAGTTACTCTCTTAAATATACCCTTTAATGCCCTTAAATTCTCATTATCCTCATAATCTTACTCAAAATTCTTCCTCTTTCCCCAACTTCTCACTCCCTTTCTAACTTACCTATAGTTGATCTTGGGTTCTATTTTTCCGGGATGTTACAAATTTCGTACCAAAATTCCCAAAAATTTCCACAAATTCTAGAATAATTCCTATAATTGTCCTAACCTATTTTAAGCCTAAAAATGTGATTAGACCTCAGTTCTCACTTAAACTCTCTTATTTCCCAATTTTCCCAGTTCACACACACAAACAGTCAAATTTCAACAAGAGCAAGCATATAGAAAAATCGTGGTGTTACACACAAAAATTCTATAAAGTTATAAATAAAATTTTTAATCCACTTTTAAGGTCCAAAATATATTTTCCATATTATTCCACAAATTTTCATATGTTGGTTAGGGTTACACTGCTAACTAGGGGCATTTTGGTCTTTTTACCCAAAAGTGCCAGAAAAATTCTAAATTAATTTCTAACATGCATTATTAATTATAATAAGACCATTTTGACTAAAATATAGGTCCCCTTAAGTTTTAGATATTTTTCATAATTAAATTTATATTTTCTTTAACTGTACAATTACTAAGGGTATTTAGGTCATTTTCCCAAACTCCTCTTTAGGAAAAATTATTTAAAATTGTGGTTGGATAGTTCCAAAAATCTAAATTTGATTGTTTATCAATAGTTCCTAAATACCTCATAATTTTTATTTCTAAACTTTCTCTATCTTATATATATACTGGTAGGGGAAATTGTGGGTGTCACATCTCTCCCCTCCTACAAGAAATTTCGTCCTCGAAATTTGGAGTTCATATTGTTGGATAGGACTAAATCCATTTTTCTTAAGCTTTAAGAGTTACTCCTCTATTTGGATCATATAAGACCTCAACAGTTCCCTAAAGGTTGGATAATCATTTTAAACTACTTGTGGATGTAGGGATGATATCTTGAATTAAGATTAACCTAGTGTTCAAAGTCTTACCTTTTCTTTAAAAACCAGTAGTGAATCAGAAGGCTTGACCTAACACATTACCTAAAAAAAATTCTGGTACGATCTAATATTCCATCTCATATAAGATTTGATCAGGAACATCTATTGTCGATGAGCAGATCTTATCAAACTTTCCACCATCACTCATACTACCTCATTTCTGACTAGAATGCTAAGTTAATCCTTTATGAGGTGTGCCACTATGCTACTCCATTTGCTTCCTAGGATATTTGGCAAGCAACTAGACACTCTCCTTCAGCCTATAATCGACATAGAGTTATAATACCTAGTGAATCACACAATTTCAATCCATAAGTCAAACCGCTAAGTTTTCCTAAAGAAATTATCTTAAGAATCACTAAAGTATGTTCCTTACAATAACTATTTTCCTTAACATTTTCTTTTGATTCCCAATGACCTCTCACAATATCTTGTTTTCTTACAACTCCAAAATGTCCATTTTCCTTCACCATGTCTGAATACCTAATTCCATATACTACAATAGTTGCAAGTATTGTTTATTATACCAATGATTACAGTAGTTCCATTGGTCCTAATATCAACACTTTTACTGATCTTGTTTACCCTCCATCACTTCCCTATATAAAATTTCTAAGTCCTTTTTCTCTCAAGAATCTTAAATTTATCTCTATCCCATTAAGTTGAAATCCTTCGACTCATGTATCAGTTTGTTTTTGCTTTATCTATCACTGTATATTGTTGCAGAATCTTCCTACTTAAAATATCAACTACCACGTGCAACCAAAGCTTAATTCCTTCTATGATAAGTTGTTACACCCAAGAATGCCTCATCATCCATCATCACTTTACGTCGTTTTTACTGTAAAACTACTCCTTTTTATAACCACACATATCCTTTTCCTAAACAAAATGTATCTCAAGGATTTTAATTCTATTTAACTAAGGTTTATAATTTGACAGTTCAACTTATAATCTACTCGTCCTTAATAACCCCGAGATTATTCTAAGAGATTCTGTACATTCTGTTAGGTCCTAGGAATAGGCGAGGACGTTGCATATAAGAATGAAGATAAGTTGGCTTGAATGAGGCTAGAATATTGGGTTCACAGAGGAGGGAAACGAAAACCAACGACAATCATTCCAGATGTAATTACTAGACACCTATACCATTCATAGCAAAATCCAAAAGCAGATTGTAGGTCCACCTATAGTCTCAATACATAGTTAGAGGTAATCTATCTTTAAACTTATCTTAGAAAAAAAAAATTAATTATATATATTTATAAATATTTTTTTTCCTTAAGGTCATTCTACTTCCATGGATTGCATTCGTCCCCTAGGGCATCCTTACGCGAAACACCACCTACTTATGTGTAGTACTATTCCAATCTTCAAAACCCTGTCTAAATATTCACTGATTGAAATACTCTTCTTTGAGAATCTAAGCCCATCAAGATCAATGCATAGACTAATCCTATAAATTAGCAAGATCATACTCAATCAACACACCTGTAATTTTTACCAAAACCAATCTAATCATGGAAGTGTTATCCTTACTTATTTCATAAAAATATAGTTCTTGTAGTGCCTACTCATACATCTAATTCCATATTCCATGATTTCTTTTTTTAATCTCCTCTACACAATCTTGATACAAACAGATCATTTTCTTAGTCATGCTCTATTCTCCGACTAAAATTTTTTAAGATTCACATCCTATGCTATTGGTCTCAACACTTCGACATCCTTCGTCTTAAATCATGTTTTTTTTAAACTTTATTCCGTAAACCCTTATGTTATCAATCTATTAGAGATAGCAATCATACTATATTGTATCTATTAAACTTCAAGCATGGCGTCTATCCTACAGTCAAACCATTTCAGACTTCAAGTCAAACAATAAGGTATCCAAATATGCCTTAACTGCTATAATCTGATCTCAAATCGTATATTTGTAACTCTTATCCTTAACTCCATCATCATTTATCCTAAGTATACCCCAAGTCATCAATCACTTCTAACTTACTTTAACAAATCAATTGTCAATAATTGAAATCTCAAGAGCTATCAATATAAATCCTAGTTCAATATCAAAACCTTAATGATCAATCATCTTAAACCTTGAATTAAAAACCTCAAATCCATCATTGATCAACTAGGTCATTCATATAAAGGAATGAACACCTATCCTTAGTGTTCATCCTATTCTAACCTTTGACATTTCGTTCATCACCTCAAATCACAATCATGATCAACTATTAACTACACTCGTGTACAACCTCAAGACATAGAGGTCTTAGCAAACCCATTTTAGAAGGTTGACTACTTGGTTCGTTCTTTAACTCAACTACTTTTAATGGTAGAAACTCATGAGGGAAAGAGGAGAGATCTAAGGATAAGGATTAGGATAATTCAACTCACAAGGAAGAAACACAGGCATATCTAAGTGTTTTAAATATACCTATATATTTAAGATTTTTAAATAATTAATACCCAAATACAACTTCTATATTCTTTCTCAAACTCAAAACTCAATTCAATTCTAAACATTAAGCATGTTGCAAACTACTGCATACTAGTAGGAAGTAAAGTTTAACATGTCAAAGTCACATAAAACAACATGAAGCAATCCCTTACACACCGGTTCATCAATCCAAACAAAATCATGAAAAGAATTACTTAATTCAGACACATGGGGTCTTACTCAAGACATCAACAAGAAGACGAAACTCAATAGACAACATAACTACATCTCTTTATAACCACTCATGTTCATCATACAGATGACAAAAACATATTTTCTCAACATCACAACTAATCAAGCTGTGATTATCAGCCTTGTGTTCCCAACACTCACAATTGCAGGTTGTCACGCTTCCTTCTAACCTAAACACGCCATTGGGGTGGCCAGTCCCATTGTCCTGTACCAGAGTAGTCAAAAGCACATCAACCTTGCAAGACTTCAAAACACCTAAACTGGGTCAAACTAGACTCAATATAACCATCAAACCCAAACTCACAGTCCGGTTGGACTGAATTGCTCTGATACCACTAATGTAATACCCTCATTCCGTGACGGGTATTACTCGACTAACTCAGTTAAGATTTGTTAATTAATCTTTTAAGGAAGTGAGGAAAAATTGGTGATTTTCCTTTTTTGCATCATCTTTGATTAGTAAATCGTAATTGGAATAAAACAAGAAGAAACATATTAGTATTGGAATTATCATTACGTTACTATTCAAAATTACAACGGAAATAACGTACAGCTAAGTTGGGGTTTTAGTATATTACATTACAAAAAGAAAGTGGACTTTCTATCCAGCTACGACCTATCTTTACTGTATACTGCTACTTATATATATCCCTAAACACCACGACCTGACTCATCAAGATCCGGTTCAACCTGAACGCCATGTCTATCTTCAGAACAAAGTGCATCCCTCCAGAGTCCATGCCCTTTTAGGTGCCAAAAGAGTGACAGACAACGAAAAAGAAAGACAAGGGGGTGAGAACACTTTACATGAACTCACTTAATGCAGGATATAATGACTAAAGTAAACAGATACGGGAATTCACGCAATTCATACAACAATAAACCCAATCATTCACATAGAGGGTCACAACATCATAAAATTACGTGATATGCTCATGCAATGCAAGCAACCATGTCATTTACCAAGGATTTCAAACGATTACCATGTACCATACAATGCATGAGGGCCCGGGAAAATCACCACCACAGTGCACACAGCAACTGTACGACCTATATGGACAACGTATCAGGAGTTAGAGTCTGTACTAGCCCGGTACTAAGAGCCTTGCTCGTATATTTTCTTTTGGCCAAATTTTCTTTTGTGAACCTTCCAGACAATCTCAACTGACCCCGAAACCTTGAGAGCGACAGGCATAGTCAAGTTTGATCCCCATGAAGTCGACAGTAGGGAGCAAGCCTACGTCCCCTGATGTTCAGTCTGGAACTCAACTATCCTCGGGGTTGGGTAACCCATAATGGTCCATTTTATTAAGTTACCATAAAAAATATGAGTTTTATGGTGACTTTAACATAGGCTTATTTTTTAACCTGAATTTGGTTTATCATTTTACAATGGAAGTTGTCATTTTTACCTTTACTTGTTACTTTAAGTTTTTAAGTCTTTTTAACTTATTGGGCTACTAAGGCCCATAAACGCATCAACTCCCAATTCATCAACTTTTCAAGATCAAACATAATCTTTTCCAGGAACCCATCAAGAATATCGAGAACACAATGAAGAACATCAAGAACACCATGAATTTCACCAAAATTCAATCAATTCCCAAAAATTACAAAACTCAAGTATGATGTTCTACAAGCACTCCAAACCAATGATTTCATGTTATTTCATCCAAACATACCAATCTTCATAGAAAATTTCATATTTTTACACATAGCCAAAAGTTCCATTTTCATGATCAAATCAAGCAAACAATTTTCTAACTTCAAACAATCAACTTGCATGCATCTAAAATCAACATATTAACACGTTTCAATCATCAAACAAATTTTCAAAACATTCATGCACACTCAAAGAAGCTTGGCCGAACAACATTTTAAGGAAAATTGGTTCCAATCATCAAAATAATAGCTTGCATGCATTTAAAACCAAAACATCAACACATTTCAACCATCAAACCATTTTAGCAACATGCAACTACATCCAAGCAAGCTTGGCCGAACCATTTCTCAAGGAAATAGGTTCCAACATTCATTTTCAAGGAAAGAAAAAGGGAGAGGGAAGAAGGATCAAGGGTCATCCTTTTACTCTAGCCACCAATCCTATTAGAGTTCAAGGTTCTTCCCCCCTTTACCTAAGGAAATCCAAGCTTTGTCAATGGAGGATGAACTTTGTAAAACTTCACCAACTTCAAGGATCTACCCCTCTTTATGTTCCTCTTGATCTCCCAAGCAACTTTCTCAAAGGATGTAGTTTGATATTTTTGAGTTAAGGGTTCATATATGGAACCTTTAACAAGAAGTGAAATGGAGAAAAATGGAGAGTGTGTGGGAGAGAGCTCACGCTTTGTTTTTGGGAGAAGAATGAAGAGTGAAAAATTGGTTTTTCATGTAATGAGAAAGTAATAGACAAGTGTAAGGTGGTGCATGACAAAATAAAGCTTTTACTCACTTTTTGACTTTAGGAAGTGTGTAAGACAAGCTAAGGTGACTCTCCCACATGCTCACGGTTTTGGGTGGGTTTAAGTGAGGGATTTTGCTAAAATGTTGCAGAATTTTCTGATTCAAATCAAGGGCATTTTGGTCATTCTCCAAAAAGTGTAGGGGTGAAAAGGTAATTTCGCATCAAAATTCCCAAAAAATTCCAAAAATTCTAGAATAATTCCTATAATTGTCCTAACTTATTTTAAGCCTAAAAATGTGATTAGAACTCAGTTCTCAATTAAACTCTCTTATTTCCCAATTTTCCCAGTTCACACACACAAACAGTCAAATTTCAACAAGAGCAAGCAGATAGAAAAATGGTGGTGTTACACACAAAAATTCTATAAAGTTATAAATAAAATTTTTAATCCACTTTTAAGGTCCGAAGTATATTTTCCATGTTATTCCACGAGTTTTCATATGTTGGTTAGGGTTACACTGCTAACCAGGGGCATTTTGGTCTTTTTGCCAAAAGTGCCAGAAAAATTCTAAATTCATTTCTAAAATGCATTATTAATTATAATAAGACCATTTTAGATATTTTTCATAATTAAATTTATATTTTCTCTAACTGTACAATTACTAAGGGTATTTAGGTCATTTTCCCAAACTCCTCTTTAGGAAAAATTATTTTAAATTGTGGTTGGATAGTTCCAAAAATCTAAATTTGATTGTTTATCAATAGTTCCTAAATACCTCATAATTTTTAATTCTAAACTTTCTCTATCTTATATATATACTGGTAGGGGAAATTGTGGGTGTCACATAAGATGAAGTAGAAAAGTAAGAAAGGGTCCACAAATCAGAAAAATCATTAGACCCAGGCAGATTCACTGTACCAGTCACTGTTGGTACTTTACTAGTCACAAAGGCATTGCTAGATCTTGGAGCTAGTGTTAATCTTATGCCTTTATCAATGTTTAAAAGATTGGGGGAATTAAAAGTCAAACCTGCAAATGTTTCTCTACTACTTGCAAACAAGTCCACTCAATACCCATATGAGATAGTTGAAGATTTGCCTTTAAGAGTGGAAAAGTTTGTATATTTTGCAGACTTCTTTATTGTTGATATGGAGGAGGATACTGATGTCCCCTTGATTTTAGGAAGACCTTTCATGAAATCTGCCAAAATGATAATTGATGTTGATCGGGGAAAATTCAAACTCAACTCTCAAGATGAGAGTATAATCTTCCACTTAGATAGAGGAATTCCCCACCAAGCTGAACCACCAGACCAATTGGAGTTAGATCCTACTGATGGGATCTGTATAACTCACTCTAAACCACAACTGCAGAGAGTGAAGAGAAAAGAAACTTCCTGTCAAAATGTTCCTAACCATAGGGAGAAGAAGGTTCCCAATGTTCTGAGGAAACCAACAAGAAGAAAGAAGCAGCTGCAGGAATCCTTGGTGGAATTCCGCTTCAAGAAGAGAAAATGATCAATAACAGCTGAGGAAGAAGAGTATGAAGAGATTGATGATAGGACAAAAGGATGGTGTGGAGGATGGATCAAGGCAACAGGTGGTGGATAAGTTGAACCTACCATCATCCTCCAATTAAAACCTCCTTGAGTAAAACAGATGTCAAGCTATATGACATTAAACGAGCGCTTCCTGGGAGGCAACCCAGTGTTTTTATTTATTAATTTTTGCAGTTTGGGTGTTTTAGTTAGTTTATATCTTTTATATACAGGTTTAGTTTAGAAAATGTTAAGAAGTGGATCAATAAAGGTGTGAAAAAGAAATACGAACACTTTGAATTGGGGAGTAGCAAAAAATTTGATGAGGTAATTAAAATTGTGTTCTGTTTTCTGCGCTGCACCTGCGCGGAGTGCAGGTGAAGCGCAAAAATTTAATTTTAATTCTGTTTTCTGCGCTTCACCTGCGCTAAGTGTAGGTGGAGTGCAGATGCCCACTCCAGCTTAAATTCAAAAGTTGGAGTAGGGGAAGGTCATTCTAACCATTTCCCCTGTTTGCTCAGAGCAATCTCTGCACTTCCTTACCTTTCATCTTCACTTTTTCACTCAAAAGTCGCTTTCTTTCCTTTTTCTTTTGCTATTCCAGGTATGTTTTTATGGTTTTGAAAAGATTTATCGATTGAAATCTTCCATTTTCTGTTTGGAATGGTTGAACTTTAGGATTGAAGACTTAAGCTCTTAGAACCCCATGTGGTTAGGATTAGTTGTCAATACAGCTTGTGATAACATGCTAGTTGTGGTTCAATGATGAAATTGGTGATATTTTGTTGATGCTCAATGAGTTTTGCAGGATATTCTGGTTAATGAAATTGATACTCTGTTTTTGTTTATAATTTTGTATTAACCAATGAATAAATATTTTTGCATTGATGCCTGTTGAATATATTTGTTAATTGAGCTTAACACCATTTACCAATTGAACGCTCTATTTTGAGTATATTGGTCTCATTAATGGACATGCTTTTATTGATATTGTTGATTTGGCATTGGGTAATATGGTGGATATGATTGATCAATCAAATTGCGAACTGCTGGTATATTCTTTGATTCACATACATTGTTATTATTAAAAATGTTAGTGCTTTGCTTTTGGTGTCCGTTGGCTGCATTAACCAATTCATGTAATTTGAAATTTTTCTGTATGAATCATTGAACAATTCCATTTGATTGAACAATCTTGTTAGATTGAGCCTGACAATGCATGATAAATAATTGTACTGATCATTGGGCTGAGAAATTCTATTTCCATGCATTGAATTAATTTTGATTAGTTTGAATTTTTGCAGATGGCTCGTACCAAGATCACTGATACCACTAGTACCTCCAGGAGAGGTAAAGGAGGCAAGAGGGCTCGGGATGAGCCCAACTTCGATGCCATGAGGTTTAAGAGTCCCGCAAATGCAGAGGGGTTCAGTTCCCTTTCGAACTATAACTTCGTTAAGGAAAGACCAGTATCACTTCAGCCTAGAGAGTTCGCAGATTTCAACAATGAGATCACCAGGAGGCACTGGAGGAGAGTTGCTGAGTCTGGCCTGTACTTTGACCCGATGATGGTCCGGGAATTCTACGCTAATGCCATCGGTGATCACGGTGGTGATGTGGCAAGACAGTCATATGTGCGAGGCCACTGGGTGAGATATGATCGCGATGCGATCAATGATTTTCTGGGAGGACCTGGTCCTGATGATGAGGACCAGATGGTTTGCCAGTATCACCAGCTGATTCATGATATTGGCACTTATGGTAATGAAGAGTTGGACGGTCTTAGTGTTGGCTAACATCCAGACATCATCATGAAGACCGCCCATCTCATATATTGTATCCTGACTGCACAGGACGTTGACATTGCCAAGGTGATATCTCATAAGATATTCCTTACGGCATCTACTGTGGGGCATCGCAGCGCACGCTCCAGGATCAGTCTCGAGTTCCCTTCCCTTATCACTGCTCTATGCAAATCTCAGGGTGTTGAGGTACACCCCACTGAACCTATCAAGACCCCTATGACAAAGGGGTACATTGAAGCCAACTGCATACCAGATGAGGAGCCAGAGCCCGAGCCAGAACATCCACCACCAGAGCCTCAGGCGGCACCCTTGCAGCCACCTCCATATGGCATTCCACAGCACTTGTGGAATGAGCACCTATGTCAGGAGAACATAGTTGGTCACCGAGCGATGTTATACATGCAGTAGATACTATACCACAACCTGCAGGGTCCCTTTCCTGTCATGCCAATTGAGCAGCTTAGAGATTATCTGCAGTGGCCTAGGGACAGGCCTGTTGTTCCAGGAGGAGGTGGAGAAGCAGTAGCTGGAGATGGACATGGACAGGATGAGGACATCCAGGATGCAGAGGATGGGGATTGATTTTAGTGTTTTTCTTTTTCCTTTTCATTTTTTTGTTTCTTTTTCTTTTATTTTCTTTTCATTGGATCTGTACTGTATCTGACACACTATTGACTCATTACTTTTATGCAATATGGATTCCAGTATCTTTATAATTGTGTAGGATTTATTTGTTTTCTTTTAGGATAATTTTTTTTACTTAGGATTTAGGGATTTAAGGAACTCAATTTCAAATCTTAAAACTAGGCGGCGTAACCAACTGAACTAGGAAAGAAAAAGGAATTTTGTGATTGAATCCTTAATCAGTTAGAATTAGGATATTGTGCAGGAAAATGTATCAAGGTAGTTAATTGAGTTCAATAGTGATTTTATCAAGGAAAATTAGCCAAAAAGCCGGTGAGTTGTGAGATCAAACACTGTGAGAGTTTTCACCGTTGCTTGTCGACTGATATTGCAGGAGTTTCTAGATTTTATTCTACACATGCAAAACATGGAAATGATCAAAGCAACTTGTATTTATATAATAATTGCTCAGTGCCAAAAGGCCAACCTATGAAAAATTTTTCCAATATTTTTTTCTGTAACCCATTTAAGCTTTAATGTTTCTTTTCTTATGCACCCCAACCAGATTGATATCAATATCCTGTCCCTTATACACTTGGGATAGAGAGCATAGGTGCAGTTCTGACAGAATGGGTAATTGGTTGGAGAAATACAGAAAGCAGGCACAAGCAAGAAAAGTGATTCACCCCCTCAAGAATATAAAAAAAGTGTAATATATAAAAGTTGAATAAAAGGGGAGTGAATCACCAAACAAAAAGAGGCCAACTGAATGAGGCCAACTGAATGATACAAGTCAAGAATGCAGTGTAAAATTGAGAGGAAGTTCAAGAAAAGATAAATTGCAAATATGCTCTCTATTCTAGTGTTTCTTTGAACATCCAGAAAAAACCATGAATCCTTGATAGCCCAGCCTCATTACAGCCTAAGAAAGACCTTTTGATCCATGTTGACCATGTGCATTATTATTAACTGGAAACGACTAACAATTTTGGTTGTTCAATTGCAATGAAAAATTTGAGGGAAACACTTACCCCGTGAGTATGAGAGAAATTCCTTGATTTATCACTCATTGTTTAGATTACTGCTTTTGAAAAGTTTGAATGTATCTTTATCTTGTTCTGATTGATAACTAGAGTCATCACTTAATTCTGATTATTAATCTGAAATTTGGAAAGTGACAGTTGTCTGGCAAGAGATTTAGAATTTGTTTCTTTAATAGTGAGGACCATAAATGGGGATTGAAGTCAACTATCTCTAGGAGATTTTTCTTGCTTGAGGACAAGCAAGAAGCTAAGTTGGGGGGGAATTTGATAAGTGCTAAATTGGCGTTAAATTCCTATACAATTACAACACTTATTGAGAACAAAATGCTAAATTTATACCCCAATTTATCCCTTTTTGGCTTAAAATGCGATTCCTGTAATTATTTAAATCAAATTTGAATTTGATGTTATTTTGATAAAGATTCTATTGATTTTTGCAGATAAAAGGCTAAATTTCAAATACATCATCGAGATAGCAGCAGATAAGGATAGGAACAACACAAGATAAGCTCAAAAAGAGGAAATTCAGGAGAGGAATTTATGGCTTCTTGCGCTCCACCTGCGCTGAGCGCAAGTGGATCGCAGATATGATGTTTCAGATTCTGTTTCCTGCGCTTCATCTATGCTAAGCGCAGGAAACGAAACCTAATTTTTAATGGGCCTCAAGCAGAGTCTCAAAATCCCGTCAGAACACTATTTATAGGACTATTAGTAGTCAGTTTTAGGAGAAGAGACATACGAAGCCGTTAAGCTGATCTGGAGCTAGAGAAGAGTGTGACAGTCTCTCTATTGGTTTGTAATGGTTACCATGAGTAGCTAAACTTTCCTTTAGGATTGAATGTAGTCAATTCAATCCCCAATTGTATTTGAATCCTCTTTGTTATTTAGGAATTTCTATTTTATAATATATTGGTATTTTTATTCGGTTCTTAATGCTTAGCGTCCATCTTTGTACCGGAGTTATGATATGATTTTATGGGGCACGCTGGGAAGCGGTTTTGTGAAATCAGGCGCGAGTTCTTGGGAGCTTAGGAATAGGGATCTTGAATTCTGATTTGGATAAAAGTACTCGATAGGTTGAATGCCTAGGAATAGGATTCAATTTATGGATAGATACTAACAACTGGTCTTAATGCTAGGGGTGATTCGTTAAGCAGCCCAGGAATAGGTGTTTAGGGGGTTGTTTCTAAGAATTTCATAGTTGAGGAATCTTTATGAATGAATTTTATTTGGGCTTCAATAATTATAATTATACATTCTTAGATTTCATTGGCTTCCAAATACAAGAAGGGTGTGATAGACGAAGTTCAATCCTAGTTTTCGTAATCTGCTCAATCTTATCCTATTTTCTCTCTCATCTCTCTTATCCTTTCTTTTATTTAAATTTAAATTGCAATCTTCACAAAGAAACTTTCAAACCTGCCCTTTCTTGATAAGTGTGATCACTAGAATTTATTTTGTACCGTTCCTTGTGGATACGACAAACCCCTTTCACTTACTATTATACTGTTGTGATATTGGTACGCTTGCCAAGATCTCAACAGCCCTCAATAAGTGTTGTAAATATATAGGAATTTTTCGTAAATTTAACACTTATCAAATTCCCCCCAACTTTTTTTACTGCAGTTGACTTCAATCCCCAATTATAGTCCTGACTAATAAGGAAACAAATTCAAAATCTTTTGCTAGACAGCTGTCACTTTCCAAATTTTATATTAATACTCAGAACCAAGTGGTGACTCCAATCCTTAATCAAAAGCAAATAAAAATGCATTCAAATTTTTCAAGAGCAGTAATCAAACAACAGGTGATAAATCAAGGAATTTCTCTCATTCTCACGGGTAAGTGTTTCCCTCAAATTTTTTCACTGCAGTTGAACAACTAAAATTGTTAGTCATTTCCAGTTAATAATCATGCACATGGTCAACATGGATCAAAAGGTCTTTTTCAGGTTGTAATGAGGCTGGGCTATCAAGATCTCATGGTTTTTCTGGATAATTCAAAATACACAACTTTAAGAAAAGAGAGCATATCTACAATTTAAACCAGTGTTCTAAGTCACTCTCAATCCATCATATCATTCTTGACTTTGAACATTTATACACAATCGGCCTCCTTTTTGGTAATTCACTCCCTTTTATTGAACTTAAAACATAAGCATACACTTTATATATATATATATATATAAGGGAGTGAATTCCAGTACTCAATATGCCTTTTTGTTGTAATTTCAATCTGCCAACTCATAGCCATTCTCATTGAATGAAATGCACCTATGCTCTCTATCCCTAAGTGTGTAGGGACAGGATATAATCATTTACAAGGTTGGGGTGCATCAAGAAAATAAAATTCAGGCTCAAAATGGGCTATCAAAAATAGGAAAAATTTATTCACAAGTTGGCTATTTGGCACTGAGCATTTTATATATTTACAAGATGCCTTGACCATTTCCATGTTTTTCATGTGCAGAATAAAATCCAAAAACTAAAATAATAGCAGTTGACAAGCAACGGTGAAAACCCTCAAAGTGTTTAGTCTCACAACTCACCGACTTATGGCTAATTTTCCTTGATAAAATAACCATTGAAATTAATTAACTACCTTGATACATTTTCCTGCACAATATCCTAATCCTAACTGATTATGGATTCAATAACAAAATTCCTTTTTCTCTCCTAGTTCAGTTGGTTAGGCTGCCTAGTTTTGAGACTTGAAATTGAATTCCTTAAATCCCTAATTCCTAATTATCTTAAAAAAAATGAAATACAAAAATCCTAATTAGCTAAAATAACAAGAAAAATTAAGCAAATCCATACTTCCTAAAAATGATGTTTCAGTAATGTATCATATACAGTACAGATCAAATGAGATAAAGAAAATAAATGAAAATAAAAGAAAAAGAAATAGAACAAAATGAAAAGGAAAAAGAAAAAGAAAAACACCGAAATCAATCCTCATCCTCTCCATCCTGGATGTCCTCATCCTGTCCATGTCCATCTCCAGTTGCTGCTGCTCCACCTCCTCCCGGAACAATAGGCCTGTCCCCAGGCCACTGCACATAATCCCGAAACTGGTCTGGTGGCATAACAGGGAAGGGGCCTTGCAGGTTGTGGTACAAAATCTGCTGTATGTACAACATCCCTCTATGACCAGCTATGTTCTGCTGACATAAGAGCTCATTCCACAAGTTTTGTGGAATGCCATCTGGAGGTGGCTGCAATGGTGCCTCCTGAGGCTCTGGTGGTGGATGTTGTTGCTGTGGTGGCTGTTGTTGCTGTGGCTCTGGAGGTGGGTCCAACTCCTCCTGTGGTATGCAGTTGGCCTCAATGTACCCCCCTGGTTATAGAAGTCTTGATAGGAGATGTGGGGTTTACAACAATCCCCTGAGACTGGCACAAAGCAGTGATAAGCGCAGGTGATAACACCTGTCAGTAGAACTCTGGGCTGACAGCTTGAAGCTAGGGTCAAGCATGGAGCTGTTAGAATTGCTTGGAGCTGAACCAAGCATGAGTCACCCTCAACATGGTCAACCCATTGACCTTTGACCTTGGACTCAAGTCAACATACAAGACTCCATCTAATTAGGATTAATAGGATTAATTTTAGGATTAAGTGTAATTAGGACATACTTGTAATCTTTTCCTTTTTCTTCCTATTTGGGGTGCTAAAATGATGGATTTATTGGCTTAGGAGTTGACTTAGCTACTTAGCCTTGGGATCATGGTTCAAATCCCATTAGGAGAAGCTTTTTACTCATCTTTTATTTTTCCCTTTTCCCTTCCCATTTTAGTCGCCTCCTCTCCTTATAAATAGGGAGGCCCTCTCTTGTATTTTACAACTTTGAAGAAATAGTAAAGACATTATGCCTAAATTCCTCCTCATGTGTGAGTTGAGAAGGTTTGGTGGTTTTGCTCAAACCAACCAGAGACATATCTGATTCTCCTAAATCAGTGGCGTCTAGCACTGAGACTTATCTGCTATGGGGGTTGCCTACTTCAGTGGCGCCCAATCCATCTCTTTCTATTCCACTTTTTCTTTCATTTTCTCTCATTTTTCTTCACTTTCTTGTGCAAATATAGCTGCTGCCCAGTCATTATATTTCGCAATTTAAGTTCCCGTTATTGATTCTAACCGGTTGTTTTTGCTCAATTCTAGATCCGTACCCATCCTGCTATCAATTGGTCATCAGAGCTTTGTTGAATTGAGCAATTTTGGAGCTGTTTGGGCACTGTTCTTACTGCACTTTTGGTGCAGAATTTTCGGCCAAAATAGTGTAATTCATCTCTTTGTTTCACTAGTAATTCGGACTTGGACTGTTTCCCGGGCCCGAGGTGCCTTTCTACTGCTTTCAGCTTGCTTGAATTGCTTGAGTTTGTGTGCTTTGGTGGGGGATTTGGGCCGCTAATTTCCACCCCGTAGGTATTTGATAAAATGCCTATTCTAATTGCTTATACTTGTTCTTGAGTGATTCTTGCAAATTAACTGCTATAACTGTTGTTTGTGGTGGAGTGTGGTAAGTGGAGGCATTGTTGTCTTCATTTTCCAAAGATCGTTCACCTACATTTTCTCCCCATTCCACCATTACTTGTTCATCCCCCATATCACTTGTTCATCTCTTTACTTTCCGCTTTTAATTTTCCGCCATTTAATTTCAGCTTCTCCCCATCCTTTTAATTTCTGCCATCCCCTTTACTTTCTGCCATTAAATTTCTGTCCTCCCCATCCTCTTAATTTCTGTCATCCCCTTTACATTTTGTCATTTACTTTCTATCCTCCCCATCCTTTTAATTTCTGTCACCCCTCTACATTTCTGCCATTTACTTTCTGTCCTCCCTATCCTTTTAATTTTTGTCATCCCCTCTACTTTCTGCCATTTACATTTCTGTCCTCCCCATCCTTTTAATTTCAGTTTCCCCCTTTACTTTCATTTTGCGCAATTTTCTTCTTTATTTTGCCATTTTTGCGCATTTTTGGGCACTGTTTTGTTCAATTTTCTACTCTTGTTCTGTTTGTCTGTTTGCCATTCTGATTGCAAATCTGAATTGACTGCTATCTCTACCTTGGACTTTCCCTATTTGATTGTGCAAAACGCTCACTGTTAGGCTACTTTTTGGTTCATAGAGTTGGAAGAAAATCAATAAATTCCAATTGTTGATTTTCCATCAAAATTTAATTCCCATCTTAAAATTGAACCAAGCGCGTTTCTAACACTGTTTTGTGTTTGTATAATTTACAAGGAAGTGCTAAGCAAATTTTTTGGAATTTTTTGAAATCAGGTTACCATTCCGTTTTATTTTACAGTTTTTAGAATTCGGTCTGTCTGTTTTGTTTTCTGGTACCGTTTTGGACCAGTTATAGTTCAAAAATCTTGAAAAAAATATTTTAGGTAGATTTCTATTTTTTGTAGTTTTGTACAAATTTCTATAATTTTCTGTTGGGGCAAAAAGAAAAGAAGCAAAAAGAATTCAAGAAAAATTATATTGCCAAAAATACAAAAAGAGGTGCAAAAAACAAAAAGGGTGCAAAAGTTAACAAAAAGAGAGAAAAAGTCAAAAAGACACCCAAAAAGTAAAAAATTCAAAAAAAAATAGAGAAAAACAAAAAAAGAAAGCCCAACAATATAGTTGACATTTTACTATAATTTTTCACTTCATTTCTCTGTATACCGTATTTTTGACTTGTAATAGTTGTTTTCGCCAAAACGACTATTTGGCAACTCGTTTTCAAAAACTTACCAAAAACAATTCTCTTTGCAATTTCTTTTGTCTCGTCTTGTTTGCACTCCATTCTTGTGTATAAGCTTTCTTGAGTGCCTACTTTTCTTGTTTGTCTATATCAACTCTTTGTTTTGTCTTAGGCAATTCCTAGTCCTTTCAGTAGATTTTCCTTTGCTCTGCCCTTCTATTTGGGAAGGGTTAAGATTAAGTCTCACTATTGGTCTTTGCAAGATCAATCCAACCTTATCTTGAGTAGAAGAGGCAAGAGAGTTTTCATTATAGAAAAAGCCAAAAAGTGGAAAGGTCCGTTTTTTAAAAAAAAAATCAAAAACTTTAAAACAATGGGTAGTAGGAACTCACCACCTCCTTCACCAAGGACTCTAAGGTATAGGGCCGAGTTGCAACATTCAAATCAAGACATGGCCAGAATGATGAGAAATGAAATAAATGAACTTAGGAAAGAGTTAATTGGGAATAGGAGGGAGAGAAGACACTCTTCTCGAGAAGGAGGAAGTGAGAGTAGATATAGCATAGTGAGAAGTGAAGATAGATACCACCCTGAGAGTAGTGAGGGAGAGAGACACTCAAGCCATACCTTTAGGAGAAGGGAAGTAGGGAATAGAGAACATAGGAGGCCTAGGAGGCGTGAGGAAGCTAGGAGGTATAGAGAAGAGTACTATGAGGAAGAGCCTAGGAGGGATAGAGAAGAATACTATGAAGATACCTATATGAGGCCTAGGAAAGAGCATAGGAGGGAAGAGGAACCTCAAAGGGAACAAGGGTTCAATGGAATCAAAATAGAAGTCCCAACCTTCAATGGAAGGAATGATGTAGAACAATACCTAGAATGGGAACTTAAAATTGAACAAATCTTTAGTTTCCATAGGTATAGGGAAGAAGAGAAAGTTAAGATAGCCTCTCTTGAATTAAAAAATTATGCTTTAGTTTGGTGGCATCAGCTTCAAGCTCATAGAAGAAGGTGCAATGCTCCTTTGGTTTCCTCTTGAGAGGAAATGAAGTCCATCATGAGAAAGAGGTTCATACCTTAACATTACACTAGGGAGTTGCACATTAAACACCAAACACTTAAGCAAGGTTCTAAGAGTGTAGATGAGTATTTTAAAGAAATGGAACTTGCTTTGATAGCAAACATAGTTGAGGATAGTGAAGCAACTATGGCTAGGTTTATCAATGGACTTAATTTTGACATAAGGGACATTGTGGAGTTTCACCCTTATGTTGAAATGGAGGACTTGGTGCACCAAGCCATTAAAATAGAAACTCAACTTAAAAGAAAGGGTAGCTATAAAAGAGGTAACTCTAGTTATACAACTAAAATCAAAGAAACCCTAAAAAGAGATGAGGGAAAAGGCCAAGAGAAGGAAGAACCTAAGGGTTCTAGGGTTACTTCTAACCCACCTCCTTCCAAAACACCAAATGTGGAACCTTCTACATCCACAAGAGACATTAAATGTTTCAAATGTGCTAGAAAGGGCCATATAGCTTCCCAATGCCCAAACAAGAGGGCAATGTTAGTAAAAAAGAATGGAGAATACACTAGTGCTAGTGAAGATGAAATTAGTGAAGAGGAAAAAGAAACTAGTGAAGAGGAAAATGAGGTTAAAAAAGAGGTGTTTAGGGCCGAAGGAAAATTTTGCATGGTGAGAAGGTTCTTAGGAAATCAAATCATTAGGGAGGATGAGCAAAGGCAAACTGTCTTTCATACTAGGTGCATGGTTGAGGGATGAATTTATTCCCTAATTGTGGATAGTGGAAGTTGCACCAACATTGCAAGTGCAAGAATGGTAGAGAAACTTGGTTTGTCTACCACTCCCCACCCCAGACCATACAAGTTATCTTGGGTATGTGATGATGGGGAAAGAGAAGTAAATAAGCAAACTCTCATCTTTATTTCCATAGGTGACTATGATGATGATGTTTTATGTGATGTTGTACCTATGGATGCCACACATATCTTGTTGGGTAGACCTTGGCAATTTTATGAGAGGACCATCCATGATGGTTACTCTAATCAAATATCTTTAAAACATGATGGTGCTAAAATTACTTTGATGCCAATGTCAATCCAAGAAATATGTGAGGATCAAGCTCACATGAAGAAAGAGATCGAACTTGAGAAAATTAAGAAATTGAAAATAGAAGGTGAGGATAAAAGAAAAAGGAAGGAAGAAGCATCAAGAGTAATGGTAGAAAAGGTGAAAACAAAAGAAAAGCAAAAAAAATAAAAGGGAAGCAATATTACTACTTCATCAATTTAAGACTGTTGACCTTAGTTATTTTGAAGGGGAACAAGAAAAGGAGTTGTTGATCAAGGAAGGAGGAAGTAGCGACACTACAAGGGAGTTTCCTCCACCCTTTGCTCCTTCTTCTTCTTCTTCTTCTTCTTCTTCTTCTTCTTCTTCTTCTCATCTTTCTTCTCCTACTCCTTCTTCTCTCAAAACTCCCTATATGATTCCCATGTATTATTGTTATGAGCATTAGAGACTAAATGCTTGGGAATAATGAGTCCTTTTTGTTGGCTAAGGTTGAACGAGGATATCCATGATTGAAGACTTAGCAAGGACTTACAAGTCTTAAAGGGAAGTCTCCACCTTCTTCTCTTCTTGTCATCCATTCCTACTACTCTCTTCTACCCCTTATACTCTCTTTGAACTTTCATATTTGAGGACAAATGCTCTTCAAGGCAGAGGGAATGATAACACCTATCAGTAGAACTCTGGGCTGACAGCTGAAAGCTAGGGTCAAGCATAGAGCTGCTAGAATTGTTTGGAGCTGAACCAAGCATGAGTCACCCTCAATATGGTCAACCCATTGACCTTTGACCTTGGACTCAAGTCAACATACAAGACTCCATCTAATTAGGATTAATAAAAGTAGGATTAATTTTAGGATTAAGTGTAATTAGGACATACTTGTAATTTTTTCCTTTTTCTTCCTATTTGGGGCGCTAAAATGATAGGTTTATTGGCTTAGGAGTTGACTTAGCTACTTAGCCTTGGGATCATGGTTCAAATACCATTAGGAGAAGCTTTTCACTCATCTTTTATTTTTCCCTTTTCCCTTCCCATTTTGGCCGCCCCCTCTCCTTATAAATAGGGAGGCCCTCTCTTGTATTTTACAACTTTGAAGAAATAGTAAAGGCATTGTGCCCAAATTCCTCCTCATGTGTGAGTTGAGAAGGCTTGGTGGTTTTGCTCAAAACAACCAGAGACTTATCTGATTCTCCTGAATCAGTGGCGTCTAGCACTGGGACTTATCTGCTGTGGGGGTTGCCTGCTTCAGTGGCGTCCAATCCATCTCTTTCTCTTCCACTTTTTCTTTCATTTTCTCTCATTTTCCTTCACTTTCTTGTGCAAATATAGCTGTTTCCTAGCCACTATATTTCGCAATTTAAGTGCCTGTAATTGATTCTAATAGATTGTTTTTTGCTCAATTCTAGATTCGTACCCATCCTGCTATCAGCAGGGAATCCTAAACTGATTCTGGAGCATGCACTGCGACGCTCCACAGCTGTCACCGTCTGGTATATCTTGTAAGATATAACCTTGGCAATGTCAATATACTCCCTAGTCAAGACACAATATATGAAATGTGTCGTCTCCATGATGATGTCTGACACATGATTGGTTGGCTTGATGTTAGCCAACACTAGGACTGTCCACATCCTGGAAATGTCTCGCAGGTCCTTCCTGAAAATCCTGGCAGCCTCCCTATAAGCGTTGAGATCATAAGTGTGTCCCAGTAAGCACAAATACTCAGCAGTCCTCCTATCCAGATCCTCATTACCATAGATGCCAATATCGTGTAACAACTGGTGATATTGGCAATCCATCTGCTCCTCATCATCAGGGCCAGGGCCGCCTAGAAAATTGTTGATCGCATCGCGATCATAGTTTACCCAATGTACTCTCACATAGGACCTCCTCTCAGCTCCACCTTCAGGCTCTCCTATGGCATTGGCATAGAACTCCTGGACCAGCTCTGGGTCGAAAATCCTATCAGGCTCGGCTACTCTCCTCCAATGCCTCCTGGAGATCTCATTGTTGAAGTCGTCGAACTCCCCCGGGTGGAGTGCCACTGGCCTCTCCTTAATAAAATTACAGTTCAAGAGAGAATTGTGTGCTTCAGCAGCTTTTGAGCTCTTAAACTTCATTGGGTCATAGTTGGGCTCATCGCGAGCCCTCTTTCCTCCTTTACCTCTCCTAGAGGTACCAGCAGTATCGGTGATCTTGGTGCGAGCCATCTGCAAAAATTTAATATAACTAGAATTAGTTTAATGCATGTAAGCAAAATTTCTCAGCCCAATGATCAGTATTAGTAACTATGTAATGCATGCACAGTTCATGAACACAGTTTTCATGGGAACCAATTTATTTTCAAAAACAAAGCAATCATTTATCATGCATTGTCAGACTTATTCTAAAAAGATTGATCAATCAAACAGAATGGTTCAATGATTCAGAAAGAATAAATTCGAATTTCATGAAATATTTAGTGCAAACATTTGACAGAAAAGTAGAGCACTAACATTGTTAATAATAACAGCTTGTAAGAATCAATGAACACAACAACATTCACCAATTTGATTGATCAATCACAACCACCATATTACCAAATGTCAAATCAACAATCTCAAAAGCATGCTAAACTATAAGCCAAGTGGTCAATTAAAGCATGTCCCTTAATGAAACCAGCAAAGTCAAAACAAGGCATTCAGTTGGTAAATGGTATTAAGCTCAGATAAACAAATATATTCAGGCATGCAACAATGCAAAAGTATTCATGCAATGGTTAGTGCAAAATTTTAAATAAAAATAGAGCATCAATATCACTAACCAAAATAACTTGCAAAACTCACTGAGCATGTTAACAATCACCACTTAACCACAACCAATATTTTATCCAAAGGCTTCATCAACAGATAATCCTTATAAATATGAAACTTTAAGAGCCTAAGTTTACTATCCTAAGGTTCTAGTAGAAAACAGAGTAAACAAGAATTTTAATCGGTGAAAACTACTTAAAAACAAGAAAACATACCTTAAAACTGCAAAGAATCAAGATTGAAGGACGTTTGTGAGTGGAAAAGGTGAAAGAAAGGTAGTAGGGCTCAAAGAAATGGCACAAAGGAAAATATGGGAGGAGAAAATGAATGACTTTCCCCAGTTTTTGGTTCATTTTAAACTGAAGCGCGCACCTGCGCTCCACCTGCGCTCAGCCCAGGTGGAGTGCGCATTACAGTTAATAGGTGAAGCGCAAAAAACAAAAACAAAATTGCATTTCTGCGCTTCACCTGCGCTGAGCGCATGTGGAGCGCAGAAAACAGAGTGCAATTTTTTCAACACTTAGTCAAATTTTCTGCTACTTCCTACTAATTGAAACTTTTATTTTTGCTTTTCCACAAACTTACTCCATCAATTCTTGAAAATTCCTAAATCCTAAAAAAATCCTAACTATAAAAATAAATTTATGCATACAAAAACAAAATGAAAATAATTTAAATTTAAAAACTTTAAAACACTGGGTTGCCTCCAAGGAAACGCTCGTTTAATGTCATATAGCTTGACGCCTGTTTTACTCAAGGAGGTTTCATTCGAAAGATGATGGTGGAATCTGATGTTCCACTGGCTGATATCCATCCTCCATACCACCCTTTTGTTTTGTCATCGGCTTCTTCATTTTCTTCATCATCAGATGATGTTGTTCTTCTTCTTTTCTTGAAACGGAATTCCACTATGGGTTCCTGCAGCTGCTTCTTCCTTCTCGTAGGCTTCCTCTGAAGATTTTTGAGGACTTTATTCTCCTGCTTTTTAGGAACATTATGGCAGCCAATTCCTTTTCTTTTTACTCCTTGCAGATGTGGTTCAAAATGAGTGCGATAGGTCCTATCAATAGGATCTAATTCCAATCTATCTGGTGGTTCAGATTGTTGGGAAATTCCTCTGTCCAAATGGAAGACAATAATCTCATCATGAGAGCTAAGTTTGAATCTTCCTTTATTAACATCAATTATCATCTTGACAGCTTTCATAAAAGGTCTTCCCAGAATTAAGGGGACATCAGTATCCTCCTCCATTTCCATCACCACAAAATCAACTAGAAACATAAACTTGTCTATTCTCAAAGGAAAATCTTCAATTATCCCATAAGGATATGTTGTAGACTTGTTTGCAAGTAGTAAGGCTACATTTGTAGGTTTGACCTTTAAATCACCCCAGTCTTTTGAACATTTATAGAGGCATCAGATTGATGCTAGCTCCAAGATCTAGAAATGCCTTTGTGACTGGTAAAGTACCAACAGTGACTGGTACAGTGAATCTGCCTGGATCTAATGAATTTTCTGGTTTGTAAACCTTTTCTGACTTTTCTACCTTCATCTCAACTTCCTCTGAATCTGTACTTGGTTGGCCATATTCTTCCACAATATCTTCTTCTAGCAGCTCCTCTTCAGATGTTAAGTCGTCCTCCAAATCACTTCCTTATGATGTGTTACTGTTTGTAGTAACTGCATTGCATTGCTCCTTGGGATTTGTTTGGGTGTTAGCAGTAAATTGCCCTTTATTATGTTCTTCCATGTCCTTTGCTAACTGGCCAACTTGTGTCTCTACATTTCTGAGGGATGCATTTGTATTCCTCTTGTAGGCTTCAAACGACTGTATAAGAGCATCAATTTTCTCATCCTGTTTTGACAACCTGTCATGTACTGGAGTGTAGCTTTGTTGCTATTGCTGCTGATAGGGAGTCTGTCTATTGGATGTCCCTGCATCTTGTCTCCATCCAGAACTATTGTTCTGATTATTTCTCCAACCTTGTAAATAATTGTTTGAAAACTGGTTGTTGTTAGAGAAATTTCCTCGCCTCCCTTGATTGCCCATATAGTTAACCTGCTCTTCCTCAATGTCTTGAAAAGATCAATGACCATTGGGATGATCACCTCCACAAAAATCACAAGCCAATTGTGGGGACTGGCTAGGATGAGACTGTATTACATACACTGCTGAGGAAGTGTAGTCATCTGCTTGGTAAGTGCTTCTAGCTGTTGAGTAATGAGCTTTTGTTGAGCTAGAAGTGCATCACTATAGTTGAGCTCTAACACTCCCTTCTTCTGAACCGATTGTCTTCCATGCTGAACTTGTTGATCATTTAATGCAAAATTATCAAAAATTATGGTGGCTTGCTCTGCATCCACTGACATAATTGTGCCTCCTGCTGCAGCATCTATGATCATCTTGGTGTCAGGTCTGAGTCTATTACAAAAGATGTTTAGTTGTGCTATATCCTCCAGACCGTGGTTGGGACACTTTCTCAGCAAGGATTTGAATCTCTCCCAGGCTTCACATAATGGTTCACCTGCTCCCTGCCTGAATGTGGATATATCTGACTTGGCCTTTATGTATCGAGATGGTGGGAAAAATCTTTTTAGAAATTTGTCTTCCACGCTGCTCCAGTTAGTCAAACTTTGATTGGGATGTGACTTCATCCATTCCTTAGTTTTTCCTATTAAAGAGAAAGGGAATAAACGTAAGTAAACATATTCAAGTTCACCTTCCTTAAAACCCATAGTACCAATCAATTCATAAAAAGTAGAAAGATGAGTGTGTGGATCCTCATTATCCAATCCTGTGAATTGATGAGCATTGATGAGACTCAGGAATGCTGGCTTCATCTCCAAAGATTTTGCAGTAGCGTTTACAACTATACTTGAAAAGTATCGAGGCCCTTGTTGCATGACATAGTCTCCTAATGTCCTTCTTTGTGGATTTGTTGGTATTTCTTCAACCATCTCTTCACTCTTTACTTCACTAGAGAGAGTATTAGAATTTTCTTCTCGATTTCTTCCTTGTCTTCTCCTCCTGTTTCTACTCCTGTTCCTTCTAGATGTTCTTTCTATCTCATGATCAAATACCAATTGATTTTGAGACACTTATCCTCGCAAGAGCATAAATCAAGAAGCTTGAACAAAGGTTAGTTTGGAAGAGAGGAACAAAATAATAAAAAATATATAATTTAAATAAATTTTCCTAAAAATTAAAAATCCTAAAAATAAAAATAAAAGAATTAAAATAAAACAAATAAAAATTAAAATTCCTAAAAGAAAAAGAAAAAGAAAAATAAAAAATATTCACAACTTGATAAGATAGACTGCCCAAGAATTTAAATTGAGACACCGTTCCCTAGCAACGGCGCCAAAAATACTTGTTGAGATCTTGGCATGCGTACCAATATCGCAGCAGTATAATAGTTTTAAAGTATGAATTGTCGTACCCACAAGGAACGGTACAAAATAAGTACTTGGTGTTCACACTTATCAAGTAAGATGAATTTTGAAAGTTGTTTGTGAAGATTTCAATAGATAAGGATAAGAGGGAGAAAATAGGGATAAGGTTGAGCAAATTAAGGAAACAAGGATTGAACTTCGTCTATCGCACCCCTCTTGTATTTTGGAAATCAATAATATTTTGGAATTTGTAATCATAAATATTGAAGCACAAATAAATATTATTTCATAAAAGGTTCCCACAAATATGAAATACTCAGAAACAATTCATGTAGGTTCCCACGGTCACAAATTGCCTCGCTTGAAGATCAGTTGTTAAAGCTATCAACTCATCCTGGTTTTCACATTGACAAATTAAGTGTTTTCACCAATCAAATTTCATAAACCCTATTCCTAGCGTATTTAAGAAATCGCATCATAACTCTGGTACAAAGACGGAAGTTAAGCATTAAGAGTATAATAAAAACACCAATATTATAAAAACAGAGATTCCTCAATAATAAAGAAGATCCAAAATACAATTGGGGATTGAATCGACTACATTCAATCCTAAATGAGAGTTTAGCTACTCATGGTAGCCATTACAAACCAATAGAGAGACTGTCACACTTTTCTCTAGCTCCAGATCTGCTCAACGACTCCGTACGTCTCTGTCTGTCATCTCAATCCCTAAAAATACCTTTATAAACTGTTCTGGTGGGCTTTAAGACTCTGATTGAAACCCATTAAAAATTAGGTTACGTTTCCTGCGCTCTACCTGCACTCAGCGCAAGTGAAGCACAGGAAACAGAAAGTAAAAGTCATTTCTGCGCTCCACTTGCGCTCAACTCAGGTGGAGCGCAGGAAACAACATCTGCTTTTCCTGAATTGCTCTATTTTGAAGCTTGTTCCATGTTGTTCTTGTCCTTGTTTGCTTCTCTTTTAATGCTTTATTTATACTTTGCTTTTTACCTGTAAAATTAGCAGATTTTCTATCAAAATAGCATCAAATTCAATTTTGACTTAAATAATTACAAGAATTACATTTTAAGCCAAAAAGGAGTAAATTGGGTTATAAATTCAGCATTTTGCCCTCAATAAGTGTTGTAAATATATATGAATTTTACGTAAATTTAACACTTATCAATCACTTGATCATCCCACTCATTCTTGTCCTACCTTGCATGAGTTTGAAGGTGATAGTGTTGTTCCTCCTCATGCATATGATGTAAATAATTATGGTAATGGCAGACCTCCTCAGCAGCAACAGTACAACCAGAATCTTTTTTCTAACAGGTATAATCCCGGTTGGAGGAATCATCCGAATTTGAGATGGGGGAATTCTTCACAGTAGCAGCAGCCTTATGTGCCTTATCAGTCCTAGTCTCATGTCGCTGGACCTAGCAGACCATACCAGCCTCCACACTTACAGTAGCAGCAACAACATCCTCCACCATAAGCTGTTGCACCATCCAAGAGTGAGCCTTCCTTGGAATAATTGATGAGCCAAATGGTAGTTAATAATCTGAACTTCCAGCAAAGGACAGAGGCGACTTTTCAGAACCTGGAGAGTCAGTTGGTCAGATGGCTACAACTTTGAATCAGTTGCAATCACAAGGTTTAGATAAGTTTCTTGCTAAGAAAATTGTCAACCCGAAAATGTCAATGCTATAACTTTGAGGTCTGGAAAGAGTGTAAAAGCACCTGAGAGGCAACAATCTGTGCAAGAAGATAAGATTAATACAGCTGCAAAAAACCCTGTGCAGGAGAAAGTAGCAGAACTAGTCCTAGTCCTTTGAGGAACCCCAGTTCTTCAAGCAGTGAGTAGCCTTCTATCCCTCGTCCATTTCCACAAAGAATTGTGCATCAGAGTAAAAAAATGAAAGAGGCTGACAAGGAAATCTTGGAAACATTTAGAAAAGTAGATGTCAATATACCTTTGCTTGAGGCCATAAAGCAAATTTGGAGCGGATGGCTACTAATCCAGGAATTTGACTTGGACATTCAGGATCAGAGTGGTGCACATAACCTTGTAGCAGACCATTTGAGCAGTATTGAGAGAGCGGAGGATGCATTTCCTATCCGGGATGGTTTCCCGGATGAGCAACTTTTGGTTTTACATGATTCCCTTCCCTCTCCCCTTACCCCTTGGTTTGCTGATATTGTTAATTATATTGTTGCATCTGTTTTTCCACCCTTGGAATCTAGGGCTCAAAGAGATAGACTTAAGAGTGATGTCAAGTATTATGTATGGGATGACCCTTATTTATGGTATTTTTGCAGTGACCAGGTTATTTGTAGATGCATTCCGGACCATAAGATCCAGTCTATACTTTAGTGATGGCATATGCCAGTGGACTTCTGTGCTAACAGCTGGAAGTTGGTGAGCTGATAGCTAGCTTGGGCTTGCTAGGAGAGCTTGGAGCTGAACCATGCATGGGTAAACCTCTGATTGGTCAACCCGTTGACTTTTGACCTTGAGACCCAAGTCAACATGCAAGATTCCATTTAATTAGGATTAATATAGTAGGTTTAATTTGAGTTTTAATTGTAATTAGGACTTGAATGTAATTTCTTCCCTTTCTTCCTTAAGTGGGGCACTAATTTTAGTGGTCTATTGGCTTAAGTGTTAGCTTAGCTAATTTACCATAAGACCATGGGTTCAAGACCCACTTTAGATAGTTTTTATTCATCTTTTATTTTCCTTGTATTTTTCCTTTATTTGGCCGCCCCCATCACCTATATATAGGGGTGAGCTCTCTTGCATTTGTAACTTTGATTTGAATTAGTAAAGGCATTATGCCAAATTTCCTCCTCATTGTGAGTAGAGAAGGCTTGGTGGTTCTTGCTCAAACCAACCAGAGACTTGTCTGATTCTCCTGAATCAGTGGCGTCTAGCACTGGGACCTATCTGCTGTGGGGGTTGCCTGCTTCAGTGGCGTCCATTTCATCTCTTTCTCTTCCACTTTTTCCTTTAATTTTTCTCATTTTTACCCATATATGGCCACGACCTTGCTGCACCCATTTGGTTCAATTTCACCGATTGTTTGCTTGTTTACAGCTGTCTGGCTCCAATTCTAGATCCGGGAAGGGAAGTGCTATCATTCAGTTCTGTCATGCCTCACCTGTTGGAGGACATCTTGGACCCCAGAGTACAGGACGGAATGTGCAAGATTGTGGGTTCTATTGGCCTACGATTTTCAAAGACGCCTGGAGAGTATCCTCTACATGTAAGCAGTTCCAGAGAGCAGGAGCGACCATCACTAGCAGGTAGCAGATGCCCTAGCAGACTATGTTGTTTTGTGTGATTTTTGATGTGTGGGGTATCGATTTTATATGCCCATTTCTTGTTTTATTTGGTGTTTTATATATATATATATATATATTGCTTGTTGTGGACTATGTCTTCAAGTGGGTGGAGGCTATAGCCACAAGCACTAATGATGCTCGAGTTGTTGTGGATTTTTTCAGGTCTCATATCGTTTGCAGGTTTGGAGTGCCTCAAGCCATCATTAGTGATCGGGGGACCCACTTTTGTAACCAGTTCATGGAGGCTTTGCTGAAGAAGTATGGCTAGTTTCCTTTCTAGATTCTCTTAAAACTCATAGTTCTTAATACATTCCCTAGTTCTTGTCTTAATTCACACTCAAAACCCCCCAAGTTCTCCTCCTACTTCTAACTCCCCTCTTGGCGGGATTTACAGCCTAAGGCTTCCACTATATTTTCTAGGCCCTAATTTTCGAGATATTACAGACCTCAAGAGGATTACCCACATGCCTCTAGTTTGTTGATTAAGGACTACCACAGTTTTGTATATTCCAAGTTCATTTTGTCTTAAACTTCTAAATTGAGACCCTTTCCTTCTTAGGGCAACAAATCTTCTCCCTGAAAATTAATTTTACTCCCTTTTTTTACCGAATTGACCATAATCTCTACATCCCCATATATACCTCTTGGTAGAAAGGTAGTTTGCATAAAGTAACCGCAAATACCAAGTTCTTTGACACACCATATATTATCTCATTATAATTAGTTTATACACACTCATCTTCTTGAATCTACCATTTTATTAGTGTATAAATGTGTATCATATAAAATTTTTATTAAAAAAACATTTTGAAAGAAAATATTCTTATATGAAAATTATAATATACTTTAAATTAAAATAAAGTAAATATTTTTAAAAAAAAATAAGTTAATTTATCAAATACTTATGTTAATTCATCTTATAGAAAAATATTTAAATCATACTATTCTTCATCTAATTTAAAACATACTTTATTTTTTTCAAAGAGATAAAATGTTACATTTTAATCTATTTTAATATAAATGAATTTCATAAATTCTTTTAGGAAAACATTTTCATTTTTCATAAACTTTTAGCATCACTAATAGGTTATTTTGAACACCTATTATTGTTTGGAAGATTTTAGTAAATGAAAAAAAAAATTAAATATCCTATTATTAAATTTAAAACTTTATTCAATAATTTTATTATATTTTCTAAAATTTTATAATTAATAATAGAATTCTAAACTAATAGTAATTAATGATGTTGAGAATTATATATAAAATGTTAAAAAAAATTATTTACATTAAAATATATTAAAATATAATAGAATTTTGTTATTAGAAATATAATTTCAAAATGAGTTAATGTTCTGTACTATCTATATAAAAAATTTATATTATTTTATAGTGATGTATTTTCACGTTATTTAGTAATTATAACACTCAACTTATATGATAATTATCTAATAATATAATTTTTTTATATTAATAATACATGCTCATTAAATCATTTAAAATTTTAAAAATAATAATAAAATTTAAACAGTTATTACGGGAAAGGTATAATTTATTTATTTTTAGAAAAGTCATAACCGCGTCCTTTCCCTTTCTATCAGAAAAAACAGAAATGGACAGCCGGTGGGCCCGACTTCAGCTTCCTCCTTCAAAATAGCACACACAACAAAAGTGTGGCTAGTTGCATGCGACGCTGCCATGCCACCAAAAAGGGTTCAAAGAAAATACATGAGTCTCTTTGGCCGGTCATTTCAGCTAGTTAAAAGAGATTGTTTTAGGGTGTTTCATCTCATGAATAAAACACTAATGTTTCACCATTTTTTTAAATCAATAACCTGCTATTGTGGGTAATTTTACCTACTAAGTATAATAAATTATATTTTTCAATATTTGTTTACAAGACCTCGTATAATAAACAAAATGTGCGTAACGTTGAGTCGTTGACAACCACAATAACAACGCTCACAATCATATGGTAACGTTGCTATAGACATTGTGGTGCAACAGTGCTACCATTTATTAAAAAAATCCAAATTAATACTTAGCAATACCACTTAATTATTGGTTTAATAATTAATTGTACCATAATTATTTAATTTTTATTTAGAATATAGTCAATGTAACAACACTGAATGTTAATGATTTGTAACTTTTTTCTTTACGTTGTTAATGATTGGACATTTATTATCCTCCTTTAATTATTTCATTGAAATTAATAGAATTATTTTAATTACAAAGAAGATGGACATTTATTATCCTCCTTTAATTATTTCATTGAATTTAATAGAATTATTTTAATTACAAAGAAGATCACACACATAATTTTTATTTTCAAACACATTTAATTGATCAGTATCAAATTAAAATTATAATTTAAGGAAGACATAAATTATTTTAGTGATTTTTTATACTTGTTATCTCTTTTATTAAAAGTAAAACTAGGAAATTCTAAAAAAAAAAAATTAATCATGAATTGCTTATGGCCACATCCCACAATTTTGGGACACCCTTTCAACCCATTAACTAAATTTTAGTGATTTTTCTCCATCAAATGTATAATATGTATTTATTATGAGTTTTTTTAGAAAAATATTAAAAAATAAATAAAAAAAACCACAAACGAAAAGAAATCTAGAAAAAATCATTTTAACCATCTTAGGGAGGGAATGTAATTCACACACACATCTGATAGATTACTTATTTATTAAAAGTAATTTTAGTGTTTTGATATAAATTTTAAAATTTTGTAAATTAGAGTATAAAAAAGTTTATATAGATAAGTTTAGATTTATTTTTACTTGTGTTTTTTTATTTTATTTAGATTTTCTTATTCTCACTTCAGTAAAGTGATTCTTTTAAGAACCATGGATATCTCTCTTATCTTTGTTATTTATCTATTTACTTTTAAAGTAAATTACTCTAACATCCCCTCTATTTTACATTTCCAACACAAAAGCCCCTCTATTTTAAAAACATACACAAAAACCCCTCTATTTTGAAAACCTACAAAAAAAACCAATTTTTATAATTTTTTTATTATTTATTAAAAATATTTTTTAAAAATCCCAACATTACCCTCAAGACACCTCTTCCTTTCTAATTGAATTATTAGAATTGATAAATGCAATAAAACCCCAACGTGAAAATCTCAGTCTTTCTCATACAAAATTCATTCTTCCCGTTCTCCTTATTTCTCGTTACCCTAACATTTATTATTTTACATATCAATTTTTTTTTTATAATTTATGAATTTTTTTATTACGATCCATTTTAGTAAATTTTTTTTTAATGTATTAATAATTCATAAATTAATCTTAATAAATTATTTCGGTTCATTTTATTAGTTTATGAGTTTTTAATTAAATTTTCAATATGAAAATTTTTAAAATATTTTTTTTTATTTTTCTGGTATGAACTATGATTTTTATTATTTAAAATAATGTCATTTGAAAAAAATTATATAATATTTTTTTTGCGTTTTCTTTTATTTATCGACACAAAAAAAAAGAATAATATATTTATAAAGTATAAGGAGTTTGTGTAAAGTTTAAAAATTGAAGGATTTTTATGTGGTAAAGAAAAATTAATAGTTAGTAAGGGTATTTTTGTCAATTTAATATAAAAGTTCATTGTTGATTATTGACTAAAATTTCTATTAAATGTATCATAAAAAATTGGGTTCAAGTGTAATGTATTTTTAAAATTGGAGTGATTTTGTGTAGGTTTTCAAAATAGAAGGGGTTTTATGTTAGAAGTGCAAAATAGAGGGGAGGTTGGAGTAATTTACTCTTACTTTTATTTACTCTATATTAAAATTATTTTCTCGGTACACATGTCACGTTTTCTCACTTCATCTTTTTTTTAGTTTTTTCAACTCTCCCAACATGTTTTTTCTCATACACTTTATATATGTTTAAAGTAATTGGGTCATGGGATCTTAAATCTCAATATATATTTTTTAAATTTATAATTATATTAATGATGCATTGGTTATTATTTTCTACTAATTGATATATATGATTATATCATAAGTTAATTTTATAAAAATTTAGTAATATATGTAAAAATGAACATCACCTGCAAATCCAATGTTACCTTTACGAATACACGAGTACCATGCTAGTAGTAATAAAAATAATAGTAATATTAATATTAATAGTAAAAGTAAAAGTAATATTAATAGTATATTGTAATAGTAATAGAAATAGAAATAATAATAATATATAATGCATGATATGATAGTTTTAGAAGGGAAAATTTAAAGTATTAGTAAATAATAGTAATAGTAATGATATTAATACTAAAAATAATATTAATTAATTAATAATAATAATAATATATAATGTATTATCTTGGAAGGGAAGTAAATTGAGGGAGAATCTTCATTCCTCAATTATAATAGAGATAAAAGATAGATTTATACTAACTATTATACTAACATGACAATTAGTGCAACCTAAAATAATATTAATAATAGCTTGTAAATGATTGGATTAATAATAATAAGACTAGTAAAATTGTTAAAGAATTTGAAGTACACATTTCCATTTCTTCAAAATCAATGAATGGGTAATTTAAATTGTTTACTCTGCCTAATGAATTAACAAACTCTACTTCATGTGTCTTCCCTTCGTTTTCATAAATAAACCTGCAAGTTACCTTACAAGGGTTGTAAGGTAATTAAACAATTAAATCTTATGTACTAAACAAAAACATGGAGGGACTGCTCTGTAAAATTTTAGAAACTTGCTCAACCGGTAATAGGTAATAGATCTTGACCATTGATTATATTTTTATTATATTTAACGGCAACTAAGGGGTGAAACATCGGTGTTTCACCCACGAGATGAAACACCCTAGACAAAGCCAGCTAAAAGTTGAAAATAGTAGCTGAAATTATTTCAGCAATGTTTGAAAAAGTAATTTTTTTGGGTAGCTACAAGCTTTTCTTAAAAAGTTACATGGTGTAACTTTTTTAAAAAAACTCCAATTTTCAGCTACTAGCTGAAAGTTAATTACAAGTTTAACCCTCAACCATCCCCACTTATCATTATTTAATAATTAATGTTGTCCTTAAATGTCATTTTACCATTTTCAACTAGTTTTACCAAACACATTCAATAATTTTTCAGCTTTCAACTAATTTTAAACTTTCATCTAGCTTTTCAACTATGTCTGCACTTTTCTTTTACACACTTTACATTTTTTTTTTAATAATCTCCGATCAAGAAAAAAGTCATCTGAAAATCATATTAATTCCCGTTTTCATATCTCATCACTCATCAATTATTTCTGATTCAAAATTCAAAAAACAACACACTCACACTCACAAGTTTTTTTATAATCTCCAATCAAGAAAATCATATTATTTTCCATTTTCATATCTCTTATCTCTCGATTCAAATGCAACATATAAAGCTAAAACACACATTGTTTTTCTTATTTTAAATAACAATAAAATAATTAATAAAATTATTTTGTTATTAATATAGAAGTTTAATTTTTTTTATTCTAAGTTTAATTTATTATTCAAATTTTAAAATATATTAATAAAAAATATGCATTAATAATTTTTATATGGATAATCTCTTATTTTTATTTAAATTTTAAAATGCATTATCCTTTATTATACACGTGGTTAAAATAAAAGTTGATTTCATGTTCATATCTCTCTTTTAAATAAAATTATATTCCAATTCTAATTTTCATTTTCTACTTTTTCTCTGTACAAATTCTTGCCGTTGTAGATAAGTCTAATCTAAAGTCTACGCTTATCTCTGAAAGCCAACTACAAAAGCAACAGAAAGCCAACAACTTCTTGTTTCAAATTCCAGCCTCCACATTTTATTGAAACAACATAACACACAACGAAATCTCTCTACAAAACCGAAAAACAATATCATTAAAACAGCTGCTCAACAACAAGGGGGAAAAAAACTAAGGCAGCAGAAAAAGAAAATTTCATAAAGAAACCACCGCCAAGTTTAAACTGTTTCGTAATTGCTCCGCCGCTGCCGTCGTACCGGAGCATCAGAGCTGCCGTCAGCCACCGTATCTTTTGAAAGGTGAGAAAGAAGAAACCCTCAATAATTTTTTTGTTTCTTTAAAAAAATATTTTCTCGCCGCTTAAAATTGAGCTGGATTTTGATTATCAATTTTCCGTGGAAAATTCCTAAAGAAACCCTAAAAGGATTGAAGTTCTTTGGTTCTTTGCGGTCAGGGATTGTAGGTTGTCGAAGATGTCGAGGTTTCCGTTCTTTAACCGATCGAACACGATTCACTCGTCGTCGTCCGAACCCTCGCAGAAACCCTACAACCACCTTCTCGACCGGTCCGGTTCGCTGAGCCGATTCTACGGTTCGGTGGAAACGGTGAAGTCCACGGGAAGCTCCATCCGCGGAAGGATGGTGAAGAAACTCTGTAATTTGTTCGAATCGCCAAAAGATTCATCCAATTTGAAACCCTCGCCCTCTTCGGAATTGAAACCGGAACCGCTTCCTTCTTCGAAATGCGGTTCGGAACCGGGAACGTGGTTCCGGTTGCCCGACGCGGAGGATCGGATCGTGGTGTACCTTACGAGCCTGCGAGGGATTCGAAGAACCTTTGAGGATTGCAACGCGGTTCGGATGATCCTGAAAGGGTTTAGAGTTTGGGTTGACGAAAGGGATGTGTCGATGGATCGTGGTTATAGGAAGGAGTTGCAGGTAGCACATTTTGATATGGTTTCTTTCAATTTAAACCTTTTAGTCAAATTAAATGCATTATGTTTTTTGAGCTATATACGAGATGAATTTTATAAATGTGTGAGACGAGAATGAGAAATATAATAAGGAGGAGAAGAAAAAAATAGAAAAAAGGGAAAGATTCTTTTACAAATTACAATTAAACGGTAGTGTAAAAATTATGAATTGTTTTTTTGTAAAAATGAAGATTATTACTTTTTTTATCGTGTCTCGTTTTGTTCTATTTTTAATGCATCAAACACAAAATAGAATTCATATATTATGATTCTAATTTTTGTCTACCAAATGGTATTGGCAGTGTGTGCTGGGCGAGCAGGATGTGGCGCTGCCTCAGGTGTTTGTGAGGGGAAAGTACATTGGTGGTGCAGATGTGATCAAGCATCTCTTTGAAAGTGGTGAGTTGGGGAGGATTCTTGAAGGGTTCCCCAAGGTGAAGCCTGGCTTTGTTTGTGAGTGTTGTGGGGATGTGAGGTTCGTGCCTTGTGAGAATTGCAGTGGGAGCAGGAAGGTGTTTGATGAGGATGAAGGGTTGTTGAAGAGGTGCTTGGAGTGCAACGAGAATGGACTCATTCGGTGTTCCATTTGCTGCTCTTGAATGCTACTTTAGGTGATCGTGAAGTGAGGGTGATGGTGGGGTTTCAAACCACTCTTTGAATTTATGTTCGGTTTTGAGGTGGTGATGATGGTGTCTTGCTCGTTGAACTGCGTTTTGTTTTGTTCAAGAGCAAGGCCTTTTTAATCAAAGTGCAAAATTGGAATCAGGTGGTGTAATATGTAAATATTTAGCCATGTATAAACATTTGCAAATATTGGTCGGTAATAGTTAACGATGACAATGGGATGTTTTGATCCCTTTTATCTCTGATGTTGTGCTTTGATTTTTTTATTTTTTTTTATTTTGTATATTATGGAATTATATTTGATAGCACAGGGACATGATCCCATAAAAAAAAAAAAAGAATGATTATGAAATTTCCTCTTTCCTCGGCAAGAAAAGAAGAATGATAATGTACTCTTTCCTGGGACTTGAGTAGTGCTGACTGCTGTATGGTACTTATAGCTAGTTAGTGGCATTTAGATTGATCTGCTCTTATTTGTCCTCACCTAAGAATGAAATTTAATTTTAATAGTACGTATCCTAAAGATTAATTTTAGGAAAATAATTGCTTTATTTTTCACAAGTTATCTTGAGACGCTGTAAAGAAAATATTTTAGGTAAAAGAAATTTAGTCAGACTAATTGAAAAGACTGAACAGTGTTTATTTTAGTCCATGATAACTTATGTCATTAATAGACATAGCAATAGGGTGGATTTTGTTTTTTCCGTTGTGGTTGTGGTTGTGGTTGATTTGAAATTATGAAACTCAATTTTATTTTTATGGGTCCAAGGTTGTGGTTGATTTGAAATTATGAAACTCAATTTTATTTTTATGGGTCCTGGTTGGATTCGGAAAAACCTGTAGGAATTCTCCTGTTTTATTTATTTTTTTAGGGAAAAAAAGTATAAAATCACCTTGAACTTTTGTCCTTTTGTAAATAGGCACCATGAACTTTTAATTTGTCCTGATTAACCCTTAAACTCTTATCATTATTACAATAGGTCTATTCATTAATATATCAAGTTAAATAATTATCATAACTAATCTCAATCTTTTGAGATTTTGTATTTCAAATATTAAAAATATATAAAAGAGTAAAATTTACATTTTTTTTATTCTTGAATTATGTCAAATTTCAAGCATATTTGAAATTTTAAAAGCGAAACATGACCATGTGTTCTTTTAATTTAGAGTTTTTTTTTTCTATTTTGTTAATTTTTGGAACTTTATTTTATATAATTTCAATATTTTAAACACAATTTTGAAGGGTAAAGATTATATTTATTAATTTTTTAATTTCACGCTAATGAAATGACATATTGCAAACATGATGAAAGAAATTAACTCAGACTAATTGAAAAGACTGAAGAGTGTTTATTTTAGTCCATGATAACTTTTGTCTTTAATAGACATAGCAATTGTGGGTGAATTTTATTTTTTCCGTCTTCGTGGTTGATTTGAAATTATGAAACTCAATTTCATTTTCCTGGGTCCAGGTTGGATTCGAAAAAACCTGTAGGGATTCTCCTATTTTATTTTTTTTATTTTTATAACTTAAATACATGTTTCTAAATATATTTAATATGTCTAATACATTCTAATTCAAATAATATATAAAAAAGACATTAAGAATCTTAAAAATAAGACTTGACACTTATATCTCTAAAAATATGTAAGGTTACCATTATTATTTAACTATTTTTATAAGTGGAATTATTTAATTATTATGTCGGTGTGGATATTGACATCCCTAAATCCACACCCATTGTGCCCCAATAAATCAAGTCGGAGTCAGGGTTGGGTTTTCCCCGTCAAAATTAGGATGAGAGGATTGATACCCCTTGAATTTGAGTTTTTGATTACAATGCCCCGCTCAAGAGTTAGTAATGTTCACGTCTCACTCTTCATATTGCAATCACGATTATATTTCTTTTATTTATAAAAATACTGAATTGAAATTGGTGCCATCTATTTTTTCTTATTGAAAAATGTAGGTGCATCTAATGTTACTATATAACAACTAACGTTACTATATAACAACTAACAAGGGATTTATAGTTGTGAAATCAAAGATTGAATGGAATGGAAAGCTAAAGAAGGAAGAGTGGGAAAATAACATTTGTGATTATTCTTTTCCACACTCATAATATCTTTTGATTGTTCCATGTAATATTCCGCCCTTTGATATAATCTAGCAAAGATTCTGGTGATGCAAATATTGATTCTGTTGTAAATATTTTTTCAATTTTGTTTTTGTCGTGACAACTATCATTATATATTAAATTGGTGCACCTAGGGTAGAGCTGGCAATTCGGACAATGACCCGACTCGGGTAGCGGGCTGTATGGAGTTGGGCTAAAAAGCTCGAAAGTTATTAAGCTTCTAAAATAAGTATCCGAGCCCTACATTTTTTCAGGTTTTTTAGGGTATTCGATTTTTTGTGGGTAGCAGGCTTTATCGGGCTTGTTAAAAGGACCAATAGTTATTTAGACTTCTAAAATAAGTGTTTGAGCCCTACATTTTTACGGGCCGACCCGATCAGGCTGGCCCATTTTGCCGACTCTAGTCTAGGTGAAGCATTCTATGGATGCTTTATTGCTAATACACCCTTTTAAGTTGTTAGATATAATAAAAAAATAATCAATGGTGATGATTTATTATATGCTACCGGTTGATATAAATTTTCAAAAATTTCATTGTAGTCCATAAAGTTTTATCTCTCTTCTCTCGGGATTATGAGTTATTCCTCTTTGTTGGTGCGTTTTAGGATGGACCTATGTATCTTTGGGCCTACCATAGACCAACTTATTTTCACTATTGTAAAATCTGAAGTTATTTTATCTTATTAAAAAAGCTTAATTCCAAATAATTCCTTGAAGTAATTTCTTTTAATTTTTTATCCTCACCCTTGTGCTCCTTTTCTCGTATTTGCCACTTTAAAATTGAAGCACTAAATTCACTTTGTCTCTTTGCTTTGTTCGTCTCTTTGTTATGACTATAGCATAAATTTGTTGTCATTGTAGTCGAGTTTTTCACCTACGATGTTGATCGCGCTGGCATTCGTCCCCCTCTTGTGTCCGACCACCTCACTAAGTTCGTGCACTCCGACATCTATGGTGAGATTTTCACCCCATTCGTTGTCGAAGTAGGCAGCGATTGCCAAGAATAATTTTGTCATCTTCTTTGTGAAGGCACACAACATTCAGTTTCATTTGATTTCCTGATTGAAGGTACTTTTCTACAATATATATCTACTGTTCTCATTTAGACATTTCCAGGGCGGAGAAACGGAGAAGACGAGTTCAACATTTATTTGCCTTTTCAATCCTCAGCCTTCCAGGGACCCAACACCTTTTGTCTAAAAAACGATGTTTATCGAGGTGAAACTATGAAACCACAAAAAGGAAAGTTTACTCTCAAGTTACTGTTTGAATCAAAGACGTCCAATAAAATATAATAAATCAACGGTGTATATAAAGTGGTCTATGGTAGACCAGAAATAAAGTAGTCCATCCTAAACCGCACCCTCTTTGTTATTAGGATTAGTTTTGAGGTTAGGGAAGACAAACTCGGATGGATCGTTTTCTCGCTATCGACCTTGCTTACATCTCTATCTCACCATGCTCCACACTATTTAATAGATATTCAATTAACTTTGGATTTGGACAACTTTTAATTAACTTGGGTAATAAACTTTTCACCTTTTTCTGTTAATAGTTAACACTATCGTGATATTAGCAAATAATAAAGTGAGGGGTGTTAGTTTATGCACTAGAGACTTATATGTTTTATTTTGAATATCCATCACTTGTATCATATCATATTATTTTATAAAGGCAATTCATTCTTTTAGAATGTAATAAACGTCCTTAGAATAGTAAGCCTAAACTTCATAAGAAATCAAGTGGATGACTTGATCGTGAGATCTTATGAAGAACTATTCTTAAAAAAGTCCCTGGTCAAGGTGAACCAGTGACTCTTGATAAAGTGAGACTACAAAATGCATGTCCATGCTCAGGAGGATAAACATGAGATGTTTATTTTCTGTATAGTCTACTTGGGCATCAAGAAAAATATAAATTGAACTATACAAGGATGACACATTTCATGCCCTTGTGTTCAATTAGATATTTGGACAAAGAGACAGATCATATAAATTATTATCATAAAATAGGATATGTCAAATTGTTGACATTCTCAATATTTGGGTATTAGTGATGTATTGCTAGATACCACTCGCTATTTATGATAATAAATATAAAAGGGTTTTATTTTAATATCATAACCAAATATTAAAAAAGCCTATTGGATCACACGCATACAACAAGCCGCTAAGAAAATAAATAATTCTAATCTGATTAGAATTATAACATAATGGGTCAGGTCCATATATGTTAGGGTTAATTGAGTGACGGTAAAACCCTAGCCAGCACTCTATAAATATTGCATAAGGTGCATTACCCTATACACACGAGCAGTCGCTCTTACTCTCTAAACGCTACTAGTAGAGTTGAGGAGGGTTTCCTAGTTCGGCTGTTGGCGTGGACACTTCTAGAGACGTGACTACTATTGCCTCGCAATCCGCAAAAGGTATGTCATTATGTTTCATGCCTTTTATGCCTTAATTCGTGTTTTTTGCATTAACGATCATAACAAGGGGGAATCCAATTATACCGCTGCACTATGACCACATGCTTGATTCCCTTCAAAGGGAAAAGAAAATGATAAGGTGAAGTGGAGAAATTTTTATCAAGCTTGGGAAGAATTTCTAGAACAATTAATACAACCAAAGCCTCAAAACTAAATAGAGACTCATTCTCTCTTTGTCTTCTTTTTTTTTTTTGTGTTTCGGTCCGTCTTGTTTTTATTAAATTATTTGGGGCTAGAGATGGATTTTGAGATGACATTCTTCCACTAAAACCTCCCACTTTTATAATAAAAATTTTCAATTTTAAAAATAAATTTCTGAAAATTTTTCCAAATTTTAATTTTTGAAAGTATATTTTTTAAACACAGTTTCAAAAAATTAATTTCCGGAAGTAATTTTTATCTTTTAATTTCTAAAAATATTTTCAGTAATTACACTTCTGAAATTCGTTTTCAGAAGTAGTTAAAGGGTATTTTTTGAAAAAAAATTTAAAAAATAATGTTATGTGAAAAGCAAAAATAGGGATGCAAAAAGGAAAACCCATAACCTTGATATCCTTAGTATTCTATGGCCGAATGCTAAAAGGACGACTATTTATATTTTTGTTTAATCTAAAATGTTTGAAACTAGTAAGGAGCCCGTGCAATGCACGGGTTCAATATTCCAAAAATGGGAGTACTATAATCCTATCATGTATGATATAATTAATTCCAGAGCCATCATACTGAACATAGTTGATGTTAATGCATACAAAGAGTTAGATAAAAGTTGTTTGCTAAAGGGGAAATAATCTAAAAAAAATAATTATGCAACCCAAATGCGTGAAGTCAACAATATTAACATATTTGGAACGTGCTTAGAATATGCTCGAAACAACGCTTGGAATACTTGGAACGTGCTCCGCACCGGTAATGTGAGCGGAAAAAAATGACAATTAGAATCCCAATGACATTTAGAATCCCAACTAAGAATAAAAAATTTGAAAAAATTGAATGAATAGTGTAAAAATTATTAAAATACCTATTGAGTGACCTGTGCATGGACATAAATATGAGAAATAATAGAGAATTGAGTATTGAATTTAACTAAAAATTCTTGTAAAGGTAATTATAACAATAATTATTAAATCAAAATAAAAAAAACATACTTAAACAATAATGATTATAACAGAGTTCATTTTAAAGAAGTCTTAATAGGAAATGTAAAGAGTTTATAATTCAGGATATATTTTTTGACAAAATTTGTTTATACAGAAAGGTATTGGTTCACAAATATGATATATAATTTAAGTGAAAATGCATTAATCATCTTAACCAACCACTCACAGATATATATTTTTTGAGTTTAATATACATATCGTTTGTGTAAAAAAAAATTTTACATAGACATTCAATGATGTGCTACCACATCATTTATTGAATTTAATAATAGATGAGGTGTCACATTCATTAAATGATGTGGCGACACACCATTGATGTCTGTGTAAAACGTCTTTACACTAACGGTGTATATAAATTAAATCCATATTATATTACAAATAAAATCATTAATATATATTATGAATTAATATTTAAAGAATTTTTTTTTAAAGTTTTTAATTAACATTTAAGTTTCTTCAATTGATATTAGACATAATAAAAAATTATAAATTATTAATTGAATAAATTTTTTAAATTTTCAAAATTGAAAATTTTCAAATGTATATATTATTATACATTTTAATTTATAGTTTATATTTCTAGTAAAGTAATCTGCTAGTAAAAAAACTATTTTAACAGTTTTTTAAATTTATAACTTTTTACATTTTACCTAGATTTAAATATATTGATATACAATACACAGTATATCTATAATTTTCCCTATTCGCCATTGAAGTCAAATTGTTCATGCAATCGAGAATCTCCAAGGAGCCTCTCCTACAATATATATCAATATATATTTCTGTTTCTTTTATTAAATAATTATTTTTATTTTATAATAGCATCAAGTTCATTTAAGTATTTAACAATGAAAATATTTGAAAAAAGTGTAAAAAATAGTAATCTGTTAAACATTCCTTTGTCATGTTTCTATTGACTTAATTTTCAGACAATATCATTCAGTGGTTTAAAAATAAAATCAAGCAGTCTAATATTCCAAAACCATTTATGACACGCTCATAAAATTCCACAAACATCATCCACTTGAATGGGTTTTGGAGGTTCTTGTAACAATTAAAATAAGTGAAAATTCTGCAAGGTGGTAGGATCAGGGTGCTCTTCTAGCTGCATACAGAAGATATTTTCTTCCATTTAAGAGAACCTGTTGACTACCAGTAGTTTAGAAAGATGATTTGGAAGTTTTGTATTAACAATATAACATATGATGGGCTTAACTTTATTCTGATGATATTTTCAATCTTGATTTCTCTGAGTAGGTGATTCCAAAATAAGTGAAAATGATAACCTTATGGTCGTGAATCCAAGTAGATTTCTCCAATAATACCCTTTGATGATGAATCTGAAGTTTGATCAAACGGAAGTTCCTCATTGATGTTCTCGCTAATTCTGTTTACAACCTATGAATGTTCAAACGAATTTGATTAGCAAGCAACTCTAAACCATGTTCAAAACAAAACTTGTGCATGGCATGGACAAAGCAGAAACAAAAAATGCTTGCAAGGACAATACTTAAAACTCAAAAATGCTTGCAGAAAAGCCAAAGAAAGCAGTCACATAACAAATTCTGCAGCAACAATGGTTGTGAACTATTAAAAGTTAAATAAATAAAAATAAAACCTTAGTACTCTAAATACCTTTGCTACAACTATGATCAATCAAAATGGATTGATACATGTTCAAAACAGACAGATATGATGCACAGTTTAACACACTTCTGACCATGTTTATCTGCATTTCAGAATTTTTTGTTGATGCCGTGTTTATCTGCATGTCAGTCAGTCGGTCCATTAGTTAGTCAATTAAAAGAGTTTGGTCACATAAATAGGGGAAATTAGATTAGAGGGATTCATTCTGTGAGTTTGATAGCTTGTATGTGAAAGGAAAAATCCATTATGAAAAACCCTTGGAATAGAGACCTCTCTCCTGTACTCAATCAATCATTCAATAAAATTCTATTCACTCCCTGATTCTATTAATTTCCCATTTCTCTTATGATTTCGTATCATGCCATCATAAATACACTACCTCCAGTAAAATCCCGTGTAGATGACCGGCCATTTTTCATAAAAGTGAAACTAAAATGCAGTGGATTTTCTTTCAAATATGAGCAAGCATCATTACTTCTTTCAGAAATAATCATATCCTCCTGAGACATGTTGTGCAGAGCAGATTTAGGAATGGAAACGTCACATTCGTGAGGTCTTACTTTAAAGTCCAACTCTGAATTCAAGCAACATTTTGCAGCAAAAGGCATAAAAGGAATTAATAAATATTAAAAAGAGTTTAATTAGTATGCACTGACAGTGTAAAAGAGTTTTACACTGACGTTTAATCATGATTCTTCATTTATATGACTTTTAAAATATTAATTAATAAAGTCAACAAACTCACCATAAATCAAGGGCTGTGATTAACTGTCAGTGTAAAATTTTTTACACTGTCAGTGCACAATCCTTTTTCTCTATTAAAAACTCCATTTTCTTATGAACAAATATTATTAACTCCATTTTGAGGTCAAATGCTAAAAATGGATTTTGACTAATGAAGACATTGAAAAGGATATACAATTTCATGCATTACCAACCATGGATTCCCAGAAATGAAGATCAGTATGGCATAGTGAGGAATATTTGATTTTGATCCTAACTTCATTCTCCTTTGGTGAAGCAACGTCCACATTCTCAATCACCAATGGCTGCCTTGCTTCCCATGAAATTGCACCTGTAGATTCATAGAGAGAAATTAAGCCATTAATTATGGATGGTGCAGAGAATCCCAGGGAGGAAAGGGAAGGTGCAGAGAAAAGCCAAGCAACATAAAGATTCAAAAAAATAAGGCATAAAGCAAATAACTACTATGAACAATGGACTTTTCTATATGCAACAACCAACTAATAAAAAAGATGCATTCTTTTAGTGTGACTGAAAAGAATTTGTATCATTTAGTCTTTGAATGAAGTTAAATACTAAACATTCCATCAGTATAATATAAGCATCAGAGAAATAAGGAATTGATACTATAAAGAGAAAAATCATGAGTTATCAGAGACATGATGCAAGAAAATCCTTAATTATAGTTAACTTAAAAATGTAACTACAAACCTTTCTCGTATAAATCACTAATTAATATGAACAATGGTTTGAGGTTATGTGGCTTAATTAAGTATACCATGCTTACACCTACCTAATGCTTTTAATCAAGTTCACAACAAACTTGCAGGACCACTTATTTTAGAGCTTGGTGTCCATACATGTCACAAACATGGGAGTAAAAGTAAAATATAACATCAATAACACTGTTTGAAACAATGATTCAAGTAGTTATCTTAAAGAAAGCTTATGAGATGAATAATACTTGACATTGATGTGTCGTTCAAATACTGCTATGCCAAGTGGACTCATGTGAATTGGGAGCAACCACTTAGCTGCTTGATTACCTATCGTGTAAGAGGACTACCCATCAACCTAAACCTTAAACCTTTCATACATAACAAATAAAGAAGAATAGTTCTACTATAGAGAAGATCTGTCTTTCCCTCACTCAAAAAAAGCCTTCAAGTGTAATTAACATGGGACTGCACAATAATACTGGACTTATATTTAAGCGCAACACCATGAAGACAACACACTAACAAAGTTAAAGATATTAAGAGTTACTAAAAAATAAAAATTCTGACCTCTGAAATTGATGCAAAATAGTTGAAGGTTAGAGTGCACCAAATCCTTGTTCACGGGTTTACCTTGTTCAAGCCAAGAGAGTTAAAGCACATTGTGGAATTAGAGAGTAAAAGCATAACACACTAATAGATTCTTGTAGAGTAAAAGAAAGCAAAACCGTTATCAGGAAAAATGACGATATAAAATTACCAGCAAGGCAGCAAATAATTTTGTAAAATAATTTGAGCATCAAGACATACTATATAATGAATACTATTGTAGACTTGTTCCTCATAATCATGTGTAGAACCCATGTCATTTGCCTTAAGAATGCTTCTTTTGCTATAAATAAAATAAGGCACCAGGTAATGATTAAAGAAACTTGGTGTCTTATTAATTTCCAACTGACAGTGGGAGAAGGTCATAATCCAAGTTGATCGGCCTTTAACTATAGTTTCATACTTTCTAAATCTACTTCCAACTTTATTCTCACATGTAAATAGATAGAGGGGGAAAAGATTAACAAAAGCTAAAAAAACAAATATCCCATTTCAACTCTTTTTTACTATATGCTCACCTACAATGACCATAGTTGTAAAAGGGGAATTACTTATTTTCTAAACCATTAGTTATAAGCACTCTGACTTCGTTTCTGTTTCTAGATTTGCATAAACAATGGTTACCCATGTCTTAATTTTGTACTATGTACAAAGTTAATGACCTTTGTGCCCATTGTCCGATTCAGAAGTCATGCACCAACTCACTAGCAGCAAGAAATTAATAATGTTTGTGACAACTAAGAATGGAGTTACTCTAAACCATCTCACCCAACTTCCTAAACAGAAGTCATCAATAAGAAACTTGGATTTGCTGGGCCAATCTAATGTATAACCACACTATAAGGCCTAACACAGTTAAATAACCTTTAAGCTTAATCCGAGGCACTCTTAATTTTACTGCAAGTCAGCAATCTGTTGAGTTTTGACCAATAGTTCTAGTACCTAGGAACAATATATATGTTAAGCAGAATTTGTTGGGTCAAGTAATGAACATGAACATAGAACAAAATTTGGGCCAATTTTACTTCTTAAGCATGAATTTGACAAAAGTTGACTAAAAAAATTATTCTCATCTGAATTTCATGATATTTTGCTAGAATTCACACAATGGTTGCCATTTGCCATATACCATGAAGGTATGGTTTTTTACTTTTGGAATTAGAAGTGTTTTACCAACCCAATTCTTTTAGAGAACTATATGTTTGAGAAATTTTAAGGCATGGCAAAAACATCCTCTTACAAAAACCGGGGGTTATACCTTGCTGAAGACCACTCATATTCTGTGTCAAACAATATATATTCACCAACTCAAAAGATTCCTTCCAACTTCTTCCCAATCAGACATGAAATTTATCTGGCAGGAAGGATTTAATATAAAAAAAAGTTTCAGAGGACATCAGAGAAAAACAGGCATTCTATAAGAAAATATGCAACAACCATCCCTTTGCCAAAGTATATTCCTATTGCGCAAAAAACTCTATCCATGCATTAACTCAAAAGATCCATCTTCCTTTCAAATTGCGTCCAAATCAGAGATAAACATTTCTAGTAGGAAGGCTTAGATTTAAAAAAAAAAAATAGACTTTGAGACAACATCAATGAAAAACAGTTATGTGCATTCTATAAGGAAAAAAATTGCAGCAACCATCCTTTAGCCAAAGTTTATCCTATTCTGTGACAAACTCTCTACATTCAATAACCCAAAGGTTCATCTTCCTTTCAACTTACTTCCAAATCAGAGATAAACTTTAACAGGTAGTAAGGCTCCACATATTTAAAATATATACAGCTTTTCAGTGAAAATCAGAGAAAATTAGTAACAGACATTCTATAAAAAAATATGCAGCAACCATCCCATAGCCAAAGTCTATTTCTATTTCTGGGTTAAAGTATATACATTCACCAACAGAAAAAAAAAAATCCAGCTTCCTTTCAACTTGCTTCAAATCAGAGATAAGCTTTAACAGGTAGGAAGACTTATATACTTAAAAAATACAGATTTTGAGAGAAAATATTAAAATACCACTCTAATCTCTTACCTATCACAGTGGAGGAAGCCACCAAATCCTTCAAAGAGCGACACAGTAGAAAAACTTGGAAGAGTATTTAAAGTCCTAGACAACTCACTTCAACGACTCAGCAACCTTGCTGGAACAAAAAAAAAAAAACAAATCAGGGAGAAGGAAAAAAAAATTGATGAACCGTCAGTGATAGATTATTGTTCTAGATCTACTCACCTTTGAGGTGCTTGCGCAAAGACTCCAATACAACTTACTTAGCCTTAGTTAGTTTGAGACAATCACTCCAAAATTGAGGGAGTCAAAGGCTTTTACGGTCACACTGATTTAAAAATTAGGGGAGAGGGAGGGTATGATTATACGGTCGGAAATCGTGTGCGATTTCTTTTATCGTGCGAGGAGGGAAAAGTGAGAAAACAGTGGGCATTTCTTGCTCTGAACATCAGAACAAAGAAGGTGAGAATTCTAACAAAGAAAAATTATTTTCAGAGACAAAAAGATGAAGGGAAAGTGAATGAGGAAGAAGAATATGTTTTCAGAGGAATATGGTAAGGCTTCGAAGATGAGGAAATCAGGAAAAAGAGGCATATGTGTGGCTAGTGTAGAAAAAAAATTATAGAAGAAATGAAATTATGAGAGCAGGAATAGGAACAAAGATGAAAGGAGGAAGAGAAGGAGGAGAATAAAGAGAGGAAGGGAACTTACGAGGATACGAGGATTTTCAATTCAAATTTTGAAAATAGAAAAAAGAAGCGGGATGAGAAAAGGGCGATCAGGGGAATTTCTATGAGACGAAATGACAGATGTGTATGAAATCCAAATACTAAATTGCACGATTATCGAATGAATAATCTTAAAATACCTATTCAATTGTAAAATTATAGATGAACCCTTAACTTCTATATGTTGAAGAATAATTATATTGTTCATAGCATCTCAATAATTGCATAAGTGACCCGGATATCTTGAAGCAAGTTCTTTAATCTTGAATGAACACTCTAAACCTTATCACAAATAACATTACGCTACCATAAACAATATGTACAAAAAACTAGTGTGTCACCGGCACGAGGATGACAACCAGTAATTTGTTATGAAGATTGTTATAATGATATGTAGTTTGGAGAAGGTTGCTGGTAAATGCATATGTTGTGTGTGGATGGGATTCATTCATTAATGGAAGGCAGGAGGGACACAAGTTATCAGAAAAAAGACAATAGGTTTGAATCCAATATGTTTTGGACGGTAAGGGAAGTGAACCATTCTTAAATACATGTTGGGTAAAGGTGTTTGGAAATATTGCCTAATTCCTGAAAGGTGATTAAATTTGTAAGTGAACAAAGTGTCTCAAATGCTAAGTGTTTTTGTAGTACATAGGCACGTAGTGTCATGAGTATGGGTTTTGGCATAAGAGACACGATACGGAGATATCCAGTGCAGGACTATTGGAAATAAAAAAAAAAGTATTGGTATTGTTATTGAGTGAGTGAAGAAAAATAATTTTGGAAGATGCAGTCCATAATAACACCCGAAATATAATTGTGGGACAGTTAAGATATGAATGAAAACAATGGTTAACAAACATGGACACATGTAGTTGTTTCGGGGCATACTAACCATGAATTAAGGAGGGGCAATTAATGTAAGAATTACCTAACACACAACTACGTAAAGCAATTTTAGGTACATGAACCTGAGACCATTCAATGTAATAGATTCATGTGTGTGGGAGTAATTGGCAAGTGATTTATACCTGTAACAAAGGATCAACATGCAGGCGTTGAATAAATAAATAAAAAAAACCGACCAATATACCAATAAAGTTGTTCATTCAATAAAGCAGGAAACAACACAGAAATTTCAATCAAATAAAATCATCCATTCTTAAGCATTGGCCTGGACAACACACACCGATAATTTGATGTCATGGATGTAGTTAATGAATATGTGTGGGGGAATTAATAATCATTCTCCAATCTAAGCATGTACTTAACACCATTACCTATCACATACAACAACTGAAATCAAATTGCATAAAATAACATTTCATATGACCTACACCATAGAATAATACAACCAACAACTCAGAGTATGATTAGTTACAATACATGTCAAAGTCAAAAGCACTAAGTTTAGTGTTTAGTAACACATGAAGTGGAACCTAGATTTTCTGGAATACTTCTTTGTAGACCACATTTTTTGTTGTTGTGGATGGTAAGTTGTTTTCATCACATATAACAATCTTTAACCCAGTTGGACATTTGACCCTTGAAACAGCGACATAAAATTGGCCATGTGAGAAAATTGGTCTAGGTAAATAAATCCCAACCCTGGATAATGTTTGCCCCTGACTTTTGTTTATAGTCATGGCAAATGACACACATAGTGGGAATTGTCTGCGCTGGAACTTGATAGGTGTATGGTGATCAGATGGGATCAAGTTCATTCGTGGTATGTAAACAATGTCTTCTGTGTTATTGGCGTTAACAATCTTTGCTCCAATGATATTAACACCTAGTTCGACGACAATTAACCTTGTTCCATTGCAGAGACCAGATGATATGTCAATATTACGCATTAGCATAATCGGAACACCCTTCTTCAAAACCAAACGATGATCAGGCATCCCTGAGCACCGAATACTATTAAGAAACTCAGTCGTTAACCAATCAGCATCTATACCTCCATCACCATCTATCCGCAATATTTTGTCACAACTAAGATAAGTTTTTTCTTCCCCAGGGACTGTTGACATCATATGTTGGTTTACAGTATCAACAATATCCAAGGTTGGAGCTAAAATCGCTTTATCTTGGAAGAAGGAAAAAGAACCATAGTTTGTCATAAGATCTGGGTATGTGAAGTTGACTATATCACCAATTGGATCTCCTGAATGAGATATTAAAAGGTCAGGAGGTATCTCGATATCAGACTCACCATTTGTGGAGGTACCAATCCCTCTGTTTCCTACTTCAAGAACTCATTTAGCAAAATCATTAATAACATGATGTGGGATAGTGGTATCGTTAGATTTCAACCTCATGTTCTCTACCAACCGCAAGACAACAACATGCTTCCATAGATAAGATGAGTTGATGGTCGACATGACTATGTCAGCTCTATTACCTTTTGGAACTACTGGAAGAATTTGACGAAAATCCCCCCCCCAAGACGATTACTTTCCCGCCAAAAGGCTTATTAACGCTTTCGTCAATAGTAAATCTCATAATATCTTTAAGTGTCCGGTCAAAAGCCTCAAATGCCCACTTGTTAACCATTGGAGCTTCGTCCCAAATTATGAGGCTTGTGTGTTGTAGTAATTCTGCTTTTGGACTACCCTGTTTGATGGAGCAACAAGAGTCCTCATTTAATGATATTGGAATGTGAAACTGGGAATGAGCTGTCCTTCCCCCAGGCAACAATAAAGAAGCAATACCGCTTGATGCAACATTTAATATGATTTTATTTGCAGAGCGTATTTTATATGTCAAAGTCTTCCATAGAAACGTCTTCCCTGTCCCACCATAACCGTATACAAAAAACACTCCACCCATTTCTTGTTCAACTGCATGGATGACCTGATCATAAACATGTTTTTGACTGTTGTTGAGTTTTCGAACACAATCTTCATGTAATCTTCGCATGTCATCTATGTCATAGCTGAGTTCATTGAAGAGTAAGATGTTTGAATATTGTGCAGAAGGTCGAGAGACTAGGTAGGGTAATCTCGGAGTGACTTCCCATTAGCCAACAACAACTTCTCAACCTCAATCAAGCATAAGTTCTTAAGTTCATCTAAAGGGATTTGCAATTCTGTGGAATATCATTTTTTGCAACACATACAAATGAAAAACATATGTCATTCAATATGGAAAAAAGGTTTGATTGAAAGGTTGTAATATAAACTGAGGTCATACCTGGGTAGTTTAATGCTCGTCGTTTCTCATATAATATGTCATCAGCAAGCACATGTCAAGTCTGTTCCCAAACTGTTGAGGGGTTTGACATGGTGTTTGACATCATAAGGCTTACAAATAATTTTCTTAGGTATAAGGATGATGCCGTTTTAGATGCTTCAATAATGCCATCGGCGTCAAACGATGTTTTGTCAACATAACCCTTTGGGAAATACTTGGTGCATTTACCATGTTGCATGCACGGAGATTCTTTTCGAGCATTGCCACATGTTCCATGAACCATATATGAATAAACAACATTAAATAGTGCAGGGTACTTTACTGGGTCTGGAAGTTCTGCACTAATTACAGAGTCAATCTTGTCCACAGTACTTAACTTATGGTTTGAGTCCATCCATAGCAATATATGGGCATGTGGCAAACCTCGCTTTTGGAATTCAATACTATACATACCTATTAATAAGGAATAAGGAATGTATACAAATGAATTAGAAGTCAGTGAAAGTCAATTATTTGAACACATTATCATAAATATGAAAGTAGAAGAGTTACGTTATTATACCTGCAACGACTTTACCAAAGAAATGACCTTTCTTAAAATTCGCCATCAACTGATCTAGTTTTATTCGAAAGACACGACATATTATATCTGGGCGATCTTGTGCATTTAATCTACGTGTCTGGAGAAATCTTTGTATCTCTAGCCATTTTGGGTTGCATGTTAGTGTGATAAACAAATCTGGGTACCCGAATTGTTTACAGATAGCCATTGCATCTTGGCAGTTGTTGAACATATATCGTCGACCACCAACAAATGACGATGGAAGAACCACTCGAGATCCAATAGATGCTGGGTTAACATCACCATGATCAACTGCTTCTTGGACCCCAGATAGGAAATCTTGTCTAATCTTAACCTGGTTGTTGCGTATGAAGGAAAGCCGCTGGGACTCGACCATTGAATAACAGTCAACAACAAACTGTTGGAATAATCTGCGACTTTTAAGTAAAATGGTCTTTTCATGTGTTCTTTCTTGTAGTCTAAATGATAAGTATTCTCTCAATGAAACACGCTTACGCTTCCAAATTCCAAGGTCATCATCTGTACCACGAAACTTGATGTTCTCTGAGTATCCATCCTCCCCATAAGGAAATAATAACGGATATTGTAATGGTAAATAACATGTGTGAGTCTCATGTATTCGTTGAAACTCTCCACCATATGCACGAACGACGATATCACGACCACAATCTGAACTGTCAAAGTCTCCAACAATTAGTGCGGCCACTTCTTCCACAGTTGGCAAATTATATATTCGAGGATCTTGTTGTCGATTTCTAAATAACCTAATGGTCAAATTCATGTGTTCCACTTCATGAACATAGTCTCTGACCATTCTAAAAGACTTAGCTAAGACATTGTGTGTATCCAATAAGTGAATAAGGTCTTGGACCAAACCAATGTCAACCCCATCCGATGACCCATTTGACCTATACAATATGAAATAGAAATAAAATTTTTTATATCTTTGAACATGAAGGAAGCAGGCATACGTGTAAAGGCCAAGTTCATAACAAATATTGTAATGGGTCGTTCGTCGAAGGAACAAATTCCTAACCTGAAAGCTGACAACCTGTTTGAAACTTCATTTTGAGTATCATAGACATAGAGTTGTACGAATTTAGGTACTTGTCCATCAATCGGCACCAGTGTACCCATTCGGTGATAATTTTGGCCGCTAATAACAAACAGTGGCGGACCTCGTCCGTCATTGAGCGTTGTGTCAATCTTTCCTCCGAGAAACGTAAATGCAAACATACTATTATATAGTCGTATGTTATCTATGAAAGTTTGACTTCTACTATCATGACCACTAATCAAATTTGAAAGCAACTGAGGACAATTATTCAAGTATGGCAATGCAATTTTTCCCTTCATACAACATAATGAGAAATCTGGATTCACAGGAGTAGACAACTTGTCTACTCGTTCTTCATACCATAATATGGCATAACAATACTTGCAAGTAAACATAGCATCCCCCACATCTAAATGCCCTATAAAAATCAATTAATGAAGGTATGAATTGTATAGCTTACATGACAATTGATGAAGTAGTTAAATAGTGTCAGTGATATATGTACAAAGTAAAATAATTTCGCACCTTCATCTTCACATAGCTGGTAATCAGGTCGATCAATTGGGATGGCCTCACTAAAAACTGAATCATTAATTGATTGGCTCTCAACGAATGACTTTTTATTTGGGTGTGCTGCACGAATAACACAACACATGATATACATTTCAGAAGACATTGGGGGGGGGGTCAAGGTAACACTTGAGCAACACATTAATTGAAGCCTATCTTAGGGTATAGTGAACCTTCATACTAACATGTCGCTGCAATACAATCTGTCAAGCAAGAAGTTTAATTTAACTTATAAAGGAAGTGACATGTTGTGTGGCATTTCACATTTCAGAACAGTGTTAGGTTTGTGAAATGCCCTTACCATTTTCTTTATTCCTATGGTCGCTATAGTGTTCAGCATAAGGATTGGTGGAGTGAGATCCCAAGGTCCACTGAGACACTATAGTATGTCATTGACATAAATAAAAGGAAACAAAGATTAGTGTTTCAGATCCAAAATTACCAAATCATAGACAATAATTAACACAAAATTTAGCAGAAACATACTGTGGTCTATCCGTTTTTTACTTGATGGGGGTCGTTGCTTTGATGAGGGGGTTGTAAATGTAGTGGTTTGGGATGGAGAAAGTTCAGCAGAACTGTTATCTATAACATAGTAAGGAAAGAGTTAAGCGTTGTGAATCACACATCCTGTAACTTTTATGAGTTGAAGGGAACGAACATGATAGGTTAATTGCAATTTGATACCTTTACCAGGAGTTGTCGTCGGTGAGGAATTGGAATTTCTCATTGGCAGTGATGACCCTCCGTTCAACGATTTCATCCTGAACCTGTTGAAATTTGCAAAGTGACTATGAGTACTAAGAGCGGAATGATCGAAATTGCATTAAAGAGGTTCTAAATTTTCATGAGCATGAAAGTAGATACCAAAAGACTTCATCTTACAAAGAAAACGGTGGTTAATTGACTTTGCTACTGGATGAAGTGAAGTTGAAACTGTAAGGTTGGTCGATTAGATGGGCAGAAGAACTACACGTGTAGGAACAACATAAGTCTGGGTCAGCACAGGGGAAAAAGAAGTAAGAACCGAAGAGAAAGAAGTAAGAACCGAAGAGTAAGGTTTTTGGTTTTGCTTCATTAGTAAAGTGGAAGAATGAGAAGGGAGTAGTTTTAGGTGTTCTAATGTCAGAGTCATATTTATCCCCATAAATGAAATAAATAAAGAAATCTAATTTATCTTGGGATAGTGAAAAGCATCTAAATGGAAGGATTAATGAATTTTGCAGTAAGCCCCACAAATGACTTCGGACACAAAAGCTTCTTAAAAGGATAGCAGTTGCAGTTCATGAGTACTTAAGTGGATGATGAGCAGATTCTTTTGTTGAAGTGTAGTATTAATTGTGCACAATATCCAATGATGTTGACATAAAGTAGATGAATTAAGCCATGGTTAAGGGCATTGTTGGATACATCACATGTTTCTGAGGTACTAAGTAAATAGTTGGAGTTAAAAACTTTAAAGTGGGCCTATAAAAGTTTTTATTTTAAGATCTATGAATGGAAAAACAAATTTAAATAGAACTTGTAAACCCCTGGTGGGACATGGTGCCCTTTTTGGGGGCGTGCACTATATTACCAATGTATAAAAAAAATATATAATGGAAAATGTTTTCATGTTACTTTACATAAAGCCAATTTGAACAAAATTAAATAAAACCACTTAGTTTATCAGCAATATCACTGGACTGGGCAAGAAATATAATATTTCTAATATTTAACACCCAAAATAGTTAAACATACATTACAGAAGCATAGACTTTGGGATAACCCCAGTAAGTGCTTTACATTCAAGTAACAAAACAACTCCCAAAAGCTGGACATCCAACCCACAAAAAGTTTCACAAACTGACATAAAACATACTGTAAAACGTCCTATATCATGAGAGCATGACCGACTACTATTGTTGTGACGAAGGGACAACCTTCTATGTCATTTTTACAGGTTCCAGGGTTCAAACATAAGAGGAAAGTCGTGAAAGATACACTTGATATTAGGGTGTAGAGTCCAAGCAATGCTTATCAACTGGTTCAACATCAGATTCTTCAACAGGAATGTTAGGTGTAATCCCAATATTCTGATTGTTGAATGACACACTATTGGATGAAGATGCCTGAGCAATGTCAGAAGCTGTAGTTGAAAAGTTATCAACTGCTAAGGCACTGGCATGTGAGCTTTCATGAGCATTATTGGAATGGAGCACAGGTCCTTCAACCCCAAGTAATTTTGCTACTGTGTCCCTTGTCTGCAATAAAGCCAAAATGGAAGTATGGATAAGAGGCCTGTAAAGAGCTAGAACACAAATGTTACAATCCTAGGTTGGTCTTAACACATGCATGGCTCATAATCATAGCCGGTTCAATGCCTTTGTACTATAACCAATCAATTTACACATGCATAGTTATAGGGGTAAACATTCAAATAAATCATATATGAAATTCTTACAGTGTGATGAAGACGGAAAAACTGTCCCCTCAAGTACATTCTAATCAGCTCTGGAACATCACAAACCCTTTTCACCTTGAAATAACCATCATTAACATAAGAATTAGGGAATTTTTTCTCCACCAAAAACAACATACTCTTATCAATCAGCTTTTCAAAAATAGGAGGATAAAGTTCGGAGTTTGGATCCTGCAAGTTTGAGGGAAGATTAGGCTCTCACCACTTGGTGGGAAATAACAGCGCACTATGTAACAATATTAAGATGGGTTTACCTCAATGGAAGGAAGTAAATCTTTGCATGATACATCCAACAACTTGTGTACATCTTCATCACCCAGCAAAAATTTACACTCGTCCTCATTGTCAAAGACTTCAACTTTTAAGTGGTACCTTGAGCATTATGCAAAAAAGTATATGATATTAGTGTGAGAAGTAGGTACAAACATTTCTGTCATAAATAGGAAGTCAGATTGAACATTTAGAAGATATAGGTTAAGAGCATATGAGAATGAGATAAGTTTGACAGATGTTTATCGTTAACCCTTTTACCTTGGAATAACACTAAAATAGCCATCACATGGCTGTAATGGATTGCCTTGTGAAGCACAAGTATGATGCTTGGACTCAGTAAACCACCAATTTTCTTCTTCCATGAGGGAAATAATTCTTCCCCAAACAACAAACAGGCCAAGCTACATGATCAAAAAGTCTTCATTATAGCAAAATCATAAATATAATAATAAAAAAAAGAATATCACCCCTAATACCGCAGCTTGGGTACCTCTTCCCGGCTTAGGACTTGGGCAATCTGTCTTCTAGGATGATACAATAGAAATTCATCTCGCAAAGTCAGGTTTGGCATGTGCAGGTTAATATATTCAACTCGATTGTCTAACTTAATCCCATTGATGACTAACCTATATTAACATATGAGAAAAGCCTTAAGACATAAGTCAGTGACAGAAATATATATATTGACATCATACCCTTCAACCTAAGGCAATACTTGAACATGAGGAAAGTAATGCATTAACCATTTTCTAGTTAAAATTAGCAACTGTAAAAACCAAGGATTTTACCATTTTTTCATGTTGAAAACCTCGGGAATGGTAGGATTGAATAATATTCTTGCTAAATTTTGGACACTTTCAACAGCAGCTTCCCCTACAAATAGCAAGTCATATATAGAAAAGAGAAGTTAGTTTTACAATGAAGAAAAATTATAAAATGAATTTGAGGTTGTTTAGAAAATTATAAGTACTCAAAATTTCTTCTACTAACCAAGGACAACTTCCCCCTTACTAACAACTCGAGCAAACTGGACGACCACTATTGGGGTGGTTGGACCATGCCTTTTGAGGAACTGTTTGACATCTTCGACATACTCATCATATAACACACATTCAGTCTTCCCTCTACAAAAAAAAGAAGATAATCAATGCTCACTAAATAACAAATAATCCCAAACAAAAATAAAGCATATCATGACCCATCAGCCTACACTTACGTGGGGTCTCTAATCTCCAAGGAAATCGCCTTAATGTATTTTCCATCCTTCACATATTCCCTTTCCGATGAAATAGAAGTTAAAATTCCAACTTTGTCTGCAACCAGTAAAAATTTGATGAGTTAATGGTTAAAAACAAAAAAAAAACATAGACAGCCACAAAATAATGTTATTAAAATGCATGTTGAATAAGTCATACCCACAAGGATTTCTGTGGGGGAGGTGATCCTTACTATATCGATGGTAGTTACAGGAGACAAACCGTAGGAAATCAAAGGGGTAGTTTCAAGCAGGACTATTATTGAGTTCATGTTGAAAACCAATCTAAAAGGATGAGAAGTTGGTCGGTCCTTTCCATTGTTTGGAACCACAGAAGCTCGTTGGATTTCATACTCATGGCCCTCCTCCATGGTTATGCGTCTCATCCTAAGAATATCTCTACTAATAGACCCTTGAATCTTGGTTCCCTAAAAAAAGGGTTCAGTTTGTTAAAACATGAGTTTCAAGCACAAGAAAGGCAAATAAAGAGTGTTGCATGCATGTAAGAAAAAATCCTTTGTAAGAAGTGATGAGAATAAAGAGAAAGTGGGAAAAACCTGAGCATCAATGAACACAATTTCAACTGAAAGAACTCGAGTGGGATGAGAACAGAAAGTTGTTGGCCATATTCGGATAACCTGAACTCTAGTGAACCAAGGATGAATTGTGGGAGAGATATCGTTAAGTGTGACCCATTTTTCTAAGCAAGCAGACATTGTATCATGTAAATGGAAGAACGTGATTGGAATGCAAGAAAGGAGGTGGAGACGAAGATATATATAATGGTCTTAATGGTAAGATTAAAGTTAGAAAACTCTAGTATCATTGTGTGTAAGACTCCCTTTATGACAGTTTATAGATATCAACAACCAAACAAATTAACAAACAATGGAAATTGTCACTTATTAAATGGGATGGATGTGATAAAGAGTGTCACAAAAGAAGCGCCCATTAGGTATAAATTGCCTCCTAACCACAGAGGAACGACGGACGAAGTACACTGGGGATTTCAGGAAGGGTGTTGTACGTATATTGAAGCATAATTAAAGTGGATGTGAAGATACTCTGACCATATAGTTTCCCGATTATATTGTGCAGTAGAATTCATGCCACCCCCACAAAAAGATGAAAACAAATATGAATGGATTATGGTATTTAAGCCCCACCAGAAAAGGATAATCACCGCCTCTTGATGGACATGGTTTCATTAAATGTGAAGAGGAAAAATAGATTTTTTTAATCATGGGCATATGCTCGTTAGTGACTTCAGAAAGAGACACATAATGAAGTGTGGAGGGCAATGTGCATTTACCTTATGAACCAAGGAGCACGTATTCAGTTTCACAAACAATTTTTCTTTAAGTAGCAATTGAACTCACTCACATATATAAACCATAAATAGTTCTTTCTAAGAAATACATTTGTGTCAGTTATGGAAACTACAAATCTGCAATAAGCATTTAATTTCTCAGGAATCAAACTTCCAGTCCTTACTGATTCGAAGTAAATATGGAAGGTGTGTAAATCCCAACCACTTATTCAGCGAATCTAATTCACAAATGACTGAAACAAATGAATGCGCAGCAGTAAAGGCGAGACCCAAGAAATAATAAACCTTGATCCCCATGTGTACGAATTAGCAGAGAAGCATGAACAGAAACGGAAAAATTAAACAACCCAAAACATAGCAGGTCACCATTTGAAACCAAGAATTATCTCTAACTCAATGCACACAACCAACGTTAAACACCATCCTGGAGCATCCGAATGAATAAAATTTATTGCCATCTACAATCACTTACTGGTGATGCGCAAACATTGACTTGGATTATGCAAGCCCCAACGAAAATGCGAAATTAAACGTGTGGAGTGTCAACCGAGAGTAAGGTCCTTCAATCCCAATCTCTTCATTTTGCTCAGAATGCGAAGGTTGTGCATTTAGTGAATGCAAGCAATAGGGTTCCACCCCATAAATGTTGGTGGTCATTGGGCCTACAAATAAAACTATTTAGGAACTCTTCAGGCCCAGGAAAGAGAAGTGTAAATTCATCAGCAAACCATAACCCACTTAAAAGATAAATAATGGTAAGGAAAATAATCAACATGGGCGATGAAAAAAATTTGGATTCCGGACTAAAGATGGGCCAATAACAAAGTTTAGCCCAACACCCCAGTTAAACATCGAGTCATTTGGGAAGTATATAGAGTTTGGGCCTTATGCTTGGACAGAAATAAAGAGTTTGATAATAGTTAACACCAAATATACTTGTTAGCCCAAACAGCGAGATAGAATTATACTTTTTGGGATTGGACATCTGAAATACAATTGAAAACCAGTTTTGAAACCCAAATTATAGGTGTTGGTCACCTTTCAAACCCATCATCATACAGATATTGGTCCCTGTGATTAACCCAAATTAAAATATGGGCCCACTTTCACACGTAAATAAGGTGAGTATAATCATTAATAAGATTATAATCCAAGTGAAAAAAAAACTATGCACACTGTATGGAGAACTTATTCGCGGATTATAATGGAAAATGTAACTGAACAACTTTCATATTATATTACTTAGTGACAACTACTGCTATACAGAGAGAGGAACCTAATGGTTCTATTACAGATGAAAATAAACACAACAACATCCCTTAATAATTGGCTCACAGAACTTTGGCCTCCAAAGGTATCGTGGGGAGGAATTTTCAGCAATAGTGTGAGTCAAATATAAAGGGCCAAAGTACAAAATGCTTACTACTATACTATGCAAGGCACATATACATGATTATATAAATAGTTAAAGCATTACATTAACATCCCCAAACTATAAGGTCAACTCCAGTCAACCACCAAAAAACACTTCATACATCCAAAACAGCAAGTTGTATTGTCCTGTCATCTACTCTAACTTCACATTCCTGAATTTGGTCCGCTTCTTTCTGCCTTCTGTAGCATCAACAGAGGGTTCAACATCCCTCTTACTTAAAACCATGCTTGTCTCCACAGCTGATGATGATTGTCCGGTTGATTTTGGAGTGACATCAACCTCAGTTATAGCAGAAGAGGAGTTAGGAGAAATGTCTACAATACAACTCTTCTTTTCATTATCAACCAACTTTGAAAATGCTGGTGCAAATTTTAGCTACAAATTGGAAAACAAATCTCAATATCACATACTACTTAACACAAGAACATCGCTTAAAAATACATGAAGGCTACACGAGTAAGCGTTAAAATTTGTTTGGTAAATTTATGGTTACCTTAAGAGGAGTATCATCATCCACATCTTCCTTGTACTGATTGATAATGGTTGCATCAGTACAAACACTTTTGACCTTGAAGGAGTCATCCAAATTGATAAGCTCATCATGCTTCACTTCAACTCTGAAAAGCACCTCTTTGCCAACTAAGGCACCAATCTCCTTGGGATATTGCGCTGAACCCTTACCCTGCACATGACAATATTAGAGATTAAAACATTGGTTTTTAACTATTGTTCATTTAACAACCACATGAAGGGAAATGTGAAAAAGAAGTAATTATATGAGGGTTGTGAAATAGACCTTTGAAGTTGCCAACAGATCACGACATGATCTATTTATCAATGAGTAACATTCACTGTCCCACATAATCAAATGTGCATTGTCGTTTCCATCAGAGACCATTAGCTTGATCTTATACCTGCACACATAATGAAGGGGTTAGACTCCATGGGAGAAGGGTGTTGGTGAAAAACGCAAGCTATCACACAAATGATTTACCTTTGTGTGAGATCATAGACTATTGTCTTGCATTCATCACAGAAAGGCATTCCACGGCCATAGTTAACAGCTCTCATACAACTGCAAGCCATATACCACCAATGGCCATCATGGACAACTTCCATAATAGTGGCCATTATTATGAAATAACCTTCCTGCAACAAACCAAACATGAAAGGGTCCATCACTAAATAATAAATAATCACCCAAAAAAACAAATCATGAACTAACAATACATTGCCAAGAAGAACAGTTGAGCATACATTCATCGTGAAAACTCATTATATTTGGATAATAGATAGAGCGGGACATACCTCCACCAATTCATAAAGCTCCCCCACTGTTTTCTTTGGGTACAATTTCAGAAACTCATCCGTCATAGACACAGGACGTGGTCTAGGTGTTATGACAGACACTGCTACATCAGTCTCAATCTCATGAACTGCCAAGTTGTTACAACAAACACAAAAACGAATCATAATAAGGTTCCATTTATGGAAACAAAGAGTAGAACATGTGTGCAAAAGAAGGTGGGACAAGTCATTGGTTCTGCGCAAAATCACAAAAATATCGTACCTATTTTTAAAATCCACAGCAAGTGGGATATCAGGATTCCATAAAATCTTGGTAGCATTCATAACATTTTGGATCCCAACTTGACCTAACATATAAGACATGGAAGAACTTAAAGTTGAACTATAAAATACAACACATAGAAGTTTTTCATAGGGAAGTGCACTAACTAAGAATAATAGTTGACATTACCCTTGTAGAAATTAACTCTAGCTAACTGGATGATCAGCACTAGAAACCCACATCCTGCCTGAGAGAGATTATCAAGTACGGCATCCACCATATCACCGAAAACAGCAAATCTAATCTCTCCCCTGCTCATCAAAAACAAAAATTTGTGGTTTACCCTAACTGAATGAATGGGGAAGAATTTTTTAAATATTCTCACACAACACTGAAACAAAATTATTATAACAGGAACGAAAAGGAAGACACGAGCAAATAGACAAAATACATTTCGTCCACCAAATCAAGTAACACGAGACGCTTTTCCATTCCACCCTTCACCAAAGTTATCTCCTCAGAAACAGCAGTCAATATGCTGATAAAATCTAGCATATTAAATAGATACATATTAGCAGAGACTACAAAAGGTGATAAAGGATAAAACTGAGGACAATGCTTTGCGGAAGAGGAATCACCTAGAAGGTACTCAGAGAAACCATTTGTTCGCATGATTTCATCAGTCTTCTTTAGGGCGAATCCCATGCCTTGGATGGAAACGTTTTCACAGCAAATCACTTTGGTGTTGACAGTAAACAGGATCTTATGATCATGACCAGAAGCCCTAAAGTTTCCACCGTTCTTAACCACGTTGAAGTTGGTGAGCTTATAAACACGCCCCTCCACAATGATCGATGAAAACCTCTGCATATTTTGCTTCTGCACAGTCCCTTCGATCAACCCGCCCTGGAATACATATGAGCATGCAAACAATGAACAAACGTTACTATTCATCCAAGCAACTATTGCGAGATTCATATAAAAAAGGAACTTGAAAAAAAGCAACGCCAGATTTAGATGAAGATAACCTCTTCATCAAGAAGAAGCATTTGCAGGGCATATGGATCATCAGGGGTCGCAATTGCGCACATATTCCACACTCTGATAACCTTCACCTTCAGCCTCCAACTCTCTTTTCTACCGCACACATTACTTATGGAATGGAAACCAGCTGAGACCAACGCCATGACAAATTAAAATTTGAATTACAACCGGAAATTCTTTTAGTTAGAAGAACAAAGTGAGAAGAACAGAGATGGAAGCAAATATGAGGTGGATGACGACCTATTTATACAATTTGCTCGGAGTTGTGGTCCCTGTGGTCCATCTAAAAATCCCTCCAAAAATTTCATCCAATTGAAATTTCAAAATATTATCACTAAGATTAAGTGAAGACCCGCCAATTTATCTCTAATCAGAGCGCTTCTGTAATCGTGCTTAATATAATAAAATTAAATTTCGTCAAAACAGTTTATATCTTAGCAAATTAAGGTATTAACCAGAGTTTATAATATTTACCCGGACAATAGTAATATCCAGCCCATTAGCAAATCAAGGATGTTAGGAATTATGTCCCCTAATGAAGGACAACTTGCAAAGCAAACCCTCAGCTAACTTATAATACAACCAGTTAATTCAAACTGAATGCAACCATCTTAATACACATATTGAACACCAGCTGTAATTTGTCATCATTACAAAAGCATTTAGGGGATATATTAAGTTTAGTCTGTCACCAAATAAACAACAATGAGAGTACAATTTAAATATTTGGCACCAATTACACATCCCCAGAGGATGCAGTCCGCTAAAACCACTAAAATAATGTTAATTTCAAACTAATCCACTTGAAAACACATAACCCGGAGATGAATAGTGCATGAAAAAATAATAAACAACCTATTGAATTGTTATAATTATAGATTATGAAAACAATTGCATTCATTTTATAAATATAGTACCTATTAGTTGTGGTTGTCCCTAAATGCATCACTGTAACATCCCAAATTGTATAAATCAATTTTATAATTTAAATATGGTTAGGAAGGTATTTCTGTAAAAAGGAACTAGGAAAAGAGGGTAAAAAATTAATGAAAAAAGGCTTGGGATGGAAATCTGGAATTTCCATCCTGCAACAATTTTGCTCAAGCGAGAATACCCTCGCTTGAGCAAATTTATCATCAAAATTGGGAAAATTGGTTTCTAGTTTTCTCGCTCAAGAGAGAACTGGGCAGAAATAGGGGTAGCTCTCTGGACGAATTTTGCTCAAGCGAGAAGGATTTCGCTTCAGGGAAATTGTCCTCAATTTTAGAGTTTGCTCTCTGGAGCATTCTCGCTCAAGTGAGAGAGTGAGAGATCTCCCACTTGAGCGAGAACGTGAATCTAGCAGGGTATTAATTTTCTCGCTCAAGCGAGAAAATCCTCGCTTGAGCGAGAATGCACATATATGGCTTTAATGTTGTTTTCATTAGGGCTTGAAACATTTTGTTCCCTTTTTTACCTGTTTGGAGAGAGAATTCTAGAGAGAGAGAGAGAGAAGAGGAAGAAGCTAGATTGAAACCTCAAGCCACCAAAGGAAGCCTTGGATCATCAATCTCCACCCTTCCATCATCCCCATTTCTTGCTCTTGAGATGAGTGTGGTTAACCCACTCACTACCATTTCGTTTTTGCCACTTGAATGAACCCTATTCTTCTACCCCTTGCTTATTTTATCTTGCTTGTTCTTGATTTGTATGTTTCCTTAGGGCTAGGTCTAATATGTGTTATGGAAATGCTTGGTGGTTGCCTAGTCCTAGCTAGGGTTTAACATTAGGGTTTCATTTTGAGTTTATATATTGATAATGAACTCTCGTGAAATGTTTTACCTATATACCTTCATGTTTAATAATTTTCTTATCTCATGTTTATTAACTCTAATCATGTAAAGAAGAATATTCATGGGCATATGGCCAAAGAGGAACTTTCATGGCCTATATGTAGCCAAAGAGGAATTTAACCTATTCATGGTAAAATTCATGTACTCATCATTGCTAAAATCTATCATAGTTTAAGGGTAAGGTCCTAGTGGCCTTCAGGAATGACAGTTCTTGTTAGTTTGAACTCAGTCTAGCCTCATGTAAAGTGGAATTAAACACTTCATGACTAACATTTCATTATTTTCCATTATTAATGACTTATGAATTGATTGAGTTTATGAAATAATTATTGCATATCATTTGCCTCATTCTCCCACTTTGCATGTTGGTCACGCTCACTAGGACGTTAGTCTCACTACACGTTGTGGTTTATATTCAGATATGCAGGGTTCTCGAATGGATGCTTGACCGGGAGCTGGAAGCTCATGGTTGGGCCTTGTGTTGGCCCAATCCTTTTGTTTAGGATTATTTTGTATAGGCATATTGATGTATTCTTTTGGTGGGATATTTTAGTACAGGTGGAGCCTTTAGAGGCCTATTTCTATTATGTCAGGATGCATGCATAATTATATCCAATTCATGCCTATTGACATTTGTATTATGATATGTTGAGCCACTTGTGGGAAACTTTATACTGATTTATGTACATGATTGTTTATGTAATGCTTAAGTAACGTTAGAATGCCTAAGAAAATGAAGTGTAATACTTTTAAGTTGATATCGATAATCGTGCGAAATAATTTCATAAATTTGGGAATAGTGCCTCCAACAGGTATTATTCTTGAATTCAGAAATTAGGACATTACATTATGGTATTATAGTAGTTCAATCCAATTGGACTGTGGATTAGAGTAGTTCCTAAAGTTAGCTATTATCTTTATGCATTATTATGAAATTGAGAGACTGATCACCTCGATGTTTTATTAATGATGTGCAGAGTATCATAACTGGTGGAAGGAGAGGTAGGTCGCGATTTAATCCCACACCACCTCCACTACTAGGTCCAAACCAAGACCCCGTGGTGGTAGCTCTTCAGATGCTTGCTCAGATGATGGGGGAGCAGGCTACGACGATACACGAGCAAGCTGCGGTGGCGCGTGAGCAGGCTACTGCAAACGCTGCCATGATGCAGGAGCTGAGTCGAAGACCTGGGGAGACACCACCACCACCCGTGGTAGTCATGGACCCCTTTGTAACATCGTAATCCCCAGAATTAGGAAATTATGCCCGTTGGAAGCATAAGTCCCGAATTGAGGGAATTATTTTCGCGACATTAACGATATCAATAACTAACTACATGCATGTTTAACTAATCCAACGTTTACTTAAAATAACCTGTGAACATATTTCATTCCATAAATCATACTTATACAATTTCATGGGCCCTAAACAACGGAAACATGAGGTGCCACATACATCAAAATACATTCATCCCAGGAAATACAATAACAAGAGGGATCCACGCCCAAAACTCCAAAGCCGCAGTTGTGCCTTAATCCTCGTGACATGCCTGGAGATCTAAAATGTAAACCCACAACGGGGTGAGACTAACGTCCCAGTGAGCAGAGCAGTGCATACATATACATGGCATCCAACAAGTAAAGCACAATGTGATAGGGAAGACAAGTAATAACAATTTAAAACTAAAAGCAATCATGACTAAGCATGGACACTGACATGATGCTATGCTTGACTCCAATGACCATGATATCTTGAAACTAAGTTTAACATGATAATCTGGAAACATGAGAGGAACATGACGTTTGAAGAATCATTTTAAATATGAACTGCTAACCCAACAACAGGGGTCTTATCACTTGACATGCAGCTAGACTGAGCTCAGACTACAAGGGATATCGCCCTTGGGGACATTACGTCGCTGCCGTTACCTGACGACCAAAGCCTCGTTTTAAATCCATTAACATGATGGTCCTAGACCCGTGATGACCGAAGCCTACATGATTTTCTTGTTACTTGAAATACTTGAAAACTTGAAGACATGAATGGTTTTGCTTAAACCTTGAACATGATGCAAGAAAATATGTGTACTTGACTATAAACATGAATATGAGCATGAGCATTTCGTTCCATGAATCATAATCTATACATTTCTAATCATGCAATAAAGTATACATATAGGTCCTAGGATTAAAACCTTGCAACGATAACATGAGCATGAACATATATATACAATCCTCAATCCTCGGGTTTTCCAACTATAAGCTTCAGATAATAACAATCATATGAACCATGTTACTTGCATACATCTAAGTCATAATATCCAGTAAAACAACTAAAAGCATCCATCCCTAGGAAAATCCCCAATTTCAAACTCTAGGTTGGAATCTAACCTTAATACCCTTCAATAACCCATAATAACTAAAAATCAATCGATAGAATATCACTAATAAGCACCTACAACCTAGAGAAAAGGAAAGGGAGAAGTGGGTTCATGCAAAAGTTCACACAAAGGGGGAGGTGGGGTGTGTGAGCTCTACTCACCTCAATGGAGCTCAAAGAGAAGAGGAAGAAGGTTGGGGAGGGCTAGGGTTGGAGATCCTTAGCCTTGATCTTCTTTCTCCAAGCTCCCATGGAGTCTCTCCCTCTAGAAGTCTCTCCCTCTCTCTAGGACCGGAGGGGCACAAGGAAAAATGGGGGAGAAATCCCCTAAATCTGTGTTTTAGTAACAGGCGCAACCTCCCGCTTCACCTGCGCTCAGCGCAGATTTCCCCCAAAGCTCACTGGAACCTGCCCTTCACTTGCGCTTAGCGCAGATGAAGCGCAGATTACAGAAAACCCCTCTTCTGAACTCCGCTGCATTTGTCAATGCAATATCCCTGTCAGTAACAATAACTTGAGGCGATACATCAGATCTAAGAATTATGCTTCTTAACTTCTTTAACACCCACATGAAGTTATCTAATCTTTCTTGCTCCAAGTAAGCAAAAGCCATTGAGAAAGTAAGTTTAGTAGAAGTAATGTAACATCCCAAATTCTAAACTCTTTTCATAAGTTAAATTTTAATAAGAAGATGGTTTCATAAAAGGAATTATGTTACAAAGGGTTAGAAAATATTAGTAAAAAGTGGCTAGGTGTCTGCTAATTTCGCTTGAGCGAAAAAATTTCTCTCAAGCAAAATTCAGACAAAGAGTAGGGGTTTGGTTCTCTCTGGTTTTCACTTAAGTGAAATATTTTCGCTCAAGCGAAAATATGGAATCCGCTTGAGTGAAAATGTCTCGCTCAAGCGAATTTCAGACAGTGAGCTACTGTCTGATTTTCACTCAAACAAAATGTTTCGTTTGAGCGAAAACCCGCGAATCAATTTTTTTAAAACCTTTTCCTAGGGCATTTGAGACCATTCAAAAACATTTCCCACACACTCATCTTGCCCTAGCAAAGCCAAAGAGAAGAGAGGAGGAAGAGGAAGCCTTGGATTAACTCAACGAAGGAGGAGCAAGCCACCCACATCCCTCAACACCATTCTAGATTGTGTCCAGAGGTGAGTGTATACCACCCACTCACTCTCATCTTTCTTGGAAATCCTCAATGATCCCTCCTTTTGAAATCCTTTTCTATAATTGCTTGTGGTTGTTTAGTTGTCAATGATTATGGTTTGTTTTGGTAGTTATGTTCATGATTTTTTTGATCAACTTGAAATGACTAAATGTCTAGGGTTAGGGTTAGGGCTTGATTCTATGTCTTCTTGCATTCCTACATTTAAGAGGTTGTTATCTGCATTTATGGATCATATTGCATTCATGAAAACCAAGTGTATAAGAGGAATGATTACATGATGAAATTTATGGGTCTTTAACCATAATGGAAAAAGGGGAAACGAGGAAAGATGAGATTACTCATGTTGTTTGTTAATAAAACATCACGTGTTAAATGACGAGGTTCATATGACCACAAGGAAGACATTTCTTACTAAGATACTGAACTCAGATCTGACCAATGGAAAAAGGATAAGTGGAAAGACCTAATTGTTTGGTGTATTATTTGTTATGATTTTGGATATATTCATAATGTGATGGATTATGTGTATTACTTGATGCATTTGAAGAGAATCAAGCATGTGGTCAGGGTGTGTAGTGGAATAAATGGACTCCCTCCCTTGTTATGATCGTTAATGTGAAAACATGAATTAAGGCATAAAAGGCATGAAACATAATGACATACCTTATGAGGATTGTAAACGAGGCAATAGCAGCCACGTCTCTAGTGGTGTTCACGCCAACAGCCGAACTAAGAAACCTTCCTCAACTCTGCTAGTAGCCTTAGAGAGTAAGAGCGATTGCTCATGTGTACAGGGTAATGCATCTTATGCTATATTTATAGAGTGGTGGCTAGGGTTTAACCCCTCACTGTATTAACCCTAACATATATGGGCCTGGCCCATTATGTTATAATTCTAATCAAATTAGAATTGTTATCCTTTCCTAGTGGCTTGTTGTATGCGTGTGACCCAATAGGCTTTTAATATTTGGTTATGATATTAAAATAAAATCCTTTTATATTTAATATCATAAATAGTGAGTGGTATCTAGCAATACATCACTACCCAAATATTGAGATTATCAACAACTTTGACGAATCCTATTTTATGATAATTTATATGATCTGTCCCTTTGTCCAAATATCTAATTGACCATAAGGGCATGGAATGTGTCAACCTTTTATAGTTCAATTTTATGTTTTCTTGATCCCCAAGTAGACTGTACAGAAAATAAACATATCATTTTTATCCTCCTGAGCATGGCCATGCATTTTGCAATCTCACTTTATCAAGAGGCCTACAGATATAACTCCTGTTACATAGGAGGGACAAATCCCATCTAGGTCACTCACATCCCACCACATAATTTATTATATGTCCAAAAATCTACTTTATGATTACCTTGTTACAGGTAACGTTTAATGATATTAAAATATATAATTCCTTATGTAGGAATCGTAGTGATTTCAGGTCAAAGGACTTCATATAACATTTATCAACTTAAGAAACGTTCATGACACTTATGTAACAATCCATGCAACGTTCTTAAGGTGGGTCTGTCAGTACACTATTACTCTTAATATGTACCTATGTGAGCACATGATATCTCATATCCATGATCCGTGAGATGTGATCATCAATGAACTCACATACTAGTCTAAATGCATCTTTGTCCTAAGATGATACTTGACCGGGGACTATTTTAAGAATAGTTCTTCATAAGATCTCACGATCAAGTCATATATTTGATTTCTTATGAAGTTTGAGCGTGCTATTCTAAGGACATTAATTGTATTCTAAAAAGAATGAATTGCCTTTATAAAATAATATGATACATGTGATGTATGTTTAAAAAACATATAAGTCTCTAGTGCATATACCTAACAATCTCCCACTTGCACTAAAGACATTCAGACATAACTCTTATGCCTAATGATCTAGTGTGCCCTTCATTCTTCTGCTGCACAAGGGGTTTTGTTGATGTGGTAGAATCAGCGACTGTTTCCTGCTTTGAACTTTTCAGGTCACAGTGCCACCATTCAAACATAACACATAACCTGATTGCGATTTAGAATCATCTTTTTCGGTTTGGAAGCCAGCATCAGTGTAACCCTTTACAAGTAGCTCTTCCTCACCTCCATATATCAAGAATGAATCCTTAGTTCTTCTCAAGTACTTAAGGATGTTCTTGACTGTTGTCCAGTGATCTTCACCAGGATCAGATTGGTATCTGCTAGTCATGCTTAGAGCATATGATATGTCTGGTCGAATACATAACATGGCATACATGATAGACCCTATAGCAGATGCATAAGGAATCTTTCTCATGCGATCTCTTTCTTCTTTACTGGAAGGAGATTGAGCCTTAGATAGGCTTATACCATGTGTTATAGGCAAAATCCCCTCTTAGAATCTTGCATGTTAAACCGTTTTAACACTTTGTCTATGTATGTACTTTGACTTAGGCCAAGTAATCTTTGAGATCTCATCTCTATAGATCCTGATACCTATCACATAGGTCGCTTCGCCCAAATCTTTCATAGAAAAACAATTTCCTAACCAAGTCTTTATAGACTGAAGGGTAGGAATGTCATTTCTTATGAGGAGTATGTCATCTACATACAAAACCAACAAAACCACTATGTTGTCACTAACCATTTTGTAGACACAAGGTTCATCTTCATTTTAATGAAATCAAACTGATTAACAACTTCATCAAAATGAAGATTCCAGCTTCTAAAAGCTCGTTTTAATCCATAAAGGATCGTTGCAACTTACATACCTATCCAGCATTTTCAGGTATTACAAAACCTTTAGGTTGCGTCAAACACACATCTTCAAGAAGGCTTCCGTTTAGGAAAACTATCTTGACGTTCATTTGACAGATTTCATAATCATGGTAAGTTGCAATAGCAAGCAAGATCCGAACAAATTTAAGCATGGCAACTGGGGAAAAGGTTTCATCATAGTTTACACCATGAATTTGCTTGAAACCCTTAGCCACCAACCGTGATTTAAGGTACTCACATTACCATCCATGTCAGTTTTCCTTTTTGAAAACCCACTTGCACCCTATGGGTTTTATCCCTTCGGGTGGCTCAATCAAGGTCCATACCTTGTTAGTGTACATGGAATCCATTTCAGATCTCATGGCATCAAGCCATTTCTCAGATTATGGATTCAAAAGAGCCTCTTGGTAAGTAACCGGTTCACCTTGATCCATTAGTAATACATCCCCTTCCTGAGATACAAGGAAACCATATCTCTCAGGTTGGTAACGTACCCTATCTGACTTACGCAAGTCTTGCGCTACTTGAGTAGGTGGCTCCACAACACTTTGTGGTATCTGCTCTCATTCCATCATTGGCTCATTGCTATTCTGTGGTACTTGAATTTCTTCAAGTTCTACTTTCCTCCCACTGATTTTCTTAGAGACAAATTCCTTCCCTAAGAATACAGCAATCCTAGCGACAAACACTTTGCCTTTTGCTAGGATTATAGAAGTAGTAACCCTTAGTTTCCTTGGGTATTCCACAAATAAGCATTTATCTTATTTGGGTCCTAGTTTATGTGAAACTTGGAGTTTCACATAAGCTTCATAACCACAAATCTTCATAAAAGACATACTAGGTCGTTTCCTAGTCCATATCTCATATGGTGTCTTTATAACAGCCTTAGATGGAACACGGTTTAGTGTGAAGGCTGCTGTTAACAAAACATGACCCCAAAAGGAGTCGGGGAGATTAGTGTGACTCATCATAGAACGAACCATATCTAATAGAGTTCGATTTCTCCTTTCTGAAACTCCATTCCATTAAGGTGTTCCAGGAGGAGTGAGTTGAGATGTTATCCCACACTCTCTTAGATAGTCATCAAATTGTTGGTTCAAATATTCTCCACCTCGATCTCATCAAAGTGTTTTAATAGTCTTGCCAAGTTGGTTTTATACTTCATTCTTAAATTCCTTGAACTTCTTCAAAGGACTCAGATATGTGTTTCATCAGATACACAAATCCATATCTACTGAAATCATCAGTAGAAGTGATGAAGTATTGAAAACCTCCTCAAGCCATTGTGCCCATGGGCCACAGGTCCCTGAATCGCAACTAGGCTCTAATACCAATTGAAAGGAATCACGCATGTGGTCAGGGTGCAGCGGAATAAATGGATTCCCTCCCTTGTTATGATCGTTAATGCGAAAACACGAATTAAGGCATAAAAGGCATGAAACATAATGACATAACTTATGAGGATTGTAAACGAGGCAATAGCAGCCACGTCTTTAGTGGTGTCCACGCCAACAGTCGAACTAGGAAACCCTCCTCAACTCTGCTAGTAGCCTTAGAGAGTAAGAGCGATTGCTCATGTGTACAGGGTAATGCATCTTATGCTATATTTATAGAGTGGTGGCTAGGGTTTAACCCCTCACTCTATTAACCCTAACATATATGGGTCTGGCCCATTATGTTATAATTCTAATCAAATTAGAATTGTTATCCTTTCCTAGTGGCTTGTTGTATGCGTGTGACCCAATAGGCTTTTAATATTTGGTTATGATATTAAAATAAAACCCTTTTATATTTACTATCATAAATAGTGAGCGGTATCTAGCAATACATCACTACCCAAATATTGAGATTATCAATAACTTTGACGAATCCTATTTTATGATAATTTATATGATCTGTCCCTTTGTCCAAATATCTAATTAAACACAAGGGCATGAAATGTGTCAACCTTGTATAGTTCAATTTTATGTTTTCTTGATCCCCAAGTAGACTGTACAGAAAATAAACATCTCATGTTATCCTCCTGAGCATGGCCATGCATTTTGCAGTCTCACTTTATCAAGAGGCCTACAGATATAACTCCTGTTACATAGGAGGGACAAATCCCATCTAGGTCACTCACATCCCACCACATAATTTATTATATGTCCAAAAATCAACTTTATGATTACCTTGTTACAGGCAACGTTTGATGATATTAAAACATATAATTTCTTATGTAGGAATCATAGTGATTTTAGGTCAAAGGACTTCATATAACATTTATCAACTTAAGAAACGTTCATGACACTTATGTAACAATCCATGCAACGTTCTTAAGGTGGGTTTGTCCAGTACACTATTACTCTTAATATGTACCTATGTGAGCACATGATATCTCATATCCATGATCCGTGAGATGTGATCATCAATGAACTCACATACTAGTCTAAATGCATCTTTGTCCTAAGATGATACTTGACCAGGGACTATTTTAAGAATAGTTCTTCATAAGATCTCACGATCAAGTCATCTACTTGATTTCTTATGAAGTTTGAGCTTACTATTCTAAGGACATTAATTGTATTCTTAAAAGAATGAATTGCCTTTATAAAATAATATGATACATGTGATGGATGTTACAAAAACATATAAGTCTCTAGTGCATATACCTAACAACATTCAAATATGTTTGCCTACCCTACACTATATGCATGTTTACACTCACCGAGACTTTAGTCTCACCATATGTTTTGTGGATTTACTTTTAGATGTGCAAGAGACTCAACATGAGCCATGATTGAGGAGGACTTGGAGTCCCAGGGTGGATTTCACACACTTGCTTTATTTTGATTAGAACTCATATGTTTTGATGTACGTTGATAATTATGTATAATTGAATATCTTGCATTAGCTAGATTGTAGCCACTATTGGCAAACATTGGTATCTAGTAATTGTATAATTGACATTTTGGAGTTTCTGCTTATGTAAACGTTGGTTACTTAAGAATTTCTATGTGATGTATGAATTAATGATATCAATAATGTTGCGAAAATAGTTCTGTAAATTCCAGAATGTGCTTCCAATGACCATAGTTCTCAGAATTAGGACGTTACAAGTAACACAACCAATCTCCTGCAAAGGAAACCTATACTTTTGGTTTTGTATGTGGTATCAATAATTAACACAATATGAAATATATTCAGTCAATAAGATATTCTTGGGCTCCACCATGTTCTTGGTCAAGTCATTAAGTAAGGACAACTCCTCAACATTTAGATGACCAACATAGGCATGACCCTCTAGATTTTCCGCTACATCATGATTGTGAAAACCACAAACTGCATTAAGCCTCTAACCATCACCAGAATGTACTGGTCTCCCTCTCAGGATGAAAGAACAATCATATTTTTTTATAACTGTAACATTATGGGTCAACTCATTCTTGTATGATTTATACCTTTCACTCCTTTCGCAACCCAATTCTAGCATTGTTTTCCGACTATTTCCTCCCGTGTCTGATCTCAAAATAACCACAACAAAACCACGTGTCATTGTTGTTTCACGTACCCAGTTCAACAAATAACCTCGATTGCCAAATATCTTGTGAAACCAAGTCCAATATTAGCAAAACACAAACAACTTAACAATATCCATATGTATCAAGAGCTTATAAATTAAGTTATCTCAGTCATGGTAAAAGTATTAGTGTAATCAATCCTCTCCGGATAGGGTTCTCTGTCTCATCATAATTCTGCGTTAAAGTGACATTTAGTATTGTCGGTATTTGAAAAAACATATTACAGGCAATAGTACATGTTACCTTCATTGTCATCTCTATAGTCGCAAGTGACTCTTTCTAATATGATTTTCTATTTCTTTCTCTCTTTGTCATTGTTGTCTCGACATAACCAGTGAACTTATGCTCCTGTGCCACAATATCTCTGGTCTTGTTATACTCTATTTCTTCTTCACTTTGATCTTAATTTATTTTCGGCTTCTAGTCTAGTTATAATTGGAAGCTACAGAATATAATATGTAGTTCTCATGTCTCATTTCTATCTATTATATTCATACAAAGTTATTTTGTTTTTACTTCCTTTCGTTATTTTTTTTAACCTTAAAAAATTAGCCAAAACTTTTTTATTCATTGTACTTATTTAGGGTTCTTTATGAGATTGGAGAGAAAATAATTCATAAGTCAAATAGAGAGTAAACATTTAGAAGCTTTGAATATTTATGTTAATGGTGGGAGGGAGAGGTGGGAGGGGAGAGAAAGTGAGGAGGGCTGGTATTTTGGTGAGAAAAAAATAAGTTTAAATACTTAATATTTTAAAAAAAGGGTATTTTGGGAAATAGAGAAAAAGGTGTGCAAGATTAAAAAGGGACTTGTAAAAATCATCTCTCTTATTTATGCTTCTAAAATAAAAGTCCAAACCCTACATTTTTGCATATTTATTACAGATAGTCTGAGCTTTTTCTTTTTTTGGATTTTACAGGTTTTTACGAGTAGTGAACTTTATCAAACTGACTAAAATATCGTTTCTAAAATAAAAATTTAAACTCTACATTATTACCAGCTTTTGCACATCTCTAACGGGCTTCCTCAAAGACAATTTAGTTCCATGGTTCAATTTTCAGAAACAAAATTTGTCTCCCTCAAACCGAACATCTCCGTGCAATCTCACTCAGCAACTAATCCACGTGTAACAAGTGTCTAATGGGTGTAGAAAAGAAATGATTGTCCAAGTGACATTTTTGTTTAAAAATATAAAAGCAAAAATCATTTTTAGAAAATAAAAAAACATATTTCATCCAACGTAGAAGACTCTAAAATGCCAAGGTAAACTCATGATAAGTGAAAAGTAGAACACGAGCAACCTGCTCTTTTTACCTTTTCTTTTTAAGCATGAGCTTATAGAAAAGGCAAAAAGGTTGAAGTTTATCAATAAGATCTCTTCCAAAAACACTTACTGGTAATTCGTATTTGTTGATCTACAGAAGGATGGTCACAGTCTCAAAGAATAATGTACAAAGCGAAACTGAGAAAGGACAATCTACACTGATAAATGCTCCAAAATGTATTCTGCTAAGTTATGACCCTTAACTTCTATCTCAGCTACTGAGTAAGAGGAACGCATTCAAGCTGAATCTCCAGCACACCTCTCTCAACTTTCTGTAGCCTCACTGAGATGTCCTGTCTGACCTTCCCTTCTTCAAGGGTGATGATACCATCTTTCACAAGAGTGTTGTCACCACTTGCTACCCATTTTCCAAGCTGCATGGACTCATTGATTGAAGATTTTTCATATGCCTTTGCAGCTGAAACTAGAGGTTGAATGTCTATTTCAGCCTCACCCATAAAATCATCAGTTGAGAAAGTATCCTTGTCATACACAACCTGTATATAAACACCATATCAAATTTGATCAAGCATGAATGCAAGAGAAAAATTGATCACAAACTACATTATGAGTGGCAGAACTAAAACGAGTGGTTTCTGGTATAAATGTAAGCAAGGAAGCAATGAATAAAAAACTGTGGATGTTGGCATCTAAATAAGTTCAATGCTACACATAAAAGACACTAATTAGAGCAGTATAGGAGAGAAAGTGGGGTTTCCAAAAGAGAGAAAGAGGAAACTGTGTCACAACACGTGAGTTACTTGCCACAATTTAAGAATGTAAAAAAGAAAATGAAAATTACTAAGAAGAAATCTTTAGCTAACTTTTTCTCTAATATAAACTGTAGATATAGGTAGTGCAAAGAAGACAGACAAAAAAGAATGTAACATGGAGCATAGAATATGAGATAGTAAAATGTAGTGTAATAGAAAAAAAGGCACAGTTACATGAACTATGTTTCCTGAAGCGCTGAGAACATCCCTAGAGCAGCATTATGGTTAATTTCTTATACTAAGTACTAATGCAGGCACTAGGCACAAATGTAGCTTAGTTATATAATTTATATAAAAAAAATAACATAACTTTGCATATTGTGACATTTGATTCCATGTTTTGAACTCTTAACATAGATTAATTATTGTTTTTGTTTTCCTCTTCAATGCAGATAACTCACCTTAAAATTCATGCCAGAGGACAAAGACCGTCCTCTCAACCTGCTACCCCTAAAATTACTTTCAAATTCAACCATGTTTTAATTTATTTTCAAATAAACAAGTCAACATTTAAAATCTAAAGCCCAATTTCAAGTTTAAGAGATCACAACGTTGGATGGATAATGAGTGTGACTGCAATGAAGTGACAATTACAAAAATAGAAGTGACAGTACCCAAAATTCTTAGTTATTTCCTTTCTTGCTGAGGTTTTTACAGATAAAAATTCGAATCAAGCCTAATACAAGTAAGATTATGGGTGTCAATTACCAAAAGACCAATTTCATCCTTGTCCTTCTTCTCATGATTGCTCACAGGAAATGGTAAAAACAATTGAACTTACCACTTTAAGAGGAGGAATGCTCTCGGGAATTGACAACATTAGGCTTTCGTTCCAAATTGGATTTACATTGTTCTTTATGACACGTGTCTTTACTGACTGCAAGAACAAATATTAAATATGTTATTTTTCTCCTTTATGTGTATGATGCCAAGTAGTTGAGAGATGAAGAAACTCACTTGGTGACCCAAAGCAAGGATGACATAAGGGTCACTAGTCACTACATCCCGGATAGCCAGGTTAGTGCCTTTAACCACATTAACCTTGATCAACCCAACAAATTCAATCATACCTGCCTATAACAGTAAATAGGGAAAAACAAGATTTAGTATTCAGGTAAAAAAGAAAAATCTAATACTTCTATACTCATCATTTTCACTTGTTTTATATTCAGAATTCAAAATAAGGTACAGAATAGTATCCTTCACATTATATGAATGCTCCAATTCTCAGGATGTTTCTTAGCAAGGGTTTGAAGTTTGAAGTAAAAAAGCACATGGGAAATTAGGTCACAGAATTCCTAGTGCAGCAAATTCTAAAACCTAAATCTTGTTTAGGCCCTTTTTTTTGTCATAAGACATATAGAAACATAAATAGAATATATTTCAGTAGAATATATATATATACACACACACGAACACTAAACAACATAGCATATGTCGTTGCATTAACTGACTTCAAAAGGAGTTATATAATTTTTTTGGCAGATGATTGATAATGCTAGCAGTAATCATGTGAAACATTACCAACGAGTTGCTCTTCTTTGCACTCTTATGCTGATCAGAATCTTTTCTTCCCCAGCTATTTCGAAATGATAGCCCAATACGATTTTTAGTTGGTTGTTTATCATAACGTTTTTTGTCTTGTTGAGAATTGTTGCATGAGGAACTGCTCTGAGAGGATGATGAACTTCTTCCTTGAGATGGTACAAAGGGACAAGACAAATTCTCCTCAGAATCCAAAAACTGTAGCTGCTCATATTTTTTCCTGAATAATAAAATTACAGTTGTGAATCACAATGGGGCATTTCCTCAATAGAAATATGAATTGGCCATGTGAGTGTGTGTGCACTATTTTTTTGCGCTTCCAGTTACCTAATAAAATCAGAGCGCTCCTCAATGGAAGAATTTGGTTTTGGTTTTTTTATATGGCTTGGCAGGCAAGCTTCATATTTCTTATTGATTACTGTATTTCCTCCCAATTTCACCAATGCATCAACTTGTTCATCTGTCCATTCATCTAGCTTCAGTGATAGAACCTATGATAATGTCAAATCATGTTAAAATTTCTATATGTAAATGTGCAAGTAAATGTATGTAAACATGTAGGAGTGGGTAGGGACAAGAGGCATAGAATATTCCCCTCCCACCAAATTGGGAACACAATTTCAAACTTGTTTGGATTGCTTAAATAGTAGTAACTAGCTATTTATGTTGATGACAAAGTTGCTAGGAATTGTTTAGTATTCACATTAAACTTCCTATCTAAGCTAATAAATTTGTCTACTTCTCCCATGATAGTAGTTTATAGAAAGTGTTCACCAATTACATGCAATCTCAACTTCTTTTGTATGCCCTTCACTTAAGTAATAGAAATCCTTATTTATAACAAATTTTCCATTTACAAAGCATTTCACTAGATAATCATTCTCACAGTTTATTGATTAATGATGAGATCTCTTCTATACAAATTTAACATGAAAGTAAGTTGACAGAAATAGAAGGATGAACAACAAAGAAAATAGGGAACCTGTAGTCAATTGTTATATAACATCAGAAATACTTCAGAATACAGAGGATATATTAAAGAGCATTTGCAATTTTCTTTTAACTCTTTTAACACTCCAAACCTCTCCTTTTTTGTCCAAGAAGAAATATAGCCTTGGAAATGGAAAGGTATGGCAGTGGTACAAAGAAAAGTAAGCTGTCAGATTATAATTTTCTTTATGTGTTAGGAACATACCTTAGATATATGGACTCCTAGGCTTCGATGTATACCAGAGCACTTGATGCAAATAAATACTCCAAGACTCGAAGACCTGATATATTCAACAAATGCAGTGAATAAAATCAAATGCAAATAATATGAACTAATGATTTTCTGATAAAACTAACTTGTCAATAAATTCTGAATAGCACATTTCATGTCTTCAAAAATTCTTCCTTGGTTCTTCTAGTAATCTAGAAATATAAAGTAAAAAATATAAAGTATTGGAAAAATATCCAAAGACTATAGTCATGATTTTAGTTACTGAGACACCTTAGGAGTAGGATTGGAAAACCTCTCAGTAAGGAGTAAAAGGGTTACTCAAAATTTATCAATAATTCACTTAGATACATGAAATGAAAAACGTACAGGTAGAACAGGAAAGCTTTTACAAATTTTATAGGATTGCTTCATCAAGATAGGAAGCAAATAAAAATCAAGTTGAAATTGATTTTACTTTTCTAGTCAAGTGTAAATTGATGTAAGACTGTTACCAAAAAAATTGATGTAAGACTAATCTATCTTCTCAGTCAACTCAAACAAGGAACAAAAAGATTTATCTAGAAAGATATCGTAACAACACCTTGTTCATAATCTATCATATTCTTATATAAACAACGTAATCAGTGAGCAATGCAGAAAGATCAAACTCCATTAGAAATCAAGCTAATACTCACACCCATTTTGGCTCTGATGATCCACAATCAGCACAGAACTTGTTCCCAGCTTGACGCATCAGATTGTCTAGCCTTTTCTGCGGACCTAGTAATTGAAAATATGAGGAAATGGAATAAGTTATAAGATTAAACTAATCAAGTAAAGCAGCGTATGAGAAATTTTCTTTTCAAAAGGATAATAATTAATATCCCGGGTTGAGGATTATAAGCGACATTTGCACAACACCTACAAATGATCTTCTTTAAGCATTACACATAACCAAGGATAGGAAGAACTTTGATCCCCTACTGAATTTCTCTCATTCCCATTATGTAATGCATAGTTGTAAATTTGCTAGTTCTGTTGTCTTTATATCATTAATTTAGAAATACAGTTTTTTTTTTTCAATCCATAATGCTAATCTAGTCTACTTTTGGTTGAGAGGAACTTCTCATGAAACTACATTAAACAGAAGTTGAAATTGTCTACGAAATCGAATAAAGTATTTCAATATATATTCAAAGGTAAAAAAATAGAAGCATCCGTGTGAATTTGAGAGTTCTGAGATTTCATATTAAAAGCATAACATCATTCTAGTTCCTGTTTCTTTTGAAAAAAAAAAGAGGCCTGTATACTTCATAAACCAAAATAAAGCATTGAATAAAGAGAATAAATAATATAAAAGGTAAAATACCAGAAAACATCCATTCTCTTTGACTGTGAGTATTCAAACTTGGCGTTTCATAGCAGAAGAGATCGTAAAGGCAAGATCCTGACCCTACAGTCGAGACATTTCATTTTATAGTTAGCCTGCCATAATACCATCAGAAATTGTAATTTGTGAAATTGCAAGAGAGCATCATTTTAAAGTAATTAACTAACTTATTACATTACAAAGTTACGATAAACATAGCCTCTAACCATTCAAAATATTAAAAACTGCCATGTGCCATTCTAACTTTTCAATGCACCAATGCTCTTTAACCACTTTTCTGGGCCTTGCCACAAAACTAACAACTAAGTGGCCAACATTTCCTTTCTCTTAGTGTAATAATTTATATAGAAAAGGGATTCACCTTGGAAATCAAGCTTTTCTTTTCCTGATTTCAAACCATAGCACTCACATTTAGATTCCTACTTCTTATGCAATTTGCTAATTTCAAATGTCATTCCAGAAACTATGGAAAGACTATATGCTTCTCTCCACATAAGAAACCTCAGAAGCTGTTGGATTAGGTCTCGCAATCACATTTTATTTCCTTGATTTGAACCGTTTAAATACAATTAGCACCAAAAGATGTCTTGAGAAATGAGAACCTAATATTAGATAATTTACTGTAGAAAGGTGAAGCCCTCATAGATCATGTTTTGTTGTCTTAAGAAAGGTAGGAAGGCATATTTAGGAAACAAAGTTCTTCTGTTGGACTTAATTAAAGCCAGTGAGGATGCAGTAGTCAGTACCGCATGGTGCAAGACACAATATATAAAGTTGATATACCCTAAAAAATCAGCATAAGAAAACAATGGAAAGTTTCTACAGAAATTCCTGACAAACAAAACAGTTATCTAAATAATCTATAAAGAACTCAATACACCTCTGATTATAGCTGTCATGAACCAACTATCCCAAAAACTTAGCTTAAGTTATTGGGTGGAGGATACATAATGATTTTATTCTAACATGCCCCCTCACGCGATAGTCCTTTGGGTTTGAAGCGTAAACAATGCACAGACCCACCCATCTTGTGCTGGAATTAAACTTTTTTTATTAGAATTATGGGGCAGCAATGATCGAACTCTTGACCACTTGGTCATAGAGACTCTGATACCACTATCTCAAAAACTTAAGTTTTTGGGTGGAGGATACATGAATGATTTTATTTTAAAAGTAGCATACGTAATTACTTAAAAATTCAAAAAAAAAATACTTATCATGATTTTCTAGGTACTTGTGAGAAAGGAAATTGCATTATCCCTTCTCACCATGGATTGATCTGTCATATAAATGGTTAACCCAGAAAAAGGAGGGGAAAGGAAAATTTGAAATGAAACCATCCTATCATATATGAATGAATTTATTCTTCTTGTATATAACATCAACCATTCATAATATTCCTTGGGGAACCAGGGAAGAGGAAAGGAAAAAAAAAAGGATAGAAAGCTTTTACCTGATACACCGTTGATATCAGAATTTTCTTGCTGTATAGACATCTCCATCCTCCAATGTCTGAAACCAAGTCAAGAAATGGCGCTACAATCTGGGAACAGCCATATATTTGTCAACTGTTCCTCTGCAGGGAGATATAAGGGCATTTCACATATTTATTCTGATCATCTTGCAAATGGCAGATGCAACTCAACATGAAGAAACACAAACAATTCTCGAGAGGTTGCAATGAGAAAGCCATAAAAATACAACTCAAAACGAAGAAACATAAACGATGATGATGCCCAAAAGGTTTCAATGAGAGAGCCATAATACAACTCAAAATACATAAACACAAACAACGTCCAATAGGTTTGAAACAAGATTGCTACAAAACAGATTTTCCAACAGAAAACCTTACAGATTAGACGATATCTTTTCTCCACTGAAAATTGGGTATGAGATAATGGCAGCTTACTCTCTGCAACAAAACAAAAAGAAGATTGTCAAAAACCAAAAACCAAATCATAGAAATCACAACCAGTTAATGGTTTTTGCGAAACATTGAAGCAACATACAATAAGGTAGAAAAGCTAGACAAATTTTCAGATGAATCTTTTGAGGAAATTGGTATGTTTGACAAACCTTGAAGATGAATGCCTTAATCTTAGAGAAAATTGTGTTGAAATACAAAAAAGAAAAAGAAAAAATGACATGGAAATTAAACAGAGATTCGGGAAAATGAGACAAGCCTGATTTTCATTCTTAGAATCTTTGTTCTGACAAATTGCATAGTTTTTTTAATTCTGGTTTTAAAGAATTGAGCATCAAAAGTCAACGAGAGAATTAAAGATTATTGAGATTGAAGATTTTTCTTGTGATGAATGTTTGACTCACCCAGGAACATTCATGTTCAGAGAGAAATATTTGAACGCGCTTACATGGGGCGTGTTAAATCTTGATCATGACAAAAGACGAGTATTTAATGAGCACACATTGGTATCTTCAATATCTCAACTAAGTACAACCCATAAATAGAAATTTCCAGTTTGTTTTTCTTTTATCTGACAAATTTTAAGAAAATAATTAAAAACACGGTATCATAAATCAATAGACTAACCCTCTTTTATATAATTAATTGTATTTTTTATTTTTTTAATTGGGGAATTCATTATATAGCCCTGGATTAAACATAAGGTTAGATGCGAGTTAGGTAAAGTTGGTAACTAATTATATAATTTCTAAAATAATGATTAATTGTATATTTAAAATTATAATAATGTTTTCATTTTATGGTTCATAAGATAATTGATTTTTAAAAATATAACTAATGTCTTAGTTTTGGAAATGAGCTTGAAAGTTTTATAATAAATAGATTTATTATTATTTTAAAATCAATAATAATCTAACTTAGATCATAAAAGTTTCATTTCAAACAAATAATAAAATATGAGTTGAATTGGCATGCACTTTAAAGTTGAGAGAAAAAACTTTCCACAATTGATAAGGAGTTTTATCCAATTTTTTATGGGGAACTTTGTTAAGAATATAACAAGCACTCAAAATAGCTCCCCCCACATATTATCAAGCATACCAGAACTAAGAAACATAACATTCATCATATTTTTCAAAGTTCTATTTTTTTTCCAAGCTATGCCATTTTGTTGAGGTGAATAAGGTGCAATAAACTCATGTATAATTCCATTTTTTCACGGAATTCATAAAGCCTGTTTGTATTGTATTCCCCGCCTCAATCAGATCTCAACCTTTTTATCTTGCGGGTCCAATTGGTTTTCTACTTCAACCTTGTATTTAAGAAACATAATTTCAGTTTGATCCTTTGATTTTAATAGAAAAATCTTTGTATAACGTGAGTAATCGTCTACGAACGTAACATAATATTTTTTTCCTCCTCTAATTGTACTCGTAAAAGTCTGCCAAATCTGAACGCACTATTTCTAAGAGTTCAATTTGTCCATTACTCGTAGATATAAAAGGTTTTTAAGTATGCTTTGCTTAAACACAAATAGGACACTTCGATTCATTTTCTCCCATAAAGGGTTGTAACAAGTCCATAGTTTTGAGCCATTTTATAGAAGCAAGATTTATATTTCCTAATCTACCATGCCAAAAATCAATAGACTCCGTAATATAAACAAAAGCATATGCATTGTTATTCATTTCAATACTATTTAAAACAAACAAATCATCATTCAAATAACCCTTTCCCATAAATTCTCCATTTTTAGTGATAAAAAGCTTATCAGATCCAAGCACAATTTTCAATTCAGCATTAGTAAGTACAGCCTGAGAAACCAATATGCTTTATTAAGAGAGGGGAAGTCTTGGAAAGAAGTTCAATCTGCCTTATCTTCGTTCAAGCGAAGGATTTTTCGCTTTGGCAAAAATATCAGTCATTTTGGGGAAATTTGGTATGAGAAATTTGCTTAAGCGAAGGAAAAACACTCAAGCAAATTTCAAGAAAACTTGTCTGATTTTCGCTCAAGCGAAAAATGTGTTGCTTGAGCGAAAATCTGCATGGTTAGTTTTTAAAATTTTATATCTTTAAACGTAAGGCGCACGAGGTATCTTTTTAAATCACCTTTTTGACCTAAACCCTTATAATCACTTACCCTTTAACCGTCCTAAAGAGAGAAAGAAGAGAAGATCCTTAAGACGTTGATTCTATGAGAGGAAAGACAAAAGGTAGAAGCTTTGCGCACCCCGAAGACGTGGTAGAGTCGCTTTAGAGGTGAGTATAACTCACATATTCACTAACATCCGGATTGAAATTCCCTTTCATTATCCTTATTCTTTAACCATTTTCTTGATTGATGAATGTGATTCCATGCTTTTGATGTAAAAATTGTAAATTGTGATGTTATTTGGATGCCAAAACCTTAGGGTTTAGTTAATCAGATGTCAATTGTGTCTGATTTTGATTCCAATATGATGCGATAATATGACTTTATGCTATGATACATGTTTAAGACTGTTATCTGAACTTCATACAAAGATTTTAATTCACAATTTCAATGTCATTTTCCTACTTCTTGTCATTGATAACCCACATTCATATTCGACTTTGGCCTCACAGGTCTTGAACCATCCATGTGAAAGATAAAAATAACCTCATGCCATGTTGTTTTATAATAAGATATCATGGTTAAATGGCAAGGTCTATATGACCGTAAGGGGGACGTTTGTTGTTACTCTGAGCTCAAGTTCCGCCACATGTCAAGTGAGAAGATTCATGAGCAATTTCTTTTTTTGTGTTATTATTATGCTCATTATGTGAATTGTTTTCAGAATTTGTTTCTTGACTGTTGCATGGCATTTGTATGTTTATCCTACACCTGCATGTTTCATTATACTCACCGGAACAGTAGTCTTATCACACTATTACTATTTTTATATGTGCAGGATGTTTAGTATGATTATAGCTTGGGAGACTTGGTTGACCAAGAGACGACCCTATTAGTTTATTTTAATATCACTATGTTCTTAGTCATTGGATTTTATGAGGTTCTTGGCCATTTGGTTAAGTTTTGTTTTAACCAATTGTTTTGGCTTAGAATTTCGCTCTTTAATTTTAAGGATTTTGTAGATGTTGCTTATGTAAAACGTTTTATGTAAGCTTTAGTTTTGAAGTATTTATTTTAATTATTTTTCAGATGATATTATAATGTCACGAATTATTTTCAATATTAAAGAAGATTGCCTCCAACATACATTTTTCTTTGATAAAGAAATTAGGATGTTACACTCAGAACTTAAATATGTTAGAGTCTCTACAACAATACTCAAAAGATTGAAAGAAGATGAAAAATTAGGCCTCGAGGAACATTAAAAGTGATGGTTTTGGTCCTTCAAAAATTGAAAATACACCAATTTAGTCATTGTTGCACATTTTTGCTACAGATTTTGCTACGGATTAGCTACAGATTTTCATTGATAAGGACTGAAAAATGGTATTTTCACTTTTTGAGGGACCAAATCTAACGATTTTAAATTACAGGGACTAAAATCATATCTTGCCTATATTTTAGAGACTAAAAACATATTTAACCAAAACAACTTTGTATTAATTTCTCTATTTCGTGTACATAACTCTGAAAAACATTAAATAAAATGAAAAAAAATTGACATTTTTGTAATTTAACCTAAAAAACAGCAAATGAAAATAGAAAATGTTTTTCCTCATTCTTAATGGGAGTATTTTTAAAATAAAAAAGAATGAGACTTGTAAAAGAAAAATTGTGTGTATAAAAAATAAATCCCTTTTTCACCAATCTTTGTTGCCTCTCTATTGTTTTTCAATTTTTTCCTCCACAAGCTATCCTTTGTCTCGAATTAGGGCCTATGTTGATAAACTCCTCTCCACCGCTAGTGAGGGTTAACTTTAGTTTTCGTCCCTGTACTTTAAATCCTGTGTTTTTTGTCCATAAACTTTCTAAACCCCCAAACTGTGGTCCCTACCCGTCAGTGAGACCTGTTAACCGGATGAGCTGGGTAACAAAAGTTACAGGTTAGCCTCAATAGTGGGTCTCAAATAACTGATTGATCATGTAATTAACTTTTTTTTATTAATTTTTAATTATTAAAATAATTATAATTGCTAAATTAGGGTTTTCACCTGAGAAATTTACCTGATAAAAAACTAATTTCATAATTATGGTTGTTTTAATAATTAAAAAATAAATAAAAAAGATTAATTAGATGAGTCAGCTATTTGAGGCCACTATTGAGGTTAACATATAACTTTTGTTACTAAGCTCATCAAGTTAACGGATTCACTAACGGTCAGGACCATGGTTTGAGGGTTTAGAAAGTTAAGGGACAAAAAACAAAGGATTTAAAATACAGGAACAAAGAACAAAGTTGATCGAGACTATAGAAATAAAAAACATAATTTTTCCCTAAAAAGAATATAGGGGTGAGAATAGCAAAACTGGGTGGGAAAAGTAATGGCCTCCCCTCAAATACTCTATTCAAACCTTTTGTTTGAGGCCTGCACGTTTTATGTTTGGGTCAACGGATAAACATAGCACACGCTGTATTCAGCTTGGGATTTTGTTTTATCAAGATTTGGTTGGGGAATAAGAATTGTTTTTTTTTTTCCTCTGACTTATTTTTAATTTTACTTGAATTATATAGCATTTAATATTATAAATATAATTAATTTCTTGATTTTTAATAAATTTTTTACATATTAATTTCTTAAACAAGAATACTTTTAACACACTCATTAACAAAACCCTAATTATATTACTACCACTAGTGGGCAACCTTATTTTTAATTACTTTTTCAACGATCTCCCAATTATTTTAATTGAGAAAAACAGATTCTTTTAGCTTTTTTTGTCCAATTATTAAGTATATGCAGTAACGTGATCGGCAATTTATAGTACTTGTTTCGGCTTTGCCCTCCACAACATAAAAAAAATTATAGTACTTGATATTACACTTCCATAAGTTGACATCTTCATATAAGTATTAGTGACTTTACTTTAAATCTCCAATACAAATAGTTTAAATGCTTAAATATGTTTCTACCCACCAAAATAAATTCATTTTTATTTAGTCCCCTTAATTTTTTTTTAGTGTTTTTGTCTTCACAAAATTATTCTTTTTCAAAATAATCATCATCGTTAGATTAACTTAACAATTTAGTGATGTGACTATTAGCATGTCAGCTGACGTGACAATCTTTTTCTTCAACCCCATTTTCGTGACCTAAGATATATCGTCCAGCAATTTTTAGGTCTCTGTTTATCCTTCCAATTCTTAACAACCCTAAAACTCCATTGTTATACATCTGAGCTAGGTAGACCTCACCTCAATCAAAGACTGCACCTGCTAAAAAAAGTGAATCCCTTTCACATTGTTATCACTGTCAGCACCCTCATCACCACCCTCCCCAACATCATTAATTCTCATCCTCAACTTGGCTAATGTTACTTCATTACAGCCTCATCCCTATTAGCTCATTCCACATCACATATACCACCTGATCGTGGCCGAGATCTAAGGTGGTGTTCTGAGGTACGGCTGGGTCTCCTGAGGACGTTCTGGTGGCCGCTCCGGTGTAGAGGCGCGCGGCGGGGTACCTGCGAAGGCACTCGACGCTCAAGTTAGTGAGAGGGATAATAAGGAGGTAGATCAGGGTTTTTAGATTACCTTAGGTGAGTGGGGGTGATCCCCTTATATAGCCATGTTGTGCTGTGGCAGGAGGGGACATGGCAGGTGGAGCAGGTATGCCTCCGCCGTAATTGCCAGCTCCGGCCGTAATTCCCGGTTGCGTGTGTCAGGGCCTCCCAGCTTTATTGGGGACGGCGTGGGGTGCATTAAATGCGATGAGACCTGTTAGGTGACCTATGTCTGGCCTGTAGGGATGGTAGGGTCCGAGGTCAACGGTTAGTGAAGGTTTGAGGTTGAGTATGTCGAACTAGGGATTGGTTGCTATGTAACCCTCCGCTCGGTCTCATGGTTATGACGATTGTCTCGCCCATATGTGGGGGCGTCGGCCGAGGTCTGGATCAGTTGCCCCCAGCGTGATGGTGAGCGATCGGCTCACCATCGGCGATGCAAGTTCGATGTGATAGAGTGTAGGTGTGCCTCGACCCAATAGTCCATTCGGATCAGATGACCATCGGCGTGATGGTAAGCGGTCGACTCACCATCGGCGATGCAGGTTACTAGGGATTTCGTCTTCGAGGTTTAATTGTGTTCGGTTTGATGTGATGTTGTTTTGTGGGACGAGGTATGGACGCCTACGGGGGTTCTTTCCGACCTCTCATGTCGCGTCTTGTCGCCTGTCTCTTCGTCTGCGACCGTCCTGTCGTTAGCAGTTCCTTTTTCTGACCGTTTGGGTATGATGGGACACGTGGCTGTTGCTGTTTGGAGGGTTTTCCCTTGAGACGTGCGCCCTTAAATTCTCATCATTGTGGAGACGTGCGTTACGCACGTCTCAACCGTCCTTCCTTTTTTGCCCCTTGGGGCTCGTGTGAAGTTCCCTGGTTGCCCTTGGGTTAGCGTATTAAACCCCTTTTGTCCCTTCGTGAAATGACGGGGTTGCCCCTTCATTTTGCTCTTGACCTTTGGTTTGGGGGGTGAAAGGACTCTTTTGTCCTTTGTTTAAATTTATATCAGGAGGGAGGCGTTAACCGCTCCCTCCATCTTTCTCATATTTCACCACTTTCCTCCTTCTTTGTCTCCATTTTTCTCTGAACTTTCTTCTCAGGTTCCCTTCATTGCTGCGCTGTGAAGCACGAGTTGTGCTTTCTGCTCCGATTTAAAGGGCTCTCTAAGGTGACGGTTTCTCGTGGCACATTTTTTCTTTACGGTGGCTGCTTCGTCAAGGGAAGCTCATTTTAGGTCATTTCCAGAATTCGGTGCTATGCTTCGCCGCGTCTCCACCGCTGCTTCTTCGCAAAGCTCAGGTACTACTCTCTATCTTCAACCATTTCCCTTCCATTTTACGGTGTTTTGGTTATAATGATACCCCCTGAGGGAGGGGATGGTGGAGAGGATAGTGGTGACTCTCTGGAGGTTCTTCTTGCGCCTCCAGAGTCTTGGTCGACGTCGAAACCTAAGAGGAGGCAGGCGACCGTCCAGACTGTCCGTTGTGCCCTTACTATCCCTTCTATGATCCGCCGCTACGAGAGTGCGGCGGCTTCGGCTCGTGAAGAGGTTCGCGAGCTCTCGTCGGTTGAAAGGTCGGCCTTTGTGAGAGACCTTTGCGCATCATCTTCAGAAATCGAATTAGATTCGACTGATGAGGGTGCCGAAGTCTCTAACTTAGGCTCCTTTTCTGAAGGTGTTAGGTATTGCTACATGGACGTTGCAAGCACCAGCGGAGAAGTTACTAGTCGTGAGATGAGGGTTCAGGACCGTTATGCCTGGGTCGATGCCGAGGTACTCGGGACTGTATCCCATTATTGTGGGGAGTCCGAGGCGACTCTTCGGGCGAGCTTATCTGTGTTGGACCCAGATTATGAAGAGTTGTATACCGTCTCACCTCCACAGGCCTCGGACCGGGTATGTCACCGCGGGGAAACGAATGCCGGGTTCATGTTCTTGTATGCCTTCGTCGTCCATCGACTGAAGGTGAGGTTTCCCTTCTCAGAGTTCGAACGGTCAATTTTGAAGCATTATCGCCTTGCGCCGACCCAACTCCATCCGAACGCCTGGGCGTTTGTCGAGTCCTTTGAAGTTCTCTACGACAACCTGGCCATTACGCCGACCGTTCTGCTCTTCTCTCATTTTTTGACGTTTGTCCGAGGAAGGCTGGGGAAAGAGGATGGGTGAGCTTTCGTGGCCATAATGACCGACCGCTGTTGACTTTGTACGTGGATTCAGCGAAGTCTTCGGGAGTTTCTTTTAAGAGAGATTTTTTAAGGTCGTCCCTAAGGGCGGGGTCCTTCCATTTTGGAGAAGTTCTTGGGAGGAGAAGGAGCCGACCTTTAGTATCTATTGGGACAGTCGTCATTACGATTGGGGTCCGAAGATGTATGCTACAACGTACGACCGACTGAATCCTTTTGAGCAAGAGGCGTTCTACCTCCTCAAAGAAGCTATTAAGGAGAGAGGCGGCGAGCGTTTTTCATCTCGACTGTTAATAGATACGTTGCCCCGGCCAGCTGACGGTGGCCTTAGGTCGGTTGGGGCATTATTTTATTTTATCTTATGTTTTTCTTTCTGGATCTATCACTTATGTTTTTGCTTTCTGTTACAGAGGAAGAACAGATGAAGATTTCTGATCTTTTGAAGAAGGCCAAGGCCATTGGGGTTGATGACCCGAAGGCGAAGGATTCCAAGAAGAGGAAGGTTGTTGAGGGGTCGGCCACATCACTTTCTAACAGCCAGAGCTTGCCTCTTCCTCAATCGGCCGCAGGGCCTGTCAAAATTTCGGATCCTCAGGCCGATCGTGCACCTGCTTAGGTGGAGGGCGATCGGAAGAAGAAGAAAAGTAGGGCCATTACAGTAAAGTCCCCCGAGGGTCCTAAGTCCGATGGGGGTTCTTCGTCCGGGGTTCCGGTGCTAACCAAGGCATGATCTTTGAAGACAGTTTTACCCCGGACCATCCTGCCGTGGCCTCTCAATTTTACACGGAAGAGATCCGACAGAAGTTTGTGAAGGGGGAATTTGATATTGATGCGGTCGTCCGGGATTCCCAGGTCACGTATCTTCAACAGATTAGCTTGCTTCAGTTTATTGAGAAGGACATGGTCCCTGCGGCTAGGAGGGCAAAAGAACAGTATGATAAAGCCTTGAAGGCTTCTACGTCGGCCTCTGAGGAGTGTGCCAAGCTGAAGGCCGAGAAGGAGGCCCTCACGGTTCAGTTGGGGACCGTGGGGAAGGAGAAACAGGATCTGGAAAAGAAGGTAGAGAGCCTCGGCAAGGATCTGGAGGTGGCCGAGGAAAAACGGAAGGAGGATCTGAGGAAGCAGAAGGAAGAGCATGATGCCGAGGTTGCTGAACTTAAGAGGAAGCTGGAGGCGGCTATAGAGGGTGAGCGTCAGTCGGTTGCTGACACGTTGAAGTATGTGAGGAAGGCCTTTGATGTTGCCATCGAACAGGTGAAGGCCCGCAACCCTACCTACAACCTCGACCTTCGAAGTCTCTCCTATGAGTACGAGGTTGTTGATGGTGTCATCGTCCTAGATGATGGAAAGGGGGAAGAAAATTGAGATTCCTCCTGAGGGTCTTCCCTCTACTACCGCCGCTCGGACTGACGCATGATGCTGCTTCTCGCTTACTTTCTTGTTTAGGATTTTCTTTTTTGTACCTTTTGATCGGCTGCGGCCTTAGTTTGAAATGACATTGGTCTTTTCTTATTATCACTCGTCCTACATGTTTTTTGGCCATTTATTTTCCTGCTTATTTTGCGTGGTTCTTTGTTTTTCGGATTAGGGTTTAAGCAACCGTCTGCACGCATATTGGCGTGGCATCGTGCCCCTGCGTGTCTTTTATTTGTCCGATCGTCTGCGTGTCGTATATTGTTGTGTTACTTCCGCGATCGCTTTGAGTCGAGGGACCCTCGGTTTTCAAGTCGGGGTTTTAACTGTTGATATAGAGACCCTCGGTTTTCAGGCCGGGGTTTTATTGTTGAAAATTTATGCGGAAAGGCACTTCGGCCAATTCATTAAACTGATCATGGACAAGTTTACAATGCTTCGGGTCACCAGATCCATGTGTTTAACTGAAGTATACTCGTAGGTTCTGGGTATTCCAATGTCGCGGGATCTCGTCCCCCCCGAGCGTTTCCAGGCGGTATGCTCCTTTCCCTGTTGAAGTAGTAACGCGATAGGGTCCTTCCCAGTTGGGTGCTAGCTTCCCTTGCTGCGCATTCTTTCCTCTGATGTCGGCCCTTCGTAGGACGAGGTCTCCGACCTTGAATTTCCTTTCAATCACCTTCTTGTTGTATTTGGTCGCTGCTCTCATTTTGGTCGCTTCTTCTCGGACATGATCTATGGCTCGTCGTTCCTCCAAGAAATCTAACTCTTCTCTGAGTAGGAGATCATTGTTGCCTTCATCATGGGTGCTGGTTCTCCAAGTAGGCTCTCCTATCTCGACTGGAATAACGGCCTCGACCCCATGAGCTAATCGGAAAGGAGTTTCTCCGGTGGACGAGTGTGGGGTTGTCCGATACGCCCAGAGGACGTGGTCTAGCTGTTCTGCCCATCTTCCCTTTGACTCATCTAGCCTCCTCTTTAGTCCTCGCAGAATGACACGGTTTGCTGCCTCGGCCTGCCCATTTGTCTGTGGGTGTTCCACCGATGTGAAGTGTTGTTTTATTTTCAACCCATCTAGTAGTTCTCTGAAGCCTTTGTCTGTGAACTGAGTGCCGTTATCGGTGACCACTGCCTTTGGGATCCCATATCGGCTGATGATACTTCTGTAGAAGAACTTCTGAATCTGAGCAGAGGTGATGGTTGTCAGGGGCTCAGCCTCGATCCATTTGGTGAAATGGTCAATAGCCACAATCAGGAATTTCACTTGACCTGGTGCTGGGGGAAAAGGTCCGAGAATGTCCACTCCCCATCTGAAGAAGGGCCATGGGGTTGAGGTGGTGGTCATTTCTTCTGCTGGGGCATTGTGGAAGTCCGCATGTCTTTGGCAGGGGCCACACTTCTGGACATGTTCGGCTGTGTCTTTTTCCATCGTGGGCCAGTAGTAGCCGGCCTTTAATGCCTTCTTGGCCAACGATCGTCCCCCGAGATGTTGGCCACAACTTCCTTCATGGATTTCTGCCAAGACATAGCTTGCTTCGCTGGGGGATAGGCACTTGAGCATGGGGCATGAGAAGCCCTTTTTGTAGAGGCGATCGTTGACCAGTGTGTACCATGCCGAGGTTCGCTCGACCTTCTTTGCTTCCTTTCGCTCTTCTGGCAGCGTTCCATCGCGCAAGTAGTTCATGATCGGGTCCATCCAGCTGGTATCCTGGTCGACCTGCATGATTTGCTTCCTTTCATTGATACTTGGTTCAGCAAGTGTTTCCTGGATCACTGATCTGTTGTTCCCCGACTTTCTTAGTACTTGCTAGACTTGATAGTACGTCGGCCCTGGTATTCTGTTCCCTCGACACATGTCGAAATTCGATCATCTTGAAAGAGTCGGATATCTCTTTGACCTTGTTCAGGTATTGCTGTAGGATGGGTTCACGAGCTTGGTATTCTCCGTTAACCTGGGAGATCATGAGTTGAGAGTCACTGCACAAGATAACTGCTTTGGCTCCGAGGTCTTTGGCAAGGCTTAATCCTGCCAGACAAGCTTCATACTCGGCTTGGTTGTTCGAGGTTTTGAATTCGAACTTAAGTGATTGTTCAATGGTCACCCCGGTGTTGTCTTCCAATACCACTCCCGCTCCAGCTCCTTTGGTATTTGACGATTTGTCCACATATATGGTAGATTTGTCCTTTTGATTCTCCGTCATCTCTAGGATGAAATCGGACAGGACTTGCGCCTTGATAGCTGCTCGTGGTTCATAGGAAATGTCATGTTCTAAAAGCTCGATCGCCCAGGTGATCATCCGGCCGGCTAGGTCGGGTTTGTGTAGGATTGACCTGATGGGTAGGTCTGTTCTGACTGTGATGGGATGGACTTGAAAGTATGGTCGGAGGCGTCGTGCAGCTGAGATGATTGCAAATGTCGCTTTCTCCAACTTCTGGTATCTAAGTTCTGGTCCTTGAAGGCTTTTGCTTGTGAAGTACACTGGGCTTTGGTTGCCTTTTGATTCTTTTACTAGAACAGAGCTGATGGCCTCTTCTCCTACCGACAGGTATAGGTACAGTCTTTCCCCAGGGTGGGGCTTCACCAAAATCGGTGGTTTAGTTAGAGAGACTTTAAAGCCTTGAAAAGCCTCTTCACATGCAGGGCTCCAGTCGAACTGTTGTCCTTTCTTCAAGAGAGGGAAGTGATTTGTGTGCCGATCGGGCAAGGAAACGGGTTAAGGCTTCTATTCTCCTTGTCAATTGTTGTACTTCTTTCACTGACGTTGGGCTTTTCATCTCTAGGATGGCTTTGCATTTCTCTGGGTTAGCTTTTATTCCTCTGCTCGTCAACATGTATCCGAGGAAGTGACCGGCTGGAACTCCGAAAGTGCATTTGAGGGGATTTAACCTCATGTTATGTTTTCTCAGCCGGTGGAAGACCTTCTCTAAGTCGGCTAAGGGATCTGCCCCCTCTGGGGTTTTTACGATGATGTCATCCACGTACACCTCTACGACCTCCCCGATCAGACCATCGAATACTTTTGTCATCATCCTCTGGTACGTTGCCCTGGCGTTCTTTAGGCCGAATGGCATCATGGTGTAGCAGTAGGTTCCATCGTCCGTAAGGAATGCCGTTTTTTCCTCGTCATGAACGTACATGGGAATTTGGTTATAACCAGAGTAGGCATCCATGAATGAAAGGAAACGGTAGCCAGAGGAGTCGTCTACTAACCTGTCAATGTTTGGCAACGGGAATGGGTCCTTTGGGCATGCTTTGTTGAGGTCAGTGTAATCCACGCACATTCTCCATTTGCCGCTCAATTTTTTGACCAGGACGACGTTGGCCAGCCAGGTTGCATACCGGATTTCTCTGATGAACCCTGCCTTTAGCAACTCGGTCGTCAGTTCCTTGATCACTTGTTGCCTTTCTGGTCCCATTCTCCTTTTCTTCTGGGCAACCGACTTCAACCGGGGGTCGACCGACAGCTTGTGGCAGCAGAAATTCAAGTCGACTCCCGGCATGTCGGCTGCTGTCCATGCGAACAAGTCGACATTGTCCATCAGAAGCTTCTCCATCCTGTTCTTGAATTCTGGTGGGAGGTGACTTCCCATCTTGGTATTTTGCCCCTTTTCCTTCCCGACGTTTATCGGGACAGTCTCTCCCTCTGGGGAAGGTCGTTCCGCTCCTTGGCCTTCTTCCCCGGAGTCAACCCTCGGATCTAGATCAACAAGGGAAACATTGTGTCTTGCTTGGCGGGCCGGGGGTTTCGCACTTGGTGGGGGGTTTCTCTTCAAGCTTAGGTTGTAGCAACTCCTTGCCATCTGCTGGTCTCCCCTAACTGTTGTCACTCTCCCATCTCTTGTAGGGAACTTCATTGCGAGGTGCAATGTGGAAACTACTGCTCCTATCGCATTGAGGCTTGGTCTCCCCATTATGGCGTTGTATGAGCTCTTACACGGGACCACAATGAACTTAGTTTTGATTGTCTTGCTTCCTTCCTTACCTGTCAGAGTGACAAGTGCTTCCATCTAGCCGAGGGGCTAAATACGATCGCCTGAGAAGCTGACAAGGTCACTGTCATAGGGTAACAGGTCACTCCGACTGATCCCCATCTGTTCGAAACAGTTCTCATAGATGATGTCGGTCGAGCTTCCCTGGTCTATTAACACTCTTTTTACCTCGGCGTTGGCGATTACTGTAGTGATCACCATCGGGTCATCGTGTCCGGGCACGGTGTCCCCGAAGTCGCTGCTGTCAAATGTGATGGTTGGGGTTGGAGGGGGCTTTTCATGTCGGTGGGATCTGCGGTGGTCGTCCTCTACGTGTTGTACCTCTTTCAACGCCCTTTTCCTGGAATTGGACGAGCTTCCGCCACCTCCAAAGCCTCCTGCAATCATGTTGATGGTGATTCGAGGTTGGGGTTGGTCCCGATCCTTCCGCGGAGTGCCGTCCCGAGGCTTCTTGTCCGACGCCCCACGACTTCTTGGTGATCGGGAACAGTGTCGTCTCCTTTCATGCCCCGGGGGGGGAGTGTCGGTCTCGCCGCCGCTCGCCTTGTCCACGGCTGCTCCATTTGGGTTTGTCTTTTCTCACATACCGTCCCAGATTTACCTCTCGGATTAGTTGTTCAATGGCATCTTTGAGCTGGTAACAATAATCAGTATCATGTCCATGGCTTTTATGGAAGGCACAATATCGGTTCTTGTCTCCCTGGGGTGATTTGATAGGTGGGGGGCGCTTCACTTCAGCTAACTCTGCATTGTGTACCTCCTTCCAAATCCTGGAAAGGCTACTATTGAGAGGGGTGTAATTACCCTCGTAGCGCCCCCTGAACTTTTTCTTTTCTTCTTTCCTTTTCTTCCTGCTCCTTTCTTCTTTTTCAGGCGCTCGGCCCTCTTTCGGGGTTACTGACTTGCTCGTCCCTTCCAGATGCAGTTCCTCATTTATGAATTGGGCCACTCGTTCCCTAAAGGTCGTCATGTTGTGAACTCGGATTCTTCTGAGTGAAATGTCAAGGGGTGTTCCTTTGCGCAACGCTTCGACCACACAATGTAGTTGAACTTCATCTGCGACATTGGGCGTAAGGGCTATCTCCTTGTATAAATGGGCCAAGAAATCTCGCAACGTCTCGGACTCCCCTTGCTTGACCTTCGCAAGAGTGTGGGAATCTCGGGGTATCTGGTTGGCATACTGAACCTCTTAGCGAATGCTGCCCGCGAGGTCGTCCCATTTGTCCACCGAGTTCTGGGGGAGTGTTCTAAACCAAGTCAAGGCCTCTTCGTCCAACGTTCGAGAGAAGCTTTTGCACATGATGTCTTCTTGGGTGCCTAAGAACAACATCTCGTTGAAGAATCGGTCTAGGTGTCGGCCCGGGTCGGTCTCTCCAGTGTACAAACTGATGGTGCTGAAGGGACGGAGGAAACGATCGGGTATCTCGACCTGGGCAAGTCTCGCCGTGAAAGGGTGCGTAAAGGGCCGATGCAAAGTTATAAGATTCGGGATTCCTGGTGCTGTGACCACAGGCGTGGCTGTGATGGACGTTCCAGCAACTGCTACCGGGGTTGCCTGGGGCGTGACCGGGGTGACAGTCGGGTTTGCTTGTACCGCAACTGGGGTGGCTTGTGCTTCGCCCTCTGCTTCCTTGATCGGACCGGGGGTGACGGCTTTTGGTGTTTCTTCCTGGTCCTTTTTGGCCGATGCTCCATGGGTGTCGGCGCGCACTGAGGGAGTTCCACGTCGGCTACGTCCGCGCGTCTGGCTCATCCGCTCGGTGTGATATTCGGACGACGAGATTTCGTCCGACGAGGGTTCAATGGAAGTATAACTTGACTCCTAGGATGGCAGGTCCCTGGTATGGTACGTCCTTCTGGAGGTGGTACTCCTTCTACTCACTTCTCTCCGGCGGGATTTCCTTCGTGGCGCGGCAGGGAGCATGGATTCAAGGTACTTGATCCTTCTCTCTAGTTCTTTCACAGTTCTATCCTTCTTCTTTCTCTTTGGGGGGGGAGAGGGTCTCCTCCCTACTGCCGGAAATGGCTTCCTCCTTTCTTCTGGTTCTCCTGGAGTGCCTCTTTCTCCTGGTGATGTCTCCGGGAGGCTTCAAATGGTAACTCTCAGATGACCCACTGGTATGCGCAGATGGGGGTGGTTCCTGGGGGGTAGCTCTCAAGGTGTGACGGTGGTCCGTCGTAACCTCCGCTCCTGTCTTTGGTGCAGCTCCGGTGAGCTGCGGTGGCTGGTTGTTAGTGGTTGCGTCCATCCTTGGTTCTTCGTGGTATAAACCTTGATCTCAGCGCAGATGGTAGAGTTGGTGGGGTTTCTTTTACCAGATCCCCACAAACGGCGCCAAATGATCGTGGTCGAGATCTAAGGTGGTGTTCCGAGGTACGACTGGGTCTCCTGAGGACGTTCTGGTGGCCGCTCCGGTGTAGAGGCGCGCGGCGGGGGTACCTGCGAAGGCACTCCGACGCTCAAGTTAGCGAGAGGGATAATAAGGAGGTAGATCAGGGTTTTTAGATTACCTTAGGTGAGTGGGGGTGATCCCCTTATATAGCCATGCTGTGCTGTGGCAGGAGGGGACATGGCAGGTGGAGCAGGTATGCCTTCGCCATAATTGCCAGCTCCGGCCGTAATTCCCGGTTGCGTGTGTCAGGGCCTCCCAGCTTTATTGGGGACGGCGTGGGGCGCATTAAATGCGATGAGACCTGTTAGGTGACCTATGTCTGGCCCATAGGGATGGTAGGGTCCGAGGTCAACGGTTAATGAAGGTTTGAGCTTGAGTATGTCAAACTAGGGATTGGTTACTATGTAACCCTCCGCTCGGTCTCATGGTTATGACGATTGTCTCGCCCCATATGTGGGGGCGTCGGCCGAGGTCTGGATCACCACCCTTTGTAGGTACTTCACACACTCCGTTACAACAAGCACAATAAATAGAACAAAACAAAGATGTAGAGCAACAGAAATGATGGTTCCTAAGAGACAATGGACAATATTAAGGGGGATGTTTTGTAAAGCGTAATTCATTTTTCATTTTTCAGGTTTGAAAAACAATTTTTTCATTTATTATGAATTTAATAAATTATTAAATTTATTAATTGACAAATATGCCACATAAGAGTGAGAATGCAATATAAGTTTTTGCAAAATGAACACATCAACAAGACTACCATCAACTCTAACGACGAGGACTATTTTAAAAAAAAAATAATTTTGTGAGGATGAAAAATTAAAAATAAAATTTAGGGAGGACTAAAAACATGATTCAGCCTATAAAATGGCGCATTTAAAAATAATAAAATGACGTACTTAAATAGAGTAAAATAATTAATGAGTTTGTGAATCCATTAAAAATGATATATTTAATGAAGTGTTTTGATTTATTTTTTTCAATTAAAAGTCATGGAGAAATTAATTGTTGCAAAAAATATTAGGTGATCAAAATTATAAATTGAATCATAGGGTCAGTCTAGTTTCACCAGTGACACACATCTTACTCACTGTTAGATTTAAGTTATATTGATTGAAGGGTTAGGATTAATTATCTAAAATCTGTTGTGTATTTTTTTCATTTATTCAACATTGACCTTTCCATTAAGATTATAAAACTGGTTGAATTTTTATAAATTGTTGTCTGCACCATTATAGTACTCACTACATTGATTGGCCATTTTCTCTGGGTAGTATAACGCACTAATCCCGGTGGCGTAGGAAACTCAAGAGTCACTGGTACGGTGAAGTCTATCTCTGGGATTAACGGGAGGCTGGGGTGAGTAATGATGATACGAACCTCCCCGGTAAACACGCATCTACTGGGGATGTCCGTCACCCGCCAAGTACCCTTGGGCATCCATCTCATCTGTACCCTCATCGACGACATAGTGATGATCTCCAATGCCGGCTATTGACGTGGCGGAAGAGATACAATAACCAATACAGAAAGGAAGGGTGAGAACACATCACATGAACTCACAACACATATGATATAGTAGACTAGAGCACACACACAGAAATTCCACACAATTCAACCAACGAGTGAATACAATTCATATCATCATGATGCACACAGATTAATGTATACTTGCAACTACAATATCATAACTAATGCATGAGGGCCCGGGGAAACATCACTATCCATAGTGCACACAGCAACTGCCCGACCATATATGTACAACGTATCAGGAGTTAGAGTCTGTACTAGTGCCGGTACAAAGAGCATTGCTCATATATTTTGGCCAAATCATTTTATCCGTCGTCCAGACAATCTCAACTGACCCCGAAAATCATGAGAGCGACAGGAATAGCTAAGTTGGGTTCCACGATCTCGACTGTAGGGAGCTAACCTACGTCCTTTGAGATCCTCCGGGAGCTAGGCTATCCTCAGGGCTGGCATCCCTTTTGAGGACCCGCTGGCGTTCTTTGCAAAACCCAGTGCACCCTTCCCAACCAATTTCACATTGTACCAAGTGTCACTGCCATATTAGGTTGTAAGGTTTTTCACCTTGAACATCATCAATGATTTATGATGCATGTCATACAACAATGCTTCACAGCATACACATCCTTGCAGGCAAAGCCCATTGAATCATTCTACGTCACCACCTTCCCGTGGTATGGCCTGATTTAGTGTCTTCCCTTCACAAGGAAAACCAAACCCCATCTCGGGTTAAGACCGCACTCTCTCACTAAGCTTCTCAAGTCTTATGCAGAAAGAGTGTGTTGGTTATAAACTTTTAAGGTAGATTGTACTAATGTTTTTCTTTAAATTGATGATCACTTTCACTTAAGTCCTATAGCTTACTAAGACTTATGATTGTGTTTTATGAATAGTATTACCTATCTTAATCCATCTTGTATGTCTAATTAAGACTAGGTTTAACCCTTAATTATGATTAGTCTTCCTTAATTAAACTGTAATTAATCTTAATTCTCCTTAATTAAGTCATAATCTTTACTTAGGATCCTAATTAATTCCTAATTATCCCTTAATCTCTTCTTTAATCTTAGATTAAACTTTTAATTACATTTGATTAAGGTTAATCACAATTAATTAGTTCTTAATCATCATTAAGTCTTAATTACTTGACTAATACTTCATTAGTGATTAATAATTAAGATTAAGGTTAATCTTTATTAGGGTTAATTAACTTTAATCTTAATTAATTATCCTTTACTTGATTAACTTAGGTAGATTAGATTAATCAACTTAGACAAGTTGGATTAGTTAAGCCCACTAATAAATTTCTAAGTTTTAGTCTTGATGGGTTGGATTAGAGTTGAAGTCCAACTCTAATCTAAGCCAAGGTCCATAAAATATTTTTTGTTGACTTTTAAAGGGTCTTTGACCTTTTTTTAAGGCATCCGAATTTAGTTTGTAGAATTTACCAAAATTTTATTTCCATTTATATTAGTTACTACTTTAAATGATTATATTTTCTTTTGCTTATTGGGCCACTAGGGCCCATAAACACTTAAACATTTTTCTCATGACCAACTCAAAATCAAACCAAGACTTTCATGAGTTCCTCATGAACATACTCAAGAACATGAAGAACAAGGATGAACACCATGAATGTCCATCAAGAACACCAAAATCCAACCATTTCCAAAATTCACCAAATTCAAGCATGATCATCCACTGGCATTTAAACCAAGCAATATCATACCAATTCATCAAAATACATCAATTAACATTATCAAGTTCACATTTTTGTTCATAGGTTCAAAAATACCATTTTCATGATTCAAGCACACCAATCAATTTTACAATTTCAAACAATCACATGCATGTACTTAGATAAATCATCCAAGCATATTACAACCATCAAATAAAATTTTTAAGACATGCAGCCCCATTAACAAGTCAAGGCCGAACCCATTCAAGGAGAAAGAGGAAAATTTTTCTAACAAATTTCTAGACTTGCATGCATCCAAAACCACCAAAGGAACACATTTTAAGCATCATAACAATTTTCAAAACACACATACAACCCACAAGCAAAAAGCCGAACCATTCCCTCAAGGGAATAGGTTCCAAGAATCCTTTTTTTTAGGAAAAAGAGTTTAGAGACAAGGATTAAGGGTAATCCTTAACTCTAGTCACCAATCCTACTAGAGTTCAAGGTTCTCCCCCCTCCTTTACCTAAGGAAATTCTTCAAGAAAAAGGTGCAGCCACAACTTCAAAACAGCCCCTTCTTTGAGTTCCTTTGATCACCAAAGCAAGAATCTACAAGGTTGGAGGCTAGATTTTTTTGAAGCTTAAGGTTCCAATGGAACCTTGAGCTTAGAAGTGATGGAAAGAAAATGGAAGATAGAGAGAAAGGGAGAGGGGTCTCACGGCTTCTATGGAGACAAATGAGGAAATGAGTTAGTTTTGCATGTTGGTTTTGGAAGACGATGGACAAGTGTAGTGGGTTTTCATGACATTAAAGCTTTCTTTCTTACTTAATTTGACACTTGGCTTAAGAATGGGTGTGAAGTTAACAAGTGTCTCACATGCACACTCCCACACTCACACGGCCTTGGGAGAAGGAAAAGGAAGGACGATGCAGATTTTTCTGGCCCGGATCAAGAGTATTCGGGTCCGGTTCCAGGAAAAGTAGGGGTAAAATGGTAATTTTGCACTAAAATTCCAAAAATTCCCAAAAATTCTAGAAAAATAGCAAATTCATTCCTAACCTTATAAAAACCAATTTTGATGATTAAAAATAATTTTAATCACTCAAAATTCAATAAATCACACAATAAGGCACATAAGCAAAAATGTGGGTGTTACAGATATAATTCAACAGGTTGAGTAAAATGATTTTGAAATAGTTTTATGTGATAAACAGGGTCGTTTTGCTGCGTAGATTTATAATATCACTTTTCAGAACCCTCCTTTGTTAGTTAAAACAGAAAGTATAGAGATAAGGGTTGAGAAAACTTAACCAAGAAATTTATCCCGGTTCACCCACTAACACAGTGAGCTACGTCCAGTCCCAGGGCAAACACACCACTGGATTTTCACTAACTGATCAAATACAAGTATTATTTGAACACCTAGCCTCTTCAGGCTCTAAACACCCAAGTATTATTTGAACACACAACCTTTCCAGGCTAAAAACCCAAGTATTGTTTGGACACAACCTCTTCAGGCTAAAACAGAGTACTGTTTGAAAGATTAAGCTTAAACTCTGAAACTATACAAGTTTAGAGCTTAAACTAGGTAAGATGTACAGATAACTGAGTAGAACGCAAGATAAGAAGTTGTTGTACAAATGGAAACAATGAAACAGATGAATGTAAGTTTGAGCAGCGTTTCAGCAAGTTCATTTTCTCTGTGTTTTCTTAATTGTTTCTGCATGGAGACTTGTATATATAGAGTGGGAAACTTCAGTCCGTTGTGCTCCATTTGATTTCACGTTGTGAGATAGCATTTAATGCAAATGCTCTCGTTGAGACACATAGCTTGGAACCTCTGCAGTAGCAGGTAGTAGAGTCAGCAGCACATGCTTCACTTTTTCTGAGCAGATTGTATTTCACAGCAGACTTTGCCTTTTTGGTGAGAGAAATTTGAAATATGCCAAAAAGCAAGTGTTCTGACTTTCCAGAAGAATGAGAAGCACAAGCAATTGTGACAGCTATGGTTGACTTGAGTCTTCAAGGAGAATAAGCAAAGAAATCCATTTTCAAGAAGTACAGGCTTCAGTACGACGTCTCACAACTTCAGGAGGTTCTCTGACTTCAGCAGGTTCCTCTTCTTCAGTAGGTTTCACCACTTCAGAGAGTTGAACCACATCATAGCATTGCTTCAGCAGATACCTTCTGAAACACTGAAAACCACCTTCAGCAGAAACTGTTCTTTCTCATAAGAATGTTAACCAAATTTGTTATTCATTAAAACTTAGGGTTATGAGACTTAAAACATTATTAGCCTATTAATAACATTTTGAGACTCAACACATTCATCAATGTAAAAGGAGTATCATCCACAGTAATTTAAATACAAGTTCAATTTATGAAGGGAAACAACATGAACATATTTTGAGACACACATATTTTGCTCTTAGAAACCATAAATTTATCAGAAGTATATTATAGAAAAAACCATATAGCCTCTCGACATTATCTTATGTACAAAGACGATGTCATTCCCAACAGCGTGCAGCGCCTTTGTAGCATTGGTGCATGATAACCTTGTTTAATTCGTTACCATTTTAATGTCCCTGGGATCTTGTCCAGATTCATATGCAGCTTCACCTTCTCCCATCAGAGCAGAGAATTCACATTCTAAAACATGGCTTGTAGAATGCTCTTTTGACTGCTCTAATTTTGGTATGCGAAATTATAGTTACCCAAATATTAGTTTTGAACATGAAACTAGATGTTATGTAGTCGAACGACTTACAAATGTTCATATATATTTCTACCATATTCCCTACCTTGAACGAAATGAATTTTTAAGATACATTTTTAGGAGACAATTGTATTTAACAAACAAAATCACAACATGGTCCACGAAATACAAAAAAAAAAAAAAAAAAAAATACCTGGACCGAACCTTAATGTAATTCACATTTCAAAAATTGATTGAACTATTACTTCCAAATTTTCAATTCCTAAATAAAATCAAGAGTTAACTAAATCAAATATATCTAAAGGAAACAACAATCACTTTGCTATTAATCGTGTATGATACTGATGATTAATTGACTAACATTTTCAGCTATGGTGTTAAGTGATAATCGACAACGATTATATACGCAACTAGATATGGAAAAAAAGTAATTACTTTAGAAATGGTTACAATGAAACATAAAAATGAAATAGAAATGATATACACACCGATAATGGCGGGGATCCATGGAACGATGATTTCTTGGTGAGTGTAGGTCGGGAAACCCTTCAAGGGCCCAAATAGGGGTCAAGGGAAAATTGGTTTACAAAAGGAATAATAGAGTTCTATATATGAAAAAATAATTCACGAGGATGTAACGCTCCAAAAACAATTTCTTGGAGACTGAAAATTCAAATGTGCGATTAAAGTATTTTGTGTGGGAATCAATGACTTGTATTGAGAACTATGTTAAACAGTGGTTCAGTTGTGAACCATCATTAATCCCCCTTTGTTTAACATTAAAAAATAAGTGGCTGATATTGAATGTCTGTAATCAAGAAACTCCCTTGAAGTCATGTAGTGACATGCCTATATATAAGTTCTCACTTTAGCTTTATCAAGTTAAGAGACAATAACATATGGATCAGTCATCACCAACATTGTGGCACGGTCCACATCGTTGGTGTGTCACAGGTTTTTTGCTTTGCGCATTCAAGCTCCAGAATAGGAAGACATTACCACAAGGATTGAGCCACGGCACAACACTTTTTCCTTGTGTAAACACACAAAATTGTCCCTGTTATTTATCTTAGAATCATTTTGTAACTTGGTTTTGCTTTATTAAAATTCAATTTGGAGCAGTAAATTAATTTATAATTAGAAGTTTAAAATAAAATAAAATATGATGGTATGTAAAAGAATTAAAAGAAGAGGAATATAATCAACTATATGGAATGAATGATGAAGAGAAATAATTGGGTAGAAAGTTCCTGTATTTATCTTGGCCTTTAGCACTTTTAACTTTTCCTTGATAGTTAGGCCAGAAATACCAGTGTCTTTTCTCATTTCCTCAAGGTCAAATGCGCCCCACCAATCTATATGATCTTCTGTCAGGAGATATTTTGCGATTAGACAAACACGTTTGGACGTAATCATTTTGATTCTGGATCCAAGCTAGCATTAATGCACTGATAGACTTTCCTCTCCCTACCTATGTCACCAACATCAAAAGGGAATCTAGATGGAAATCGCATAGGTTGAACTACGACAATTTAATTCAGTTTTGACCTGTGAGCCAGCTTTCTTACTATTATGATAGTGTACCTCACGTGACCATTTACAAACTTTTTATGCCCTTTATATACGCCTTTAAGAAAAGACTCTGGTTAACAAAGCTACAATATTAATTTAACATATCATCTAATTTTCGCTTTATAGTGTAATGTGCAATTTCCTGTTGGATCTCTTGACAATCATCAAAGTAAAAGGAGTATCATCCATAACAATTTAAATACAAGTTCAATTTATTGAAGGGAAACAACATGAACATATTTTGAGACACACATATTTTGCTCTTAGAAACCATAAATTGATCAGTACTATATTAAAGAAAAAAACCATATAGCCTCTTGACATTATCTTATGCACAAAGACGATGTCATTGCCAACATCGTGCATCGCCCTTGTAGCATCTCGCTCAAGCGAGAACAGCTCATCGCTCGCTTGAGCAAGAGTCCACTTATAGCTTTAAAAGATTTAATTAGGTCTCGTTCTCATTCATCATTCTTCTCCTTTTTCCACCAAATTAGAGAGAGAAAAAGAGGCTTTAGTGAGAGGAAGTCCCATTAAAAATCAAGGAAGGTCCACACTCCTCAAGATAAAGTTCCCTTTTGGTTCTCCTCATTCCCAACATCCCTCCTTCTCCATCTTTTATCTACTCTCAAGGTGAGTGTGATCACACACTCACTCTCATGTCAGTAAGTAGTTCTTTGGATGATCCCCTTCTCTCTTCCCATTCTTGTAATTGATGATTAGTTGTTTAATTGGTTGTTATTGACATATTAGTCTTGTTTGATGAGATGCTAATGACATGTACCCCTAGGTATTGTTAGGGTTTTAGGAAATATGCTTGGAATGACCATGCACTCATACTTATCTTCATGTTCTTATGTTTACTGGTGATGATTCACATTCCTAACCCTAATCATGATCAAGAAGAGGTTTTGGGTCTTAGGACCTCATGAAAGTGTTGAGTCTCAAAATATTATTGAATGATTAATAATGTTTAAGTCTCATGACCCTGAGTTTTAATAATTAACAAATTTGGTTAAGTTTCCTGAAAGAAGGAACAGGTTCTGCTAAAAGGTACTTTCTATGTTTCAACAACCGTTTGAAGGAGCAACTCTCTGAAGTCATGCAACCCTCTGATATGGTGCAACCTTCTGAAGAAGAGGAACCTACTGAAGGATCAAGACCTTCTGAATCCAGTAAACCTTCTGAAGACGAGAAACGTCGTACTGAGACTTGTATCATTTTGGAAAAGAGTTTTTCTGCTGATCCTTTTTGAAGACTCAAGTCTTTCATAGCTCTCTGCCAGCTGTCTGCACTTCACTTCTTCTGGAAAGGCAAAACATGAACTTTTTGGCATATTTCAAATCACTGTTCACCAAAAAGGCATTTCCTGCTGTGAAAGTACACTTTGCGCTGCTGACACCTGAAGGGAATCAAGCATGTGGTCAGGGTGCAGCGGAATAAATGGATTCCCTCCCTTGTTATGATCGTTAATTCGAAAACATGAATTAAGGCATAAAAGCTATAAACAAAAGGTTGTACCTTTTAAGGATTACGAACGAGGTAATAGCAGCCACGTCTCTAGTGGTGTCCACGCCAACAGCCAAACTAGGAAACCCTCCTCAACTCGGCTAGTAGCGTTTAGAGAGTAAGAGCGACTGCTCATCTGTCTAGGGTAATGCATCTTTTATGCTATATTTATAAAGTGGTGGCTAGGGTTTAACCCCTCACTCTACTAACCCTAACATATATGGGTCTGGTCTATTATGTTATAATTCTAATCAAATTAGAATTATTATCTTTTCCTAGAGGCTTGTTGTATGCGTGAGACCCAATAGGCTTTTAATATTTGGTTATGATATTAAAATAAAACCCTTTTATATTTAATATCATAAATAGTGAGCGGTATCTAGCAATACATCACTATCCAAATATTGAGATTATCAACAACTTTGATGAATCCTATTTTATGATAATTTATATTTTTATGATAATTTATATGATCTGTCCCTTTGTCCAAATACTTAATTGAACACAATGACATGGAATGTGTCAACCTTGTATAGTTCAATTTATGTTTTCTTGATCCCCAAGTAGACTGTACAGAAAATAAACATCTCATGTTTATCCTCTTGAGTATGGCCATGCATTTTGCAGGTCTCACTTTATCAAGAGGCCTACAGATATAACTCCTGTTACATAGGAGGGACAAATCCCATCTAGGCCACTCACATCCCACCACATAATTTATTATGTGTCCAAATACCAACTTTATGATCACCTTGTTACAGGAAACGTTTGATGATATTTAAAACACATAATTCCTTATGTAGGAATCGTAGTGATTTCAGGTCAAAGGACTTCATATAACATTTATCAATTTAAGAAACGTTCATGACACTTATGTAACAATCCATGCAACGTTCTTAAGGTGGATTTGTCCAGTAGACTATTACTCTTAATATGTACTTATGTGAGCACATGATATCTCATATCCATGATCCGTGAGATGTGATCATCAATGAACTCACATACTAGTCTAAATGCATCTTTGTCCTAAGATGATACTTGACCAGGGACTAATTTAAGAATAGTTTGAGCCTGGAGAGGCTTGTTGTTTAAACAATACTTGGTTTAGAGCCTGAAGAGGCCTGACTGTAAAAGAATACTTTTTGTACAGAGCATGGAAAGGCTTGACTATAAAAGAATACTTGTATCTGTTCAGATAGTGGAAAATCCATTGTTGTTTGGCTTTGGGACTGGACGTAACTCACAGTGGAAGTGGGTGAACTAGTATAAATTTGTGGTTAAGTCTTCTCTTACCCTCATCTCTTTATATTTGGTTTAAACTAACTTGAAGGGTTCTGAATACATCGTTTTATAACGTTGAAACTGAGAAACAATTTAATCTTATTGAAAAACAAGTTTGAAAAACTGTTTTGTTAAACATGCTGAAGTAACTTCAGTAAGTACCTTACTTCCAATTTCAACAAGTTGCTCAAATGTCTTTGTGGAAAGTTCTACTTGTTAAAGGTTTTCCTAAAATCAGTTTGAAATTATAAAATATTATTCAACCCCCCTTCTAGTGTTTTCTGTGGTTTCTACAATTGGTATCAGAGCTCAACCTCAGGTTGAGCATCTAACAGTGCTGAGGAAGAAGATCCAAGATGAAAACCTCAACAAGCAACCCTCACTACATTGCAGAAGGTGCCTCTGTCTCAAGGCCCCCAGCTTTTAATGGTACAGATTACCATTATTGGAGAGATCGTATGAAGCTGTTTATTGAAAGCAGCAACATAGATCTCTGGGATGTAGTCACTGATGGTGATTACACTCCTACACATGGTGGTGTGCCTATACCCAAATCAGACTGGACTGGTGAACAGAAAGCACGTGTGCAGCTCAATGTAAAAGCAAAACTCTACTTAGTTTACTCCTTGAGTAAATATGAAAATGAGAAGGTGCATGGATACTTTGGCATCAGCCTATGAAGGGACTGATAACGTCAAACCATCCAAGATCAGCATGCTTGTTCATCAATATGAGATGTTCAAGATGCAAGAGTTTGAAACCATTGATCAAATGTTTGGGAGGTTTCAAACCATAACTAATGGACTCAAGTCTTTAGGCAGAACCTTTGATTCTGGTGATAACAATCACAAGATTCTAAGGAGTTTACTAAAGGCTTGGAGGCCCAAAGTTACTGTCGTTCAAGAGGCTAAAAACCTTAATACTTTAAGAATGGAGGAACTCTTAGGATCCCTCAAAGTTCATGAGTTATAACTCGGTGAAGATGCTCCTAAGAAGAAGTCATTGGCTCTAAATGCCAAGTCCAAGCTGCTGAAGCATGGGCCACATAAAGCCATGAAAGCTGAGGAGACTTCAGAGGGTAGTGAAGACTCTGAAGGCAGCTCTGATGACGATGATGATCTGGCTCTTCTGAGCAGGATGATCAAGAGGATGCTTCAGAAGAAGGGAAAGTTCAAAAAGAGCTCATCCTCTGAAACAAAAATGGGTAAGTCGGGTAAAGAATCATTTTCTACTGACAATATAATTTGTTATGAATGCAAACAGTCAGGTCATATGAAGGCTGATTGTCCCAAGCTGAAGAAACCCACTTTTAAGAAGAAGAAGTTCTTTAAAAAGAAAAAATGGTTTGATGGCTACCTGGGAGGACCTAGATATTCAACCTCAGAAAAGGAAGATGAATCTGCTGAAGAAGCCAACCTCTGTTTGATGGCAAGCCTTCCCTCATAAGATAGTCCCGAATCAAAGGTAATCCCTCAAACTCTGCAAGACATGTATGATGATTTGCTAGAAAGTTCTAAAGAGATTTTCCAAGAGTACAAAGATTTGTCTAGAGCTTATACTGATGTTGCAATTAAAAATGAAGCTCTTGAGACTAAAAATCTTTTACTTAAGGAAAGACTCTTGAACTTTGAGGCTAGTAGTTCAGAAGGTTTGATTAAAGAAAATGAGATTCTTAAGAAACAAGTTGTTGAAATAACTAAGGACCTTTCCAACTTTGTTAATGGAACTGAGAACCTCAACAGAATGTTGGGTGTTCAAAAGAACTCCAAAAACAATGGTGGTCTGGGATATTCAGACAGTGAATCATCACATGATTCAAATTTTAAACCTGCTGAAAAAGCTAAGAAAGGTAGGGGATGCCCTCATTGTGGGAATCCTGGACACAATGTGTCTCAGTGCAAGCACAAGAAAATGGGCAAACCTGCTGCTAACAAAAAAAGAACCCAAAAGGATGTGGGTACCTAAGTCTCTGATTATTCCTATTACAGATGTGTTTAATAGGACAAAGGAGACACCATAAATGGTACCTGGATAGTGGCTGCTCGCGACACATGATAGGAGAAAGGTCTTTGTTCCAAAACCTTAGACCTAAGGATGGAGGAGTGGTGAACTTTGGAGGGAATCAGAAAGGAAGAATCATTGGTATTGGTTCAGTAGGTATATCCCCCCTCTCTGTTATTCAAAATGTTCTCCTTCTTGAAGGTCTTCAACACAACCTGCTGAGCATAAGTCAATTATGTGACAATGGATATGTTGTATCCTTCACCAGGGATGGATGTGTAGTCAAAGATGCATCTGATCAAGTCATTTTTACTGCCAAGAGACACAGTAATGTGTACAAAATAGATCTTGAGGAACTTGCATATCAAAATATGACTTGTCTTCTTTCTGTTAAAGATGAAAAACAGATTTGGCATCAAAAACTTGGGAATGCCCGCTTGAGATTAATCTCAAAGTTAACAAAACACGATTTTTGTAAAAGGACTGCCCAAGCTCTCTTTCAAATCTGAAATTTTATGTGAAAATTGTCTTAAAGGTAAACAAACAAGAAGCTCCTTTAAGAGTAAAAATGTTGTGTCTACCTCAAAACCTTTAGAACTACTACACATTGATCTGTTTGGTCCTACAAGAACTGAGAGCTTGGCTGGTAAGAAATATGGCTTAGTCATTGTTGGTGACTACTCTAGATTTACATGGGTTATATTCCTCAAAAGCAAGGATGAGACTTTTGAGAATTTCACAAGATTCTGTAAGAAAGTGCGAAATGAAAAAGGATTTTGCATATTTGCAATCAGAAGTGACCATGGTGGTGAGTTTGAAAACTCAAGCTTCAACATGTTCTGTGATGAGAATGGGATCTCACACAATTTCTCTGTGTCTAGAACACCTCAGCAAAATGGGGTTGTTGAGAGAAAGAACAGAAGCTTGTAGGATGGTAGAACCATGCTCATTTCAAGCAATCTACCAAGATCATTTTGGGAAGAGGCTGTTCACACAACTTGCTACATTTAAAACAGAATTTTGGTAAGACCAATCCTCGAAAGAACTCCCTATGAATTATGGAAAGGAAGAAAACCCAACATTTCTTATTTTCACATTTTTGGCTGTGAGTGTTTCATACTTAACACCAAAGATGATCTGGGTAAATTTGATTATAAATCTGACAAGGGATTCTTCATTGGTTATTCAGAAACATTCAAGGCTTATAGAGTTTATAACTCTAGAACCTTGACAGTAGAAGAATCTATTCATGTTAGATTTAATGATGCTAAAGAGACTGATAGGGAACTATCAGATCTAGAAGATGATTTTGCAAAAATGGAGCCGAATCCTACTTTAGAGACTACAGAGGTAAGAAATGAAGTACCTGCTGAAGGACCCTCTGAAGCACCTGCTGAACAGCTCCTTGGTCAACCTGCTTAAGCTGATCCTCTTCACAGAGTAAATGTTGAGTCTCAGAATAAGCATGTATTTCCTCGCAGGCATTAGTGGAGATACAAGACTCATCATCCTTGAGAGCAAATCATTGGTGATACCTCAGAAGGTGTAAGAACAAGATCAAGACTTAAAGAAGTCAATGATCTTGCCTTCCTCTCTAAAATTGAGCCAAAGAACATTGATGAAGCTCTGCATGATGAAGGGTGGATCCTAGCCATGCAAGAAGAGCTAAATCAATTTTCCAGAAGTGATGTCTGGACTCTTGTTCCTAAACCCCATCGGAAAACAATTATTGGAACCAAATGGGTGTTCAGAAACAAACTCTCTGAAGATGGTCAAGTTATCCGAAACAAAGCTAGACTGGTTGCTTAAGGCTACAATCAACAAGAAGGTATTGATTTCACTGAAACCTTTGCACCTGTAGCAAGGCTTGAAGCCATTAGGATTTTACTTTCCTATACAGCCAATAATGGCATCAAACTATATCAAATGGATGTAAAGAGTGCCTTCTTAAATGGATTCATAGAGGAAGAGGTGTTTGTTAGACAACCCCCTGGTTTTGAAAACTTAACCTTACCAGATCATGTTTTCAAACTGAAAAAAGGCTCTATATGGTCTTAAACAAGCTCCTAGAGCTTGGTATGACAGATTGAGCAATTTTCTTCTAAAAAATGGTATTGAAAGAGAAAAGGTTGATACAACTCTTTTTGGAAAATTGTCTAACAAAGACCTAATTCTAGTTCAGATATATGTTGATGACATTATCTTTGGATCAACAAATTCTTCACTATGCATTGAGTTTTCAAGGCTTATGCAATCTGAATTTGAAATGAGTTTAATGGATGAACTCAAGTTTTTCTTAGGACTTCAGATTAAGCAATATTTTGAATGTATATGGATCCATCAGGAGAAATATACAAAAGAAATGCTTAAGAAGTTCAACATGCATGATTGCAAACCTATGTCAACTCCTATGCACCCTTCAGCAATCTTAAGTAAAGATGAAGGAGAAGAATGTGTTGACCCAACCATGTATAGAGGAATGATTGGATCTCTGTTGTATCTTACAGCAAGCAGACCTGACATTATGTTCAGTATGTGCCTGTGTGCAAGATTTCAATCTGACCCAAGAATAACTCATTACAAGGCTGTTAAAAGAATTTTCAGATATCTCAATGGTACTACTAATCGTGGTCTATGCTATAAGAAGAGTAAGGACTATAGGTTATTAGGATATTGTGATGTTGACTTTGCTGGAGATAGAGTTGAAAGGAAATCAACAAGTGGAGGATGCAACTTCATTGGATAGAATATGATAAGTTGGGCTAGCAAAAGGCAAAGCACCATAGCTCTCTCAATTGCTGAAGCTAAGTACATTGCTACTGCATGTTGTTGCTCACAGTTGTAATGCACCCGAGCCGCTTGCAGGAGTGATGAGAGTCCCCACAAACCAACACGAGTCTTTCCAGTATGCGTTGTCCTCCCTTGCACACTTTCCGAGAAACTTCCCAGAAGGTCACCCATCCCAGAATTGCTCCAAGCCAAGCAGGCTTAACTATGGAGTTCTTTTGTTATGGGCTTCCGAAAAGAAGATGCACCTTATTGGTGTAGTTCTCCACAACAATTTCCTTTAAGCTATCCTCAACTGTACAGTCCCATACCTACACAGCCTCTAGATCCCTCCCATTCGGGTGTGGGTTCGGTTCATCCATGTGTGCTTAGAAGCCTGCCATGATCCGCTCCTTGTCTGTGCCTCTTTGCACCGGCGATCACTCCCCGCCCTCATCAGCCTCCGGCTCTCACAACAGTTGCTATGGGTAAAATATCAACTTGAAGATTTTAGCATTCCTATTAAATCTATTCTTGTATTCTGTGATAATACAAGTGGCATAAATCTTTCCAAAAATCCAATTTAGCATTCTAAAGCTAAGAATATAGAAATCAAACATAATTTCATTAGAGACTATGTTTAGAAAGGTGTTTTCGATATAAAGTTCATTGACACAGAGCATCAATGGGTTGATATATTCACAAAACCCCTTGCTGAAGATAGGTTTAAGTTCATTAGAGATAATCTGCACATTCTTGCACTCTCTAAAAATTGAACTTACTATCATATTCTTACTTGCTGAACTTTTCTGGTTTTGTTGCATTTTTACTGATATAATCTTTCAGCAACTATAATTACCCTGAATTTATTGCTCTGTTTGCACGATTATTACTTCAGCATGCTCTGGCAACCCTTTTGATTGATGACAAAAGGAGGAGTAATATAAACTAACAAAATCTAAAGTTTAAGTGTGTTTTAGAGAAAGGATATTATATTCAGGGGGAGCAAAAGAAGTTTTCTAGTTGAATTCTTGAAAAGGAGGGAGAATTCATTCTGCTCAAGTATCTGAGAAAGGGGGAGAATTCTTTAAACTTTATTCAAATTTCCCTTTAGATATTTGATACTTTAAGCAAATTTGTCATCATTAAAAAGGGGGAGAATGTTGAGTCTCGAAATATTATTAAATGATTAATAATGTTTAAGTCTCATAACCCTGAGTTTTAATGATTAACAAATTTGGTTAAGTTTCCTGAAAGAAGGAACAGGTTCTGCTAAAAGGTACTTTCTGTGTTTCAGCAACCGTCTAAAGGAGAAACTCTCTGAAGTCATGCAACCTGATCGAGGTCGTACTCAACCAAATAAAATGAATTAAAGTGCAGTAGGTTGATTAACCCAAAGTCGTTTCCCAAAGAATCCAATTACAAATTCAGAATTTCAAATTCAAGGCAACACACACACACAAGGGGATTTTGATTGTTGTTCATTCTATTTTCTAAATTTCCAAACAGAATTTAAATTTGCAGAAAAAAATTCAAGAAAAACGGATTGGTTCTCTACCTCTTTCACAAATTGGATCTATCATTGGTTCATAAAAAATTCCTCTAATCCTTGAGAGCAAGAAATTCGGATTAAGCATCCTTGATAGTTTTCACACTAGAATTAAGCAAACTAGCATGAATCCTAATTTCTAATCCTGGGAATTAAGCAAACCATGAATTCATTTCAAGTTTAAGCAACCTAAATTTGAGATTAGATTAAAATTAAAATTCGAATTTCAAAAAGCAAGCAACTCAAATTCAGATTCAAACCTAAGCATCAAGAAATTAGGGGAAGAAATCATAATTCTATCCAAGAAATTAGAAGATGAAAAACGAAAATAGGACCTCAATTTCCTTTGTGAATTCAGTAGAGAAACAATCCTTGAAGCTCAGCCTTCCATTTCCATGGAGGAGGAATTCGAAAATTGAAGAAGAGGAAGAAGAAGAGCCAAAACCGAAATTGGAAGAAGAGAGAAAGAGAGGGAAAGTGAAGAGTCTTTTTTTCTAAAATCTGAAAAATGAGAGTCAAGTCCCCAAACCACTCAGCAACACACCTATTTATAGAGCCTAAATCATAAACAAACTGATTAGGCCTTAATTAGGCCGAAATTAATTAAAACAGGCCCACAAACTAATTACAAAACTAATCAAATTCGGACTTGTGACATACAGCAACAGTAGGAGATTTTGAAACAGCAATTGCTCCTAATTTCTTCATGGGAATATGGTCATATAGCATATCAAATTAAAGCCCCAGAAGTTAGCGTTCCAATTCCACTGGAATCACTCAAATCGGACACCTACAGCTCCAGATATCATCAAAACAAGACAGGTAGGTCAGTAGGCTTAAAAATTCGAATTTAAACAACATTTACAGTTAAAGCCCAATTAAGCCCAATTTGGTAAATTCCAATTAAAACAGTAGATTTAATCACAATTATAGTCCAAGAAAGCTAAGATTAATTATGCAAAGTGTGAATAAAAATGTGATCATCAAATTCCCCCACACTTTCCCTTTTGCACTCCGGGCAAAACACCACATGAAACCAAAAATCAACTAGGGAGCACAATGCAAATACAAATGGCATAATTATCAAGAGATCCAAGGAATGCATAGGAGTAGGCAAAATACAATATCCAAGGAATCATGGAATCAAGAAAAATATGAATGGAATTCCCTACAATTTAGCAAACAAGAGGGTGAATCAAATCAAAGGGGTGAATGAAGAGTGATAGAATCCTCACAAGACAATCTCTCTAGCTCTCAAGTGTTTAGGCTTGTGTATATACACTCAAAGCACTCATGAAAGCAAGCACTACCATAGGCTTGGCAAGACTCTAATATCCATAATAATTGAAACACATGCAAGCAAAGATCAAGAGGACTTCAAATAGGATGTAATGGGGCCATGGTAAAGGTAGGGAAAATGAATGATAAGAAGTTAAAAACCAAAGAGAATAGAGGAGCAATGGGGAATAAATCCAAGAAGAAATGCAAGTAGTATACATCTCAAGATTACAATTAAACTCCTCTTTTCTACCTTTTGACCCATTTTTGAATTTCAAGAACACTTTATTTCTTTACTTTTTTTTAATACTTTTCTTTTGAGCTTTTCTTTATTCTTTCTTTTTTTTTCTTCTTTTTTTTCTTTTCAATTTTTTTAACTAGGCAAAGGTCAACAATATGATATCCACATGATGAGATAAGATAAGAAATTCAAGTACATCCCCACACTCATTCAAGAACCTATTCCCAAAACAATTCCAAAGCTCCTTTATCCTCTAAGGCAAGGACAATCATGGTTTTTCACTTTCAAGGCTTGTAATGAGCTTTCAAAAATAAGAAATGGGATCCATAGGCTCAAAGGGGCTAGCAAGTGGAAAATCATCAAGGTAGGCTAATATGGCTAGTAGCTCAATTATCAACAAAAATGCCTCAATCATCTCAATACATGCATGTGAACAAAGTTGCAAATCAAAGAGTCAAGCCAAGTTCTAGAGCACAAGCAAACAAGAGTGAAATCACACAAGAAAAAGAGAGAATGGTATAGAATGGTCCATCCATTAATAAGGCTCAAAATCTCACCAAGGACAACTCTATCACAAAAGATTCAACCCAATAACTATCAAAACCAACTTATTCACTCAATTATAAGGAATCTAAACAACATAAATCAAGAAACCAATTATCCAAAAATGATGAAAATGCCAACTACCAACACAAATCCTAAAAATCCAATGAAAAACATACCAAATGTATTAATTTTTCCTACTGTCAAAAATTCTGTTTTTGCTGTAAAATTTGGATAACTGTCAAAATTCTGCTATAAAATGAAATTCTGCTGTAAAAATACTGTTGTATAAAATTCTGCTGTAAACAGAAACAGTAAAAACAGACAGCAGCCTACAATTAGGGGTGGAAACAGGCCAGGCCAGGCCAGGCCTGAGCCTGGCCTGACTCATAATTCTTAAGCCTGAGCTTGGCCTGTTACCTGTTATAGGCCTTTTTGTAAGGCCTGGCCTGGCCTGCGAAAAAGCCTGGCCTGGCCTGTAAGCCTGTTTAGAAGCCTATTTTATAACAAGGCCTACCAACAGGCCAACAGGCCTATAAGCCTATGCAGGTCAACAGGCCTTTTAAGCTGACTTTTTTATATAATTAATTTAATATATTCTAATTTTTTACTATATTATAAATTTTTTAATTATATTTATAGTTATTTATATAATTAATTTAATATATTATATATTATTATATTAAACAGGTCGGCCTGTTAAGCCTAATAGGCTTTTTCATAGGCCTGAAGCCTGGCCTATTTAACTAAACAGGCCTTTTAAGAAGCCTTGGCCTGGCCTTTTTAATAAACGAGCCAGGCCAGGCCAGGCCATAAACAGGCCAGGCCCCCTACCTACAGTAATGCAGAAACAGCAACAGCAACAGCAAAATAGACAGTTTACAGTAATAGCAGCTACAAAATAGCTATGAAAATGCTGACAGCAACTCAAAAACAGCAAATTTCCTAAAAAAAACACCAAAAATACAGTAAAACAGCAGTTTTTTTTTTTGCAGTAAAATAGCAAACAGTTTTTTTTTATATACAATCCTAAAAATTACTAACAAACAAACAATATAATCCTAACCACATACTAATTCCTAAAATCAATCCTAAAGTCCTAAAACTACAAATCTCCTCCCCCATACTTAAATCACACATTGTCCTCAATGTAAAAATAATCAAATTAGAGAACAAAGGACATAATACAATAAAATAGTGGGGAAAAAGACTCCCTCATCAAGGTGGAAAAATTTGCACTTGAGGGAATATGGGAAGCTCCAAGCTCATCTCCTCAACCGTCTCCTCAACCAAAGCGGGACTCTCATGAAATAGCTTGAGACGGTGGCCATTGACCTTGAAGGTCTTGTTGGTGGACTCACTCTTCAACTCTACAACACCATAAGGATAAACATGAGTAACAATAAAAGGTCCAATCCAACGGGAACAAAGCTTACCAGGCATGAGCTTAAGTCTAGAATTAAACAACAACACCTTTTGGCCTACTACAAACTCTTTTTTATCAATACATTGATCATGAAATTTCTTAGTCTTCTCCTTGTAGAACTTAGAGTTCTCATAGGCCTCCAAACGGATCTCATCAAGCTCCTGCAGCTGAAGCTTCCTCTGCTCTCCTGCCTGGTCACTGTCCAAATTGCAAGCCCTAACTGCCCAGTACGCCCGATGCTCAATCTCCACAGGTAAGTGGCACGCCTTACCAAAAACAACTCTAAAGGGAGGCATCCCAAGAGGTGCTTTGTAGGCGGTCCTATGAGCCCAAAGAGCATCATCAAGGCGGCGGCTCCAATCCTTTCTGTTAGGCTGCACCATCTTCTTCAGAATCCGCTTGATTTCTCTATTGGAGATCTCAGCCTGTCCATTAGTCTGGGGGTGGTATGGTGTAGAAACTCTATGCACCACCCCATACTTCTTCAGCAAAGCCTCCATGGACCGGTTACAGAAGTGGGTCCCCTGATCATTAACAATGGCTCGAGGTACTCCAAACCTGCAAAAGATGTGAGACCTGACAAAATCCACAACAACTCGAGCATCATTAGTCCTTGTGGCTATAGCCTCAACCCACTTGGAGACATAATCCACAGCAAGCAATATATATAAAACCAAAAGAAACAGGAAAGGGACCCATAAAATCAATACCCCACACATCAAAAATCTCACAAAACAACATAGGTTGCTGGGGCATCTGCTGCCTGCTAGAAATGGCTGCTCCTGCTCTCTGACACTACTCGCATGTATAGGAGACTCTCCAGGCGTCTCTGAAAATCGTAGGCCAATAGAATCCACAATCCAACACCTTCCGTCCTGTCCTCTGGGGTCCAAGATGTCCTCCAACAGGTGAGGCATGACAGAACTGAAGTATTGACTGGATCTCCTGATCTGGAATACACCTACGAATAACCTGGTCACTGCAAAAACGCTATAAATAAGGGTCATCCCATACATAATACTTGGCATCACTCTTAAGTCTATCTCTCTGAGCCCTAGATGCCAAGGGTGGAAAAATAGATGCAACAAGATAATTAACAATATCAGCAAACCAAGGGGTAAGGGGAGGGGGATGGAAATCATGCAAAGCCATAAGCTGCTCATCCAGAAAGTCATCCCGAATAGGAAACGCATCCTCCCCTCTCTTAATGCGCTCAAATGGTCTGCTACAAGATTATGCGCACCACTCCTATCCTGGATGTCCAAGTCAAACTCCTGGAGCAGTAGCATCCACCTGATCAGCCTGGGTTTGGAATCTGTCTTTTTCAAAAGAAACTTAAGAGCAACATGATCAGTAAAAACCACTACCCTAGAGCCTAGCAAATATGATCTAAACTTATCCAATGCAAAAATAATTGCTAACAACTTTTTCTCAGTGGTAGTGTAATTTACCTGTGCTGCATCCAAAGTCCTAGATGCATAATATATCACATGAGACAGCTTACCAACCCTCTGTGCCAAAACAGCTCCCAATGCATAGTTTGATGCATCACACATCAACTCGAACGGAAGTGTCCAATCCGGTGGCTGAATAATGGGGGTGGTGGTGAGAGCTCTCTTGAGGTGATCAAATGCCTCTCTGCACCGCTCTCCAAACTCGAAGGTAACATCCTTCTGCAGCAAGTTGGACAGCGGAAGGGCTATCCGACTGAAGTCCTGAATAAACCTGCGATAGAAACCTACATGTCCAAGAAAAGATCGAACCTCTCGCACGCAAGAGGGGTAAGGCAAGTGTGAAATAACATCTAATTTTGCAGGATCTACCTCTATGCCCTTCCTAGAGATAATATGGCCTAAGACTGTACCATGCTCTACCATAAAATGACACTTTTCATAATTCAGAACAAGGTTAGTCTCTATGCACCTATCAAGCACTCTAGTCAAGCTATCCAAACATGCATCAAATGAGGAGCCATATACACTAAAATCATCCATGAAAACCTTTATGTAATGCTCAAGTAAATCAGCAAATATACTCATCATGCATCTCTGGAAAGTACCAGGAGCATTGCATAGACCAAAAGGCATCCTCCTATAAGCAAAGGTACCAAAAGGACAGGTAAATGTGGTCTTATGCTGGTCCTCTGGTGCAATACAAATCTGAAAATAACCAGAGAAACCATCTAAGAAACAGTAATGTGATTTAACTGCCAGGCGCTCCAACATCTGATCAATGAAAGGAAGTGGGAAGTGATCCTTCCTGGTCGCCTGGTTGAGCCTCCTGTAGTCGATGCAGACTCTCCAGCTGTTCTGCACCCTAGTAGGAATCAGCTCATCCTTTTCATTTTTCACAACTGTAATCCCAGATTTCTTCGGTACCACCTGTACCGGGCTCACCCAAGTGCTATCTGATATGGGATATATGATACCGGCCTGTAGCAGCTTGGTGACCTCCGTTTTGACCACGTCAAGAATCTGGGGATTCAGCCTTCTCTGAGGCTGTCTCACAGGTTTAACCCCATCCTCCAACAGAATCCGATGCATACACATGGAGGGGCTAATACCCGGAATATCTGCCAAAGTCCAACCTAGAGCTCTCCTGTGCTCTCTAATCACATGCAACAACCTCTGCTCCTGATCAGCTGAGAGAGCAGTAGAAATGATCACTGGAAGCTTCTGCTCATCCTCCAAATATGCATACTTGAGGTGAGAAGGAAGTGGCTTCAGCTCCAGCGATGGGGGCTGGACAATAGAAGGTAAAAACCTGGTACTGGTTGAAACCTCTGCAACCCGCAAATCGATCAAGTCAGATGTATCTGTAATTGTTGTAATCAAGCCACTGCATTCTGACTCAATTGACTCAATTGGTGCATCAATACCAGAACCTGTAGGACAATCAGAACAATCAACACAATCAACAGTATCAACAGATATGAACTCATCTATCTCAGCACACATACTACAAACAGATGAATCAGAACATAAATCACAAGTGTAGACATCGTTGAAATAAGAAAAGTCCGGAAAGTCCAAATGTCCTACAAACTCAGACAAACTATCATCTACAAGTTCAGCAAGCATATCAATATGGAATACAGAACGATCCTCAATAGGATGCCTCACGGCATCTAAAATATTAAACTGAACCACACTGTCTCCAAACTCCATGGTAAGTGTGCCTGCATGAACATCAATCTTAGTCCGAGCTGCCTTCAGGAAGGGCCTGCCTAAGATGATGGGGCTGCACCGGTGAGTGAATCTCCTCCCTCCATATCCAATATGTAAAAGTCAGCAGGGAAGATGAGGTCATTCACTCGAACCAGCACATCCTCAATAAGGCCTGCAGGGTGGGCAGTGCTCCTGTTTGCCAACTGAATGACAACACTTGTAGCCTGCAAAGGACCAAGAGACAAAGTGGTGAAAACAGATAAAGGCATAACATTAATAGATGCTCCTAAATCAAGCATAGAATTATCAAACTTGTTACTGCCTATAACACAAGAAATAGTAAATGTCCCTGGGTCTTTGCATTTTTCTGGAATGGGAGTCATAGGTCTCTCAATAAGTGCAGAGACATTCCTTCCCGTGCTAATCTTCTCATTGCCCTTTAGCCACCTCCTATGGGTGCACAGATCCTTCAAGAACTTGGCATATCTCAGAATTTGATTTATGGCCTCAAGTAGAGGTATATTCACCTCTACTTTCCTGAAAGTCTCCAAGATCTCCTTGTCAGCCTCTTCCATTTTTTTACTCTCCTGCACAACTCTCTGAGGGAATGGAAGAGGAATAGAAGGCTGCTCACTGCATGAAGAACTGGGGCTGCTTAAAGGACTAGGAATAGCTCTCTCCTGCACAGGGTCTACAGCTGTATGAATCTCATCTTCTTGCTCAGACTGTTGCCTATCAGGTGCTTGCACACTCTTACCCGACCTCAAAGTGATTGCACTAACATTCTTCGGGTTGACAACTGTTTGAGCAGGAAGCTTATCTGAACCCTGAGACTGCAGCTGATTAAGAGTGGTAGCCATCTGGCCTATCTGATTCTCCAAGCTCTGAATAGTTGCCTCTGTCCTCTGCTGGAAATTCAGATTATTGACCGCCATCTGCCTCATTAATTCTTCCAAGGAGGGTTCACTCTTGGAAGGTGAAGCAGCTGGTGGTGTAGGCTGGTGCTGCTGCTGTACATGTGGAGGCTGGTAAGGTCTACTAGGCCCAGCAGCTTGAGACTGATAAGGCACATAAGGCTGTTGTGGCTGCTGCTGCTGAGAATTCCCCCATCTCAAATTTGGATGATTCCTCCAACTCGGATTGTACCTGTTGGAAGAAAGATCCTGATTATACTGCTGCTGCTGAGGGGCTCTACCAGAACCATAAATATTGGCAGCATAAGCCTGAGGAGGAACAGAAACATCTCCTTCAGACTCATGTAAGGTGGGACAAGCATCAGTGGGATGATCAGCAGAAGTACAAATCCCACATAATTTAGCAACCTTCTGAGACACTACTAACTGCTTGACTAAGGAAGCCAAATCATCAAACTTGTTCTCCAACTTCCTATGTTCAGTAGCATAAGTGGTCTCCATCTCATGAACTCCTCTAGTCAAGGCCACTGAATTGCTTCTGGTACCAAACTGTTTGTTATTAGAAGCCATGTTCTCAATTAATTGCCTTGCTGCAACCGGAGTTTTATCTACAAGCGCTCCTCCGCTGGCTGCATCTATCATCTGCCTATCCATGTTTATAAGGCCCTCATAGAAATACTGGATGAGTAGCTGCTCATGAATTTGATGATGTGGACAGCTAGAACAAAGTCTCTTAAACCTCTCCCAGTACTCATACAGACTCTCTCTGTCCATCTGCCTTATACCACAGATCTCCTTCCTAATTGAAGTCACTCTTGATGCAGGGAAAAAATTTTCTAGAAACAGCCTCTTCAAATTATCCCAGCTAGTAATGGATCCAGGTGGAAGGCAGTACAACCAGTCTTTTGTTGTATCTTGCAGGGAGAATGGAAATGCCTTCAGCTTAATATGATCCTCAGGAACTCCAGGTGGTCTCATAGTGGTGCAGACAATATGAAATTCCTTGAGGTGCTTATGTGGATCCTCACCTGCAAGACCATGGAACTTGGGCAACAAATGAATCAATCCAGACTTAAGCTCACAAGGCACATCTATATCAGGATATTGAATGCATAAAGTCTGAATATTAACATCAGGTGCTGCAAGCTCTCTCAAAGTTCTCTCATCCATGGTATCACAATTAAGATCAGACTCAAGAAAGGAAGAAGAACAAAACACAGAAACAGACTCACTATCACTTACACTAACAGCAGAATAGACACTATCAGACAACTCACTATCACTAACAGAATTATGCACAAATGGAATCCTAGACTCTCTAACTAACCTATTATATGTCTTATCAATTTCTGGATCAAATGAATGTAGGATACCTGGGTTTTCCCTAGTCATGCACCAAATGCACACAAAAATGCACAAAATGAAGCATACAACAGCATGTCAGTATATAAAGGCAGCCTATATCAAATGAGCAGAAACCAATGAAATGGACACATGGAAAACACTATATTAACATAGGAAACAACCACAAAAAATTTTAGAACAAAATTCAAAGCCTAATTACCAAAACTACCTAAGGTAAGAAAGGGAAAATACACAAAAAAAACTTAAAAAATCCTTTAAAAATAGTAAACGACCTTTTTTTGGCAATTTTAATGGTCGACCTCCTCACGCAAGCTAGGAGGGGCTGCTCTAACTAGCTTTTTCTACCCCCAAAAGCATATAAAATTTGTGAAATTCTAACACTCCTAGCTCAAGTTATGTCCAATTGAAGTCAACATGTCAAAATAAGCCAGTACAAAGTGTAATCTCACAATCAGGACTTATCTAACAGCATCTGGGGTATCTAATATTCATTATTAACCTAAAGAAATGTGGACACAAAAATTGGCACAAAAATTCAACCTCTAACTATGTTAAACAAAAAGTCAGATTTAATTGCAAAAGTCAACAGCAGAAAAAAGTCAACAACACTTGATCAACTTATGCAATTCAATCCAAATGACACCAAATTTGTTCTAATTTCATCTAAACAATTTCTAAACATCAAAACATGACTAAACAAACTAATTACAATGACTCAACACATCACACAACTCAAAACACAAATTAAAATTCACAAAGAGCAATGGAACAGTAACTATGCTAGATTAGGCTACTTACCTCAAAATTGTGAACCAAAATTGATAATACTGAATCTGCACAACCAGGGTTAGTATACCAAAACACAATATGAATTATGACTCTACTTCCTAAGCACAGAACAATAACACGAATTACAGAATCAACATAAACTCAAAATTACAGAAATTCACTTTATACTCTCTACTTCACTAACAGAATCACCTAACTGAATTCACCTAACTATTTCAACACATATTATGACTATACAAACATATTTGTTACAAGAAAAAAGACACAATTATCCTACACAAAAATGAAAACTCAAACAGAAACTAAAAACTCAAACAGAAACAAGAAACAGAATAACAACATTATGTGAATGAATCCAAAAATGAATTGAATTCCCCGGCAACGGCGCCAAATTTGATCAAGGCTGTACTCAACCAAATAAAATGAATTAAAGTGCAGTAGAATGACTAACCCAAAGTCATTTCCCAAAGAATCCAATTACAAATTCAGAATTTCAAATTCAAGGCAACACACACACACAAGGGGATTTTGATTGTTGTTCATTCTATTTTCTAAATTTCCAAACAGAATTTAAATTTGCAGAAAACAATTCAAGAAAAACGGATTGGTTTTCTACCTCTTTCACAAATTGGATCTATCATTGGTTCATAAAAAAATTCCTCTAATCCTTGAGAGCAAGAAATTCGGATTAAGAATCCTTGATAGTTTTCACACTAGAATTAAGCAAACTAGCATGAATCCTAATTTCTAATCCTGGGAATTAAGCAAACCATGAATTCATTTCAGGTTTAAGCAACCTAAATGTGAGATTAGATTCAAATTAAAATTTGAATTTCAAAAAGCAAGCAACTCAAATTCAGATTCAAAACTAAGCATCAAGAAATTAGGGGAAGAAATCATAATTCTGTCCAAGAAATTAGAAGATGAAAAACAAAAATAGAATCTCAATTTCCTTTGTGAATTCAGTAGAGAAACAATCCTTGAAGCTCAGCCTTCCATTTCCATGGAGGAGGAATTCGAAAATTGAAGAAGAGGAAGAAGAAGAGCCAAAACCGAAATTGGAAGAAGAGAGAAAGAGAGGGAAAGTGAAGAGTCTTTTTTTCTAAAATCTGAAAAATGAGAGCCAAGTCCCCAAACCACTCAGCAACACACCTATTTACAGAGCCTAAATCATTAACAAACTGATTAGGCCTTAATTGGGCCGAAATTAATTAAAACAGGCCCACAAACTAATTACAAAACTAATCAAATTCGAACTTGTGACAGACAACAACAGTAGGCGATTTTGAAACAGCAACTTCTCCTAATTTCTTCATGGGAATATGATCATATAGCATATCAAATTAAAGCCCCGGAAGTTAGCTTTCCAATGCCACTGGAATCACTCAAATCGGACACCTATAGCTCCAGATATCATCAAAACAAGACAGGTAGGTCAGTAGGCTTAAAAATCCGAATTTAAACAACATTTATAGTTAAAGCCCAATTAAGCCCAATTTGGTAAATTCCAATTAAAACAGTCGATTTAATCACAATTATAGTCCAAGAAAGCTAAGATTAATTATGCAAAGTGTGAATAAAAATGTGATCATCACAACCCTCTGATGTGGTGCAACCTTCTGAAGAAGAGGAACCTACTGACTGAAGCTAGTAAACCTTCTGAAGACGAGAAACGTCGTACTGAGACTTGTATCTTTTTGGAAAAGAGTTTTTCTGCTTATCCCTTTTGAAGACTCAAGTCTTTCATAGCTCTCTGCCAGTTGTCTGCACTTCACTTCTTCTGGAAAGGCAAAACAGGAACTTTTTGGCATATTTCAAATCATCGTTCACCAAAAAGGCATTTCCTGCTGTGAAAGTACACTTTGCGCTGCTGACACCTACTCCTGTTGTGCCTGCTGCTGCAAGCTATCAAAACTATATGTCTCAACGGGAAGAAGGCTATTTCACAACGGGATTTAGAGAAGTCTAACAGGTCTTATCTCTCTTCCTCTATAAATACAAAGTTTCATGCAGAGAAGTAGATAGAATGAACCAACCTGCTGAATTGTGGCTAAAATTCTCTGAGAAATATTTTCATTCATTTCATTTGTACACCATTTCGATATTCTGAGTTATACTCATTTATTTGTACATCTTACCTAGTTTAGGCTTTAAACTTGTATATTTTCAAAGCTTAAGCAATCTCTTTTCATCAACAGTTTTCTGTTTGAGCCTGGAGAGGCTTGTTGTTTAAACAATACTTGGTTTAGAGCCTGAAGAGGCTTGACTGTAAAAGAATACTTGTTGTATAGAGCCTGAAGAGGCTTGACTGTAAAAGAATACTTGTATCTGTTCAGATAGTGGAAAATCCATTGTTGTTTACCTTTGGGACTGGACGTAGCTCATAGTGGAAGTGGGTGAACCGGTATAAATCTGTGGCTAAGTCTTCTCTTACCCTCATCTCTTTATATTTGGTTTAAATTAACTTGGAGGGTTATGAATACATCATTTTATAACGTTGAAACTGAGAAACAATTTAATCTTATTGAAAAACAAGTTTGAAAAATTGTTTTATTAAACATGCTGAAGTAACTTCAGCAAGTACCTTACTTCCAATTTCAGCAAGTTTCTCAAATATCTTTGTGAAAAGTTCTGCTTGTTAAAGGTTTTCCTAAAATCAGTTTGAAATTATAAAACACTATTCAAGCCCCCCTTCTAGTGTTTCCTGTGGTTTCTATAGAAAGTACCTTAGGTCTTAGGGCCTCATGAAATGATTTTAGGTCTCTTGACCTCATGTTAATAATCGAGATTTGGGTCCATGGACTCATGTTCCAAGACTATGTCTTCAGTTCATGGACTTAGGATAAAATTAAGTAATCATGTTTGAATCTATCAGGATTAATTGGGTAAGGTCTTAGGGCCTTCAGGAACGATGGTTCCTGTTAGTCTGAGCTCAGTCTAACCTCATGTAAAGTGGAAAGAACCCTTGGGTATTGGGTGAAACACTTCAGGAATAACCTTGTGTTTGTTACTATTATGTATATTTCATGAGATATTGAATGGTTATATGTGTTGCATACCATTGATTGTTTTCTCCCTGCATATGCACGTTTTTGTCACTTCACTGGGACGTTAGTCTCATCCCACGCTGTGGGAATTTACCTTCAGATGTGCAGGGATCTCGCCAGGGTAATGAAGGCCAGTAGTGGTTTTTGAGGCCTAGTGAGGGCCACATTCTTTTGACACTATTATGATATATTTTTGCTTCCTTTTGTATAGGCATAGACTTAACTTGTTTGATAGGATAAATCAGTACATGTGGGGCCTATGGGTTATATCTTTATATTCAGGACGCGTGTATGGCTATATCCTGTTGCCTATTGACTATTGTGTAACTAAGCCCTAGGTGGCAATTATGATATTGTTACGAAGTTTACTCATGTATATGTGATTGTGCTTATGTAAATGTTGGGATTACTTAAGCGGTTAATTGTATTTGTATGACGATACTATAAATGCGCGAAACAATTTCACGAATTTGGATATAGTGCTTCCAATAGGTGCTATTTCTGAATTTAGAAATTAGGACGTTACATTTTGGTATAAGAGCAGTTCAATCCAATTGGACTGTGGATATATGTTACTCCTCACGTTAGTTGTTGTCTTGTATGCATTATTATAGACTGATCACCTGGATATTCCTAATGATGTCTATAGGATTATGGCTGGCAGTAGGAGAGGGCATCCTCGTGCCAATCCATCTTCTCCTCCACGGGATCAACCTCAAGATCTGGTGGCAGCGGCACTCCGGATTCTCACTCAAATCACGGGGGAGCAAATGGCCTCTAATGTCACAGTACTCCAGGCCTTGCAAAGGCAATCCACTGGTACTTGTACACTGGTGGTGATGACGAACCCATTTCTTCAAGGATTAGCTTAATTCAGGAAGCACCATCCCCCAGCCTTCACTGGGACTTACGATCCAACTACAGCGGATGCATGGCTTAATGCCATGAACAAAATTTTCGAGGTGATGGCATGCACGGATGAAGTATATGGAGATTTGTTCTTTTCTGTCCTCCCGGATCAAGACCGAGCTAATAGCTTGGTCAGTCAGGGAGATGTACAATATCAACGACTCCCCCAGGACGAGTTTTACAAGGACTGGTGGGGAGGTGAGTACCTACTTTAGGTCTTGGAAGGCCCATGTTCTCAATCTTGTGTCCATGCGAAGGCAGAGCCTTTCTTGAGTACCTTGAAGAGGGGAATGGAACGTGCAGCCTACTTGGGGTTGAACCGGTTGAGGGTCGTAATTCGCTCATTCAACTTTTTCACCTCCTTCAAGCAGGTCAGACTCTTAATCTGTATGAAGGCTTCACACTTGGTCGGGTTTGCCTCTATCCCACGACTAGTCAGCATGAAACCTAGGAATTGTCCGGTTGGCACTCCGAAGGTGCACTTGTGTGGGTTCAGGCACATGTTGTATTTTTGAAGTCGTTCGAAAACCGTGGCTAGATCGTCGACGTGATTTTTCCCGGTCGGTGTCTTCGCGATAATGTTATCTATCTAGACTTCTATTTTATCCCCCAGTTAATTCTGTAAAGACTTTAGTCATCATCCTTTGATAAGTGGCTCCGGCGTTCTTCCGTCCGAAGAGCATCATTCTATAGCAGAAGATACCTCGGTCTGTGATGAAGGCGGTTTCTTTTTTGTCCTCGGTGCACATCGGTATCTGGTTGTAGTCCGAGTATGCGTCCATGAAGGATAAAACTTGGTAGTTGACCGGGTTGTCGACCATTCTATCAATGTTGGGGAGAGGGAAAGGGTCTTTAGGGCATGCTTTACTGAGATCAGTATAGTCAACACACATTTTCCATTTTCCATTGGATTTTTTAACGAGTACAACATTTGAAAGTTAAGTTACATAATCACATTCTCTAATAAAACCAGCCTACAAGAGCTCCCCAACCTGATCCTCGACCCCCTTCTGTCTCTTTAAGTCGACCCTCCTCTTCTTCTGAGGGACCGGCTTTGCTTTCGGGGCGATGGATAAGAGATGGCAGCAGAAACTTTGGTTAATGTCTAGCATGTCAGCTGCGGTCCAGGTGAAGAGATCTTTGTTGTTCCTCAACAATTTTACCAACCTAGACTCAGTATCGGCCCCAAGATCGGCGCCGATATTCATCACCCATGATGGATCCGAATCACATATCTGGATGGGTTTGCTTTTCCCTGCCGGTTCCAGATGCACTGGGGGTGGTGAGCCAGGATTGCCCTCCGCCCGTGGGTCGAGGTTGATCATCATAACAACCTTACCTTTACCTAGATTGAGGAGACTGTGTCGAGGTGTGGTTCGGCTTTTGGGCTTAATCATGAGGTTGTAACATTTCCGGGCTTCTTCTTGGTCTCCATTAACCGTGATTACCCCAGTGTCTCGAGAGCCAAACTTCATAGCCAGGCAGCAAGTTGAGATGATGGTTTCGAAAACAATGAGTGAAGGTCGTCCCAGAATAGCGTTGTAAATGTTGGGGCAGTCTACCACTATGAATTTGGCGTCAATTCCTCTATTCACCTCCTCGTCTCCTAGGCGAAGTTGGATGTCGAGGTAGCCTTTTGGTCGGATCTTCTCCCTAGTGAATCCGACTAGGTCTCCTTAGTATGGGGTGAGATGTGACTCAGACAGCTCCATCTTTTTCAGGGTGTTAAGGAAGAGAATGTCGGTTGAGCTTCCTTGATCCATGAAAACTCTTCCCACATCCACGTGTTCGATCAAAGCCCTGATCACCATAGGATCACCGTGTTCTCTCTATTTTTCCTCCAAAATCGGCCTCGGAGAAGGAGTTGACAGGGTGCTCATCCGGGACCGTCTTGGATTATCTGGGGATCTTGGACTCCACGACGTAGATCTCTCAGAGGTGCTGCTTGGGGAAATTGTTGGATGCCCCTCCGCCAACGAAGCCTCTGAATATCATGTTGATCCTCAGCCTTGACGTCGATCCACTTGCGTTCCTGTCTGTCGTCTCAGCTTTGGTCGTCTCGTCTGCCTTGATCTCGTCACAGCTCGAGGGATTGAATATGCGCCTCCTGTTTCCCATCCCGGGATCGCCATTGGGGATTGGTGAGCGTTTTTTGTTGTCTCTTCTCTTGTACCTGCCTTGATTACGACCGCATTTTATAAACTTGACAAGTCGGCCATCCTGGATCAGTTGTTCGATGGCGTCTCTGAGCTGGATGCACTCGTTAATAGTGTAATCGTACCCCTCGTGGTATGCGCAGTACTTTGTCTTGTCCCTCTGGGCCCTGTCAGACAATGGAGTCAGCTTGGCTACTCTGGCCAACTCGATACTCATTACTTCCTTCATAATCTGTGTGGGAATGACATTGAACGATGTGTAACGATTTAATCTTCCTTTGATCTTGAGTTGATCCTAGTAATGGGAGGGGAGGTCATTGGTACGTCGTACGGGATCGCGATCGATCTGAGGGGCAACCGGATTTGCCGGAGGGCGATCCGGGTGTATCTCCCTCCCAATGAACTTGGTCGACCTTGTCCTGAGTTCTTCCATGGTAACGGCAGGTTCTTCTGATAGTGAAACCGCGAACGGAGATCCCGGCAGGAGAGCCGTGACAGCGCATACCAGCTGCACATTCTTGGCTAGATCCGGGATCTATGCGCACTCCTTGTAGAATCTTGACAAGAAGTTCCTAAGGGACTCATCTTTCCCTTGTCTCAAGGTGGCCAACATAAATTGATTATGTGGAACTTCTAAGACGACTGTGAATCTTTTTATGAAGACGACATGGAGGTCATCCCACTGGTCTATGGATCGGGTTGGGAGGGTCTTGAACCAGGCCAGTGCCTCTCCTTTTAGTGTTCGAGGGAAAGTCCGACATATGACGGCCTCTAGTGCTCCTACGAATAACATTTCATTGCAGAATAAGTCAAGGTGTTTATCGTCAGAGGTGCCAGCAAAGTGTTATATGGGGAGATCATTGCGGAAGGCCTTCGGGATCTTGGCACAGGAGATTCGGTCGGTAAAGGGATGTCTGAAGGGAGTATGAGCATGTGGGAAAAGCAGAGGGGTTGTCATGGTTTCGGGATTAGTGCATTGAGGAGGCTGTGTAACCTCCGGGTGAGTAAAATGGGAGTGCTGGTGAGAAGGCGAGGGTTGTACAAAGGATCGTTCCAAGTGCCGGATTCGGTCCTCTAGCTGTCGAACATTGGATCCGGTTGCGGAGCCAGGATGACCGACTGAGTAGGAGCCGAAACATTGTTGTGTGTGGCCCTCGAGCTCCTGCAGCCGCTGTTGTAACTAGGCGATGATAGCATCCCGGGGGTCTGGAAAGCCTATCTCGTGGGTGTCATGACTGGTGGAGGGTCTGTTGGGCGGCCTTGTCCGTTGTCTTCGAAGCCTTCTTCGTGAAAGGAGATATCTTCGACCCAACCCTCGGTGGTGGGTTGGGGACGGACGTTGTGTTGCTGCAGCCGAGTAGTGTCTGTCATGGTAGGAGGCCCTCATTCCAGCACCAAATGTTCAAAGGTGAACTCGATTCGGGTATAAGTCTGAACCCTGGTCTTCTCGTCCTGGTTGTCCTGTGAGGAATAAGTCGAGATGGGGTGTTACCTGTAGAAGACACTCTGACGCTCAAGTCAGTCTGTGTTCAAGCAAGTGAGTAGTAATTACGAGTGAGTTAATGCGTACCTGTCCCGTGACCAATTGTGAGCTTTATAGGCTTGAGGTGATGTGTGGGCCTATAGAAGATCACCTTGCTTCGTCCATACAAGCCAATTTGGGTTGACCCAGATGCGCTAAGCGAGATCCGTCTGGGTTGTACGGACGACTCAAAGGTTAACCCGGGTCGGGTCACCTGACCCAATTTCAGTTGGGCCTGTTGGTGATATTGGGCCATGACAAAACGACCCAATATTACCATCAGAATAATTGCCTTACAAGTGTGTCTGGATGTTTCACAGGCGACACCCATTTATTGATATGCTTAGTTTTGATGTTAAAAAAAAAAAGAATCAATAGAATTTTTCATATTATCTAATAGGTACAAACTATATTTTTAAAATTTATTTACATAAATTATCATATCACTCTGTAACACGCTACTAGAAAAAAAAAAAGTAAAACAATCTCCAGAGAAAGATATGATTCATATAGAGAGACAAAAACATCAATTGTACTCTTACTCCTAATAATCCAACGATTGTATTTCGAAGCTTTGATTTTAATTTTAATTTTAATTTTAATTTTCATCAACAAAATATTATAATCCAAGCTTAGATTACTTTTTGAATTGGTTGAAGGCAGGTCTCATAATAATATTATTATTATTATTATTATTATTATTATTATACTTGTTAAATCTCATCATTGAGAGTTATTTTTATTATTTTCACATAAAAAACTATTCCCATGTAATATGTTCCCTCTATATAGAGAGTGAGAACGGATCCATTGACACCAAGTGTCAACCTTTAAAAGTTGCACCACTTAATAATTTTTTTGTAAAATGTGAATTTGAATAATCTAACCGTTGATTCACATTATATTACCTTCATTTCAGATAATTTGGACATTCATAGGTATGTTATCTAATAGTGGGCTTTTACTTATATTTTAAAAACAAATTATACGTTAAAATAAATTAGTTTGATGAAGTATCAATTAGTTTTCGATTTTTATGAAATTTTATAAGTTTGATCTACTTTATAAGAACGTTCAATTCAACGGTTGGATTGATCAAATTCTCGCTTTACAAAATGTTATTGAGTGGTATAACTCTTAAAGTTTAACACCTGGTGTCACAATTCACCACAACACCTGGTGTCCCAATTCACCATAGACAAAGTATCCCAATACCAGCACGCTTCCCAGTTACGGAGGTCAACGGGGCGGAACGGGGCGAGTAGTGCACTACCCATATCAATACCCGCTAAAATTAACGGGTACCCATGCGGGTAGGAGGTATTCACGGGTATCCATTAATATTTAAGAATTTAAATTTTATAACAAGAAAGATAGAAAATGTTATATAATATTATATATATATATAAATAATCATTATATAATATCATTATGTGTTAATATATTAAAAGTATCATCATAAAATAATATAAAATAAATTATATCTCATTATAAAATAAAAAGTCCTAATATTCAAATATATTTAATAAAAAAATATGTTTTAATGAGTACAAGATGGTAGTATAACATTGATCCTCACCCATTATATAAACATGCGAGTACCCATTATGGATGGATATATCTCCGAATAGTGATTTTTTTTTTTTTACCTCTCTATTACCCAATATTAAGAGAAAACAAAAATTTGTTTTTTACCCACAACCACGGTTAATTTTGCCACCCATATCTGTTTACAGCCCAAAAATATTGTTATTTTATCATTGTCTCTCGTATCGTGCCAAGAATTCGAAAAAAATAGGAATACCTTGGTAAAGTTGGTGGGTATGCTCTCAACCTCGTAGTCACTACCATTGCATAGATACCACGCAGCCACCCTATTATCTCCGTCCCATAACAGGTGCCTCTCTCTCCCTCTCTCTCTCTCTCTCCTGTTAGTGTTATCTTTATGCGATTTTATCTTCAGGTCCATATGTTATCTGGCTTGGTGGATTGTGTTTGGGTTTATTTTGTAGATCAAAACACGGGTGATGAGTTTTAGTGGTTAATAAAATGAAAATCATGAAATGGAGCTTCGCCTGTCACTTTTGGCCTCTGCACTGTTTGGTTTTATATTTTGTATTCTGTATAGTTTGTGTATTGAAATTTCTATAGCTTCGTTTGTCATCCAGGTTATTGCATTTTTATTTATATTGATTTTCTTCATCAAATGGAGGGTCTGGAAGTTTGGAACCAGGGGTCAAAATCATGGACGTGTGCTCTGTATCTTTTTTTCTACTAAAAATTTTTAATAAACACCAACAACAAGTAAGTCTAATTCCAGTATTTAAAAAAAAAATTATTTGCCTTTTTTCAGTGTTTTTTTCAGCCATCACTTCCTCTTTGAGTTTCATCAGTGTTGGTGTATTTGAAAGGTAGATTGTTTTTTTGAGATTTCAAAAATCATTGTCCAAGAACAAATTTGGAGTGCCTGCCATAAGTTGAGTAAAATGGACTATTGGGGCTATGGAGAATGATTCCTAGAAGTCTTGGTTAATTTTGCTTGGTTGAAATATTTATTTTAGCATCTTTGTTTATGAATTTGTTTTGTGGTGTTTGGTTTCATCCATTTATGTGTGGCCTACTGCACGTAATTCATTTTTTTCTCAAGCCATTGTCTGTTATTTCTGCTTTAATTATGTTGTAAGAATTGCCCAAATCTATAATATCATCTATGATGTGAGAATGCTATGATTATGATGAAGTATAGGCTATGACTTCCATTATAATGCTTAAAAATTCAGAACAAGTACTTAAATATCTTATGCATTTTTTACATCTCTATTTCTTCAAAATTGTCAGTTGATGAGTATGATGCGTACTGAATGACACAGGTTATCTCTAAAGGTCCTAAACAATCCTTGGAACACAGTAAAAAAGACACATTATCTGGAGAAAATGTCGGCATCATCATTCGTAGAGTCCCTTGTTCTTCAACTCCATGAGATCTCAGCTGTCAAATTTGGCAACTTCAAGCTCAAATCTGGCATCTCCTCACCAATATACATAGACCTCCGCCTCATTATATCTTACCCTTCCCTCCTACAGCAAATTTCTCAAACCCTAATTTCCTCTGTCTCGTCCACTTCCTTTGACCTTGTATGTGGTGTCCCTTACACTGCCTTACCCATTGCCACTTGTGTCTCTCTCACTCAGAACATCCCCATGGTCATGCGTCGCAAGGAAATCAAAGACTATGGCACTGCTAAGGCCATTGAAGGTGATTTCAAACCTGGCCAAAGTTGCTTAATCATTGAGGATTTGGTTACCAGTGGCACATCAGTTTTGGAAACAGCTACACCGCTGCGTGCTGCAGGGTTGAAGATCAGTGATGCTGTTGTCTTGATCGATAGAGAGCAAGGTGGGAGAGAAAATTTGGAGGAGAATGGCATCAAGCTGCATGCAATTATTAAATTGACTGAGATGGTGAAAATTTTGAGGGATCATGGGAAACTTGATGAGGAGATGGCAGGGGTTGTTATGAAATTCTTAGATGAGAATCGTAAGGTTGCTGCTTTGGCAAAGGTGGAGAAGCCAACAACTAAGGCCAAGGCTTTGTCATTTGGGGAGAGGGCTAAGCTGTCCAAGAATCCAACAGGAAAGAGGTTGTTTGAGATAATGGCTGAGAAGGAGAGTAATTTGTGTTTGGCTGCAGATGTTGGAACTGCAGCTGAATTGCTTGAAATTGCTGAGAAGGTGAGAACTTGGTAGTTCTTTTGGGAAAACCTCCAATAACATAGAGGAAATCTTTTATAGGGACTACTATTTTGTGCACTTGGGTTAGCTGCTTGAATATTTTTTTATATTCTTTATTAGTATGTTGAATGTTGTATTCTCTGTTATGTACTTGAAAGAATCATGTGCTCTCTGCCTTATCATCATCAACTGGATTATACTTAGAAGTTTGGCCATATTAATCAATAAACTTTCTTTTAGCTAATTTGGCTTGTTTTCTCTCAGGTTGGACCTGAGATATGCTTGCTGAAGACTCATGTGGATATTTTGCCAGATTTTACTCCAGATTTTGGCTCTAAGCTTCTTTCGGTATAGTGCTAAAAGAAGCCCTACTTTGTTCATTTGTCTCTTTTCCTTTCCGGAATCCGGATAGCAGAAGAAACGTGTCCTTCCTGATATTATTGACACTAGTACACTAGAAATTTTGCTAGCATTTATTAAAACAGAATAGTGATTTCCTGCCTTTAAAATAAGAAATAAGTGTCTAATGTATGCTTTAAATTTTGCTAGAATTTATCTTAAAGTTTGCTAGCATCATGTTGTAATAAGTTTAAAGAAATCTATTACATTTCTGGTTTAGTTGTGTCTAATGTATGCATTATCTCATTGAAGATTGCGGAAAAGCATAACTTCCTAATCTTTGAGGATCGTAAATTTGCTGACATTGGTAACACAGTGACCATGCAATATGAAGGGTAAGACTTTGCCTAGCTCAACTATATTGGAATCCTTTTTTGGATTCTTTTCATCTATTTCTGAATTCAATATGACATGTTTCTGTTCTATTATCTGCAGAGGGATCTTTCGTATATTGGATTGGGCTCACATTGTAAATGCTCATATAATCCCTGGTCCTGGAATTGTGGATGGATTAAAATTGAAGGTTTGTAATGATAGTCATTTTCATTATAATATTTTTTCACTATAGCAAGACTTTAATCGGTAGCCTGTTTCTTGAACCATACTCAGGGTTTGCCTCGTGGCAGGGGTTTGTTGCTGCTTGCTGAAATGAGTTCAGCCGGTAACCTTGCCAAGGGAGATTATACTGCTGCTGCATTGAAAATTGCTGAGGATCATTCTGACTTTGTAATTGGCTTCATCTCAGTCAACCCAGCATCATGGCCAGGGGCACCCATAAATCCTTCTTTCATTCAGGCAACTCCTGGAGTTCAAATGGTGACTGGTGGCGATGCTTTAGGGCAGCAATATAACACTCCATATTCTGTAAGTTTTTGCTTGTTGCCATGCATCTTTTAGTCATATCATATGCTTGAGGATAAATATGTGCATAAGTATTTTGCTGTTATTAGTTACACTTTCTTAGGTTGAAAAGAACTTTTATGGAGGAAAAAGGGCTAAGAGAGAGGGAGAGGGAGTGTACTAGTTTTTCAGTCTTTAAGAGCAAATAGGAATGCAGCCCCCAACTTTCTGCATTTAGCATGAAAAGAAGCAGAATTAAAAAGAGTTGTCAATCTGCTGTACTGTCTTGGTAATTAGATATCATCAAATATGGTATGGTCCTTCAAATTATAATATGACCATTTTTTATATTCTGGGGCCTTTGCCTAAATATCACAATTAGAATAGAAATGAAAAGGCGCAAAATGAATTCTGTGTTTTCTTTGGTCCTAATTTATTTCTGCAGTTCAGAACATTTGTTTGTGTTTAAACAATACTATCGTGATTTTTTGTAAGTTGATTTTTATGTATTATCTTTCCATTAAGGATAACTTAGTTGTTGTGCAGATATGGTAGTTTTCTCATCCAACCCCTTAATTTTATTGTATTGAAAATTCATCAAAGCAGTATTTCTTTCATCATCTTTCTGCTCTTTGCAACTGTTTTTGACATTTTTTCCTCCTTATATTTGAGTATACTAATCTTGTGACAATTCACCAAACGTTTTTCCAGGTGGTCCATGATAGGGGCAGTGACATTATCATCGTGGGACGAGGCATCATCAAAGCAGCAAATCCTGCTGAGGCAGCTCATGAATACCGTCTTCAAGGATGGAATGCATATTTGGCCAAATGTACTTGAGACCTGCGCATTCCAACAATAAAAGGATGAACCAAAGTTATGTTATATGGGACATCTAACCTCACTGGAAACCCAGAGGAAAGTCTTGGGTACTATATAATGTTAAAGACATTTTTCAGTTAGTCTAATGAAGTGGCGACTTTATTTTGTCAGTAACAGATGTTTTGTTTCACGGCAGTTCATCATTTTTTATGTTCCATCGCAAATATGTGGAACTGATCGGTAGATGATGAAAACGAAAGTAGTTCTTAAACAAAATTCACCTGCAAACAGCACTATAAATTTTTTTTTCTTCTACAAGAAAATGTTGAGTTATCCTAATCTTTCCTTGAAAGGCTTGGATTTTAAGATTTACCTCATGTTTTCCGTGGTTGAATGATGCACTTCATATAAATTCTTTACTGACATCCTTTTTTGTCAAAGGATAACAAATGCAAGCATTCATTGGAATCCAAACATGTGAGATACTTCTTTCCTGACATCCTTTTTCGTCAAAGGATAACAAATGCAAGCACTCATTGGAATCCAAACATGTGAGATACTTCTATTTTTAAAGGCATTGCTAAGTACCAGAAAACAGCTATTTGGAAACAATGGAATGCAGTTATGGTAAATAGTCAAAAGAATACTCAAAAGAAGAGGTTTGCCCCTATTGAATATAATTATCTCTCATAGAGGATGCATATACTCTTGAATTAGAAAAAAAAAAACGGTTTACACAAATGTAGGTAAGACCTGCCCATGGCTGTAGGAAGCAGTGTCCTTCCTTTGTTACACACTTATGATTTCTGTTAAATATAACAGTTTTCTGTTATTTCTATTAGGACCAGTTTCTGTTATTCCTATTTCAGTTTATTTTTGTTAGTACCAGTTTATTCTCCCACTTTCATCAATCATGTATAAAGGCCCTATACACAGTTTTCATAACATGAAAAAGAATACAGATCTTTCATTCTCATTTTACAGAGTTCTTTTCTTCTTCATTTCTTCTTTCTTTCATTATGTTTTCAGTTCAGTTTAATATGGTATCAGAGCTCCTATTATAGGAGCTCTGCTGCGCACAAATACATCTTTCTTTCTGTTCTCTGTTCTCATGGCAAATTCAGCCATGGATCCAGCAAGTCCCTATTACATGAGCATCAATGAAAATCCAACAATGTCTTTAGTTTCAGTTCGATTCAATGGTGGAAATTATCACTCCTGGGCAAGAGCTATGATGATGGTTCTCAACTCCAAGAACAAGGAGCAATTCGTTGATGGATCCATTCCAAAGCCTTCAAACACAGATGTAAACTTTGCTATGTGGAAGAGATGCAACACCATGGTGATGTCATGGTTAATTCAATCAGTTGAAGCAGAAATTACTGAGAGCATTTTATGGTGTGATACTGCTGAGGATATTTGGAAGGATCTCAAACATAGATATTACCAAGGAGATGTTTTTCGGATCAGTGATTTGCAAGAAGAAATTTATATGTTGAAGCAAGGTGATTCAACAATAACAGGTTACTTCACTGAACTCAAAATTATGTGGCAGGAACTTGAAAATTTTCGTCCTCTTCCTACTTGTGACTGAGACAAATTGTATATGTAGTTCAAAAATTATCAGTCATGTTAAAACTCTTAGAGAAGATGATTATGTTATAAGGTTCTTGAAAGGTTTGAATGACCAATATTCAGCTGTTAGATCCCAAATCATGTTAATGCAGCCATTACCTGACATTGGTAAAGCTTTTTCCCTATTGATCCAACAAGAAAGGCAATTTAATTCTGTTACTAATGATTTGAAAGTCCTAGTTGTTACCAACAACTCAGATAGGTTCTCTGGAAGAGGAAGAGGAGGAAGATTTGGCACTGGAAGAGGCCAAGGAAGAAAAATTTGTTCATACCGCAACAAAACAGGTCATACAGTGGATAGTTGCTACAAGAAACATGGATTCCCACCCCATTTCAAGAAATCAGGAGTAGGAGGTTCAACCAACAATTGTTTTCTTGATGAAGAGGCATTATGCTTTGAAGATAACATGAGTATTGGGAGCAAAGAAAAAGAGGATGACAGGATGATGAAGCTCACACCAGAACAACAGAGAGCTATTGTTGCCATCATGAATCAATCAGACAGCCAACATGTCACTCATACTGCTAATCAAATTACTTCTACTGATAAGAATTTTCCTCAATCACAAACAGGTACAATCTATACTTTATCTAATGATATCAAATCCAACATTTGGATTTTGGACACAGGAGCCACAGACCATGTATGTCATTCACTTAAGTACTTTCAATGCATTAGAAAGATCAAGCCCATGAGAATTCATCTACCAAATGGGAATTTTGTTGTCACAAATCTATCAGGATCAATTTTCTTTTCAGAAGATTTCTTCATCACAGATATGCTTTACATTCCCAGTTTTAGCTTCAATCTGATATCTATTTCAAAGCTTATTACTCAACTTGGATGCCAATTAACTTTCTCTCCTACCTCTTGTGAAATTCAGGATCTCCAATCTATGAAGATGATTGGTGCAGCTGAGATGAAGAAAGGATTATATGTTCTTGATTCTAATCCTAAAGTGAATCTGTTTGTTCATTATGTTAATAATTTCCACTCGTATGAATGTGATTTGTGGCATGTTAGATTTGGTCATTTAGCACATGACAAGCTTGTTGCATTGAAGCAAAAATTTCCTTTCATTGATTCTGTTCAGAATAAAGATCCTTGTAATATTTGTCATTTGGCTAAACAAAAACATTTGCCATTTTCTTCAAGTGTGAGTAAATCAGAAGTTGTTTTTGACTTGATACATGTTGACATATGGGGACCAACTTCCCCCTCGTCTATCTTTGGACATAGATATTTTCTCACTGTGGTGGATGATAAATCAAGATATACATGGATTTACTTTATGAAGCAAAAGTCAGAGGTTGAAACACATTTAAAGACATTTGTGGCTATGATTGAGAACCAATTCAACAAGAAATCATAAGTGTGTAACATCCTTAAACACCTAGTTATGTATTTTTTAGTAGCCTCCCCTCCTTAAATAGATGATTCTGTACCCTCAAATAAAATTTTATGCTGTATGAGTTTGTACTTACAATCTCACAAAACTTTCTAGTTCTGCCCGAGGCTGTTATCCTTAAGATGATTTATGAAAGGAGGACAAGCTTGGTCATCTTGGAACAAACAGGCCATAGCAACTATGGTTACAAGCGTCATCATTTCGATCTGAGAAATGAATTTATCAACAGAAACGTCCGAGAATAAGTCAATTTCTGAATTTAAGACTTGTTTGGTTTCCATTTTTATTTCTTGTTTTCATTTTATTTCTTATTTTCTAAAATTTTATAAAGAAAAAATTAGAAATGCTAAAAACGAAAATTTTTTGTTTCCAATATTTCCAATTTTTCCTTTGTAAAATTTCAAAAACCAGAAAATGTAAATCAAACAGGTACTACCAAAGAAGAACGATCTTGTGGTTTTTATCTACCAAAAAAAAATGAACGATCTTCATATGATGACTAACGTTCCATCTGTCCCTGTGGAATGCAAGAAACAACCTAAGATAACTAACGTTCCAAATGGTAGCTTGTAGTGTGAGTGCAGCGTTTGCTAACATAGATTCACGATAGAAAGGAGAACAATATTGGGAGCACGCTAAGGTCCTACATCTATATTAAAAAATATCATAATGATACGAGATACACCTTCCTGTTCATGCATTTGATGTAAGGTAAGCAAAGAGATGTTGCCTCCTAAATTACAAAAAGCATACATGACCAGAAGATTCATACCACTACAAGAAATAGATGCACTACAACCTATTCTGTTTAATACAATGGCAAGAACATCTCCAGTCATTGTTCTTTCCAAATCCTCCCTGTAACTCGTAGTTTCAATTCCTTCCGGTCACCCCCGGAAAAGAAGAGAGCCATGTTCCTCTGAATGATGAGACCATCAAAACTGTCACGAACCTTGCGGTGGCTATCCCTAATGCTTCTAGGCACCCCCTGCCAAATCATCTTTCTCCCATTTCCACCCACCTCGAGACTGTAGGTATAGTTCTTTGCCTCATTATCATCCCCCATAAACCGCAAAAATGCTATGTAGACAGGAGCCATTCCTAGTTGAAAAGCTTCAAAATGTAGACAAAAATACTGACCGAAGCAACTAAAAACCTAGAAACAAAAGTGAGCCCCATGAATTAGCTAACTCTCATATTTTGCATAGAAAATATACACTATAAAGGCAAAGTTGTAACTTGCAGTTTAAAATATCAAACTCAACTTTGAGATGCTCCATTACTAAAATATAATAATGACATTACAAACACATGTATCTCCTATCATAACCAAAAATAACACATTCTACAACCAGTTAAGTTAATTTGAAGTCAATAGAAGGCAAGGAGAACGGAGTTCAGCAAAACAATACCGTTAGCATCCATGTGGCATTTTCAACTTCTTGTGGATTTGATTTGACATACCGATGATTAAAAGTGCAACCATTGTGCATGTCCACTTTATGATCATCTTTCAGATGGGCCACTAGGAAAGGTATATCACCCATAACAGCACATTCTGAACCAGCATATGGACAGTTATAAGGTCTAAATGCACATTGAGATTCATGTTTTAGCTTGCTGTAATATGGGTATATGCCCATGCACCCAAAACCTTGATATTTACAGGGAAGTTCTAAAGATGCAGCCACCTTCTCCAATGCCAGACATCTGATATTGCCAAGCTCATGCCGACAAGTAGGGCACCGGTCATGGACTCTAGGTTTACAACCAGAGCATAATGTATGACCATTTGAACACTGATACAAAGATAACAAAGGAAATGCTGTTAACTAAACTCTCAAATAAAAAGTCCTTTATAATAAATTTATTAAAGGATATATTCATTTAGAATGAAATGAATGGAAACACCATCAATTATTATATGAACTCAGAAAGTTACATATGGCAAATGCCATTGAGTTCTTGCTAGGAAAAATAGTGTTTCAATCCTTGTTCCATGCATGAGAGTATCCCACAGTTAAAATATTCAACAGCCAACTGCCAACTACTATCACATCTTACAAGTTGTGAAAGATTTATTTCCTATCAAATAGCACTTACTGGAGTAGTAATCTGACATCTCAAATCAGAGATTGACCTAAATTTAATCATCCATTTCCATAGTTGTTATCCAAATTTCTCACACCTCACCAAAAAAGATGAAACAATATATCCAATCATCGCAGCATAGATCGGCCAGGTGAAGTGAGAGAAATACATTTAAACCAGAACTAGATCAATGACAATTGCTTTTGGAAAACTTACTATTGAGCTGCTCAGATTTTAATGATTTTTTTCACAATTACCCCATGTCTTCAAATTAGTAGTTAACTTGAAAAATTCCAACAAACATGTACACCATGTCTTCAATTAGTAGTTAACTTGAAAAATTCTAACAAACATGTACACCATAGAGTGTTTCTTACAACACTAATTCAGAAAGAACAATCCACTACCAAAAATCATACTAGGTGAAATAAGCTTCACAATATTTAATTAGAAAAACCATGCAAACTATTTTCCATTTAAAAGTCCCTTCTTTGATATAAGCTTCTCCTAATTATGAGAATTCAATTCAATAAACCCCTAATCAGAAAAACAGGGTATTGCAAAACATAAAACATAAAATCAAGGGACAGAGTGCCTCAGTTTTTTTATTAATCAGAGTGGTAGGCAGGTAAAATCAAACTGAAATCAGCATGTCAAAAGCACAATTGACCACAGTATCTTCAAGTTACAAATTACAATCACATGTCATCTTAGGAACCCGACGAATCAACAATGGAAATCAATAGAAAACAACCTGGTGGATTGGAGGGTACATGGCATTCAAGCACACAGGGCACTCTAAAAGTTCACGAACACTACTTGAAACAGTCCCATTAGGTTTAACAGCAGTCTGTGTAGGATCATTCACAAGTTCACTAATTTCTGTTGAGTCTTCAGTTTGAGGAGGATCAACCCCGGATCTGCTCCGTATATCATCATAGAATGGATTACTGGATGCCATACTTGTGCAACCAACCACCAGCAGCCCTTTTGTAAATGAAAAAGAAAAAGATCTCACTACAATCAACCAGGAAAAAATGATACACAGGGATCCTGTTTTTCACTTATACAATATTACAGTTTACCCAGCAGAATAACATGCACATTTCCAACTGACTTCTTTCAAGCAAACCAATTTTTGAATGACACTCAAAACATGAATTCTGTCATTCCACCATGGCTATTCTATGAACCTATAGCAGCATTCCTATGGGGAGGATTAAGGATGCATAATTACTGGAGGTCGTCATCAAATTTGGTTTTGAAACACATATAACAATTTTGTATGGCTTAATAGATTATAACTGTTGATGGACAGAATTTATGAAAGCACACGGAAGAAATCTAACTTCTAAAAGCCAGCAGCAATCATCATTCCAAAAACATTCAGCAGCAATTAGGTATGCTTACCTCTCAAAAAGAAATCATCATAACATAAGCAAACAATAGTGTTTCACCATCATAAGATGACCATTTTCAAATACTAATGCTCCACCCAACATCAGGTCATTAACATTTTATGTTTTCAACTGCTAAAGACAATAGTATCAATTTCAACTCCATTTCCCCAGTCATGATTTATGGCCTTCATAACCATTATTATGTTATCCTTCCCTTAAACAGTAGAAGAAACATCATAGTAAATTAAAATTTACACGTCCTTAAGAAAAGAGACAGAGCAATTAAATTCCTGTTCAAATTAGAAATATTATAATTGAATATTGGCAAATACTCTCTCCAGTCCTATTTATAAGAACTTTTTTGAAGGTGGGTCTTGGTCCTTTTTATAAGAACTTTTTCAGATTGTCCCATGCATTAATTATTATTTGACAAAAATACCCCATTAGTGGAGGTAGGTGAGTAATTAACTAGTAGAGAGAATATGACATGATTGAGTAGGTAAATAGAAAGAGAAAGATAATGGGTCTCAATAAATTCAAGGGTAGTTCAGGAAATATGATACACATTCATGACAAATTTATTGTAATAAACTAAATTAACCAACTTCCTTAATCCGTGTGAAGTAGTTAAAAGGTTCTTATAAATAGGACCGGAGGGAGTAATTAATTATACAAAATGTAAATATAAAATAATCCCAGATCCTGATTTGTTGGGCAAATTGTATAAATATATTAAGAAACAGCAAATTAAGAAAACAAGCATAAGAGCAGAAACAAGATTTATGGTCTAAGGCCAGAAATGCATTTCATTGTCTAGTGCCTGAATATTCACATAACTCCTTTTCATTGAAGGCACCGATGTAGAGTCATCAAATCTTGTATTTAAGATTTAATAACAGAATTAACAACCAGTTTCAGAATCTCTTTGACAAGATGCATCAACCATATACTATAGGCAGATAGAGTTTCCTCGTGTGTATTATTAGAGCAAAAGGGATGGAATAAATTTGTCAAAGTGAAATTAATGGAAAGCCAAGAATCCCATTGGTAGAAATGGCCAAAATAATATGCAATAACATATTAGAGCTCAAGACTAAGAGGAAAACACTCATGAGTGACTACCAAAAAATTATGTCCACATTGAAAAACACCAGGGGAAAAAAATAATGTGGCACACCCCATTTAATTTTCATCGGTATCGACTATCGATTAGGTACATGTAAATTAGACTAGAAAAATACTAAGTCAAAAAAAGAGAAAACTAAAGAAAGTAGATGACCATGACTAGGTAACAAGTAGAACATTACAGACATGTCATTTAAACTGGTTCTCAATGGTAAAACGTACAAGGATGAAATAACAACGTAATGTTACACTTCATTTTTGTATTTATGAAGTTTGCACTAAAATAGCCAGCTTTTCCTTTTCCTTTATACATTCATGAAAAAACATATATAGGATGGTCAATGGTGCAAAGAATCCGAACTCAAATTGAGACTCAAAGCACCCATCCTCTTAAATTGCCTTACATAGCATCAAATAAGTCCTAAACAAACAACCTCTCGGGAATCAAAACTACATAATCACATTAGTCAGACATAGGAAATAAGGACAAGACACCCAACAGCCATAAATTAACAACACATGAAAGTAAAGTAAAACAATGGCAAAAAAACTCATTCAACTGGACCCAGTCACCCAGCTTGAAATTGTTGTATGGCTGCCCACAAAACCCACACAATCACGCCAACACATTACTATGGCATTAAGGACAATACAAACACATGAACAAGGTCAATGGACTCAATGCCATTAAAATTTAACCAGCAAAGCCAAAGCAACCACACATGCATGATAATCCAAGATACCAATATTGAACATTTGACAATTTTGCATGCCCCCACGCTTTCCAAGACACCCAACTGACCAAGCAGAAAAGAAACCCAGGTGATCAAACACATGAGTAACAACAAACTGTCCCATCCATTCAAAAACCCTAACCTTAAAATAACAAACAAATGCATAGCATTTCAGACCAAACAGATCTACCTACAACACACAAACAACACCCTTCAAAAAAAAATGTGGGTGACGAGAAAATTGAATTAAAATTTGAAACTTTATTCAACCCCATCAATGAAAAGTTTCATCAGGGGGCAAAAAAATCAAAAGCCAGAAACGAAAACATGTAAACTATTTAAAAAAAAAAAAAAAGAGTTCAAAAGAAAGAGACAAATACCTGTAATGATGGTTTGATCAAAAGTCCATTACAGAGAAAATCAACCCCAGATAAGGGTTGGGTCAAGGTGAGGGCGAAATAATGAAAATTTGGGTGGGTGAGGCCGTGTATACGATATGATTACTGTAATAAATAAGGAAGTAGCCACGAGTGCGCGTCTGCGAGTGGAAGAAGAATTCAAACTGGAGAGAGAAGGAGAGGAGAGAGAAATTTCTCGAGAAAATACAAATGAAAAGCCTTAATAAAAGTTGGACCCACTACCAATTTTTCTCTTATCTTTCTCTGAAAAATCGTGGCGTTTTTGCATCTTCAGTTTTAATTTTAATGGAGCTTAAAGTGTCTTAAAGAGTTCTAATTAAAAGTTAGTAATAAATTAAATCTAATATAGAATTATGATATTTTTAACACCTCTTCTTTTTTACATTTCTTTTTTTATCTCTTAAGTTACTTTTACATAATTATTTTTTTATTAATTAATTAAATAAAGATAAGAATATAAGTGAAAAGTAATGATTAATGTTGTTTAAAACCATAAATAAATATGAATAAAAATTTCTTAAAATAATGTCTCTTACAAAAGGAGAAGTGCCTTTTAATAAATTTTTTTTCTTCATTCTTTGATAATTATGTTTAGGACACCGGTTAAATTTGGCTTTTTGTTTTGATAAAATATTATTTTACCTTTATTAATTATACATTGTCCGTGTAAAATAATTTTGCACGGTCATCTAATGATATGTTGACACATCATTTAATGAGTTTAATGACATATAAGGTGTCATATTTATTAATTGATGTGGCAAAATATTATTGGATGATAGTGTAAAATTTCTTTACGCTCACAACGTATAGTTATTAAACTATTATTTCAAACATGTGTTATTTAGTTACTAAATTAATTAAAGGTGTTAGAAATGTGTGTATAAATAATTGTGTTTTAACAATTTAAATGCATGTCATTATTGCTAAGTTTTCAATTTAACAATTTAAGTAATTATTATATTCCGTATCTATTTTAATTCTTTTATAACATGACTGTAACCGTTCCCACTTTGTGACTAATCATTATCAACAATTAGTTAGGATTAATAATTTAATGATTAATGGGTTATTAAAAAATTAAGTCAATTTTAATAATGGTTTCTAAATAAAAAATAAAATAAGTTTTACTAAAAATAATGTTTGTTTGTCATGGTAGGTAATAGAAAAAAAGATATATAAAAATATTATAAATGTAGAAATTAAAAGTTATTGATTATTTAAAAAACACAAAAAATAAATGATATTTATGAAAAGTTAGAAATTAAATATACATGTTATTACTTTTTTCAATTTGAGTATTGTAATGATTTTATAAAAATTAGTTTGTTGGAGTTGTATCTCCTTTTTATAATGAATATTTAATCCTTTTTATAATGAATATTTAAAAAAATTATTGATTTAATTAACTTTAACTCCAAGTATACCTTTTATTTTAAAAATAAAATAATTTTATGTAAATATTTTTCATGTAATAACAATAAACAAAAGTGATGGACAATCATTAAAGATTGCATGGTTATGTTTAGTAAATTTTGTATTTTATTATGAATAAATATTATACTCTGTTGTATTATTAATTAAGAACTGTAGAAGCCACAGGAAACACTAGAAGGGGGATTGAATAGTGTTTTATAATTTCAAACAAATTTTATGAAAACATTTTTACAAGCAAAAGTGATTTACAAAAGTTTTGTGCAACTTGCTGAAACTAGAGTTTTCAGAGACTTGCTGAGATGCTTCAGCAAGTCCAAAAGGTAGTTTTATAAACTTGTTTTATAAAGCGTTAGAGATTGTTTTAAATTCAAGCTTATAAAACAGAATATTCAGAACCCTTCTGTTAGCTCAAATAGCAATTATAAAGAGATAAGGGTATAGAAAACTTAACCAAGAATTTATCCTGGTTCACTCACATCCACCGTGAGCTACGTCCAGTCCCAATGCCAAACCAGCCAAGGATTTTCCACTAACTGAGCACAGTTACAAGTATTCTTTTACAGTCAAGCCTCTTCAGGCTCTATACAACAAGTATTACTTTACAGACAACCTCTCCAGGCTCAAACCCAAGTATTCTTTGTTTCACCAAGCCTCTCCAAGCTCTCAGACACTTGAAAGTGTTTACAGTGAGTAATAGTTTAAGTTTTTGAGAAACTTAAACAGAAAAGATCTTGTACAAATGATGACTGAGTATAACTCAGGATACAAATGAAAGAATTCAATGTACAAAGATATCAGAGAGTAGCAGCTTGATTTTTTATAGTGTTGGCTTGATATTGTATATTCCTCTTTCAGCTTGGCCGACATTCTTTAAAGTCTTTCATGAAGCTATTTATAGAGTCCAGAAATTAATCCGTTGAAGATTGCTTCACCACTGTTGTGAGATAGCATTAAATGTTGTTAAAGACGTTGTGATACAATCTTCAAAAAGCTTCTAACTTTGAGTGTTGCAGGTACCAGAGTCTGACACATGCAGCAGATTCCCTTTTAAGGTAATATGATTTTGACAGCATAAAGGATCTCTGAACACATTCCTTAACTGGATCAAACTTGGAGAAGACGTTTGATGATGCATTAAGGTCTTGAACAGAGAGCCTTCTGACTTTAGTCAATTGCTACGTTGTAGGTCTTCAGCAAATCTTCTTTAATTCCAGATATTGTAATACTTTAGAAGGTAGAGTAGACTTCAACAGGTCTTAGTTCTTCAGAAAGTTCCTCATATCAGCAAGTTCAACTTCGGATAGTTGGATTATACCATAGGATTGCTCTTTAGAGAGATTGCTGAAACATTTAAACAAAATACCTTCAAGTGAATTTACTCTAGTTCAATAGTAATTGTTTAACCAAATTTGTTATCTATTAAAACTTATGATTGTGAGACTTAAACATCATTAATTTCCTTAATGATATTCTGAGACTCAACAAGAATAACATTCCTATAAGGGTTGAAAATTTTTATTGTTATAAAAAATAACAAATATGTGCATATTACTCTAAGCTCGCAACCTATCATGGAGTTACACAAAAGATAATATATTGTACATAAGAGTTTATTGAACTTCTTTTATACACTTACATTTTAAAATATTTAATTTTCAATAATAATCTCACTAAAGTGGTTGGTAATTTTTTTATTAAATATGACGAGAAATATTTAGATTGCATAAAAATACTATTTAAAATAAATAATTTAATGTAATTTATTATTATAATTTTTTTAATTATTTTATTATGCTATATAATTAATATAATTTTATTTCTTAACATTATTTTTTTTATATATTTAAGTTACAGTAAATTTCACACATTTTAAAAAATTTCTCTCATAAAATATTATAAGAATACAATATAAATAAACTCGTGCATCGCACTGATATTATTTCTAGTATATAATAAAATTGAGTCGTGTTAATAAGTACTCTAGACATACAGATTAAAAATCATTAAATAAAAATTTTTTATTGAAAAACATTATATTTATTTAATTTATAATATTAAATGTTTCACGTTTCAAAAAAAACTTTCTATTTAATTTTCCTTAATCAATACCCTACCATCATGTAATCATTAGCGTTTTCCTAAAAATATTACTCCCCTAATTATATCAAAACAATTTAAGAGTGCAACTCACAAAATAAATTAATGAGTATTTGTGCTAAACAAATATATATTAGCACTTAAAAAATCAATATTTAAATATTGGAAATTATAATAATAATTATATTTATTATATTAAATTCTACATAATTTAATGAAAAAAATATTTTTACTTTTTTAAACAGTGTCCTCAAGACACACATTAGTGTTTCACAAAAAAAAAATTATAAGATATAATAAAATAAGTAAATATGTTTAAAATAATTTAAGCTTTGAATGATAGATAATTTAAATTAAAATAATTACACGTGAATTATATTTTAAGACACAAGAGGCTGGTTGTTTATAATATTTTATATTTTATAACAATTTTCTGGTTTTCTAAAATTGAAAAGTGAAAATAATTGTTTGATAGACGGATTTTAAAGAGTTTTAAAAAGTGTAACTATTTTTTAATTTTTAAAAACAAAAATCCTGAAATTACTCTGAGATGTTTTGAAAAATTATTTTTTTCTGTTTTGGTGGTGGAAAATATGTAAACAGGTCATTTTATTTATAAAATACAATTTTTAAAAACTATTTTGTAAAATAGTTTTCAAAAAGTAAAAAACAAAACATAATCAAACACAAAATGATAATTTCCTTTTTTGAAATACTAACAAATGTCATTAGGACACTTACTAAGGAAATTGAAATAGAAATTTTTTATTAAAAAATGTGTAGCATTTAATATTATAAATACATTGACTATCATGATTTCTAATTTTTAATAAAAAAATGAATACAGATCCTAATAACAAGTACTGTAAGGATATTAGTTAAGAAATTTATATATATAATTTTTTATAAGAAATTATGATATTGATTGCATTTATAATAATAAATGCTACACACTCAAATAAAAACTTCTTATTTTGTTCCTTAACCAATGCCCTAATTTTTTTACTTTGACTATGAATCCCCACAAATATAGTTATAAGTTTAATCCTCTTAACGGGAGTGATAGTTAGTTAAAGTCTTCCCAAAAGTGGTAACCCATGGATTCAAACACCTAACATTACAAGTAAAGTCCACATCGGATCATAGTCCACCTCCACATCAACTACTGTTTGGTTAATGCCCTCATTTGATAGTAGAGTATCATTTTTCTAAAAATATTCTATTTATGAATTTCTTAACGAGTATCTCTACTACACACTCTTATTATGAAAACCCTTTATTTATTTTTGGGAAAAATATGTTCTCCGTCCCTATAGTTTCGGTCAACTTTGGTCTTCGTCCCTATATTTTAAATCATTTGTTTTTTGTCCATGAACTTTCTAAACCTTCAAACCATAGTCCCTGGCCGTTAGTGAAATCTGTTAACTTGATGAGTTGAGTAACAAAAGTAACATGTTAACCTCAATAGTGGGCCCCAAAATAGCTGACTCATCTAATTAATTGTTTTATTAATTTTTTAATTATTAAAATAACCATAATTATGAAATTAAGTTTTTTATCGGGTAAAATTGCTCAGGTGAAAACCCTAATTTAGCAATTAGTATTATTTTAATAATTAAAAATCAATAAAAAAGTTAATTAGATGATAAGTCAGTTATTTTGGACTCACTGTTGAGGCTAACATAACTTTTGTTAGCCAACTCATCAGGGACCACAGTTTGGGGCTTTAGAAAGTTTAGGGACAAAAAACAAAGGATTTAAAGTATAGGGACAAAAACTAAAGTTGACTGAAACTACAGGGACGAAAAACATATTTTTCCCTTTATTTTTTTCATAAAATGTTAGTAATTGAAATTTTAAAGACAAGTAATTGAAATTTTAAAGACAAGAAAATGGGTTGAAAATGATGACATTTATGATTTTGGGGTCACGGACTTTCTGTGCATTTTTCTAGGTTCTTTGCCAGTTTGCTGTGCATTGCATGCGGATTGGTTTACTTGCCTCTTCGGAATGCGACAATGCTTTTTTCGTGCAAGCACTGTGTTATTATATGAAAATGGAAAAACTGAATACAACAGACAATGATGAAAACAAGGAACTTTTTGTAATTTGCTGATGCTCTCTTTGGGTATACAAAGATCAATCATAACAAAATAAAAAATAAAAAATTCGCCACGTGTGGGAGTTGAAGGGGTACAAAATATTCCTTTGAATTCTAAAATTTCACAAGATTCTTTTAAAAATTTTCATTACCCCTAATATAAGATTTTTTATAAATTTTTAAAAGTTTTTATTATTTTTTAATTTTATTTTCATAATTTATTAAATCTTATAGAAAAAATAGAAATAATTTTTAAATAAAGAAATTAAATAGAGTTTGACATTAAATAAAATAAATTTAGAAGTTCTATTTTTTTTTAAAAAAATTATAATATATCAATTTTGAATTAAAAGGAATTTTATAAATAGAACTAGAGGGAGAGTGTGTATTATATTCATCTAAACCCAATTATAGACTTGCATGTTACTATAAGGAGAAACGAGGATACAATGCTAGATTGCTAGTGCAGTTTTCATTTCCATAATGCATACTCAAAAGGTAAAATTCAGGAGCTTGTGTAAGATTTAAGAGTAAACTAGCACATTAGTCTTTGGCTTTTCAGCCGTCGTGCAATTTAGTCCCTAATGTTAGGATTCGTCATGCACTTTAGTCCGAAGGCTTAATTAATTTCCATTAAGTTTATCCTGACATGTGACGTTGGTGACATGTAGGATTCTTCAAAGCTTCAATATGACGTCCTATCATGGTGCTAAAAGAATAGGTGATTAATTGAAAAAATGAGCACAACGCAGAGAAATATAGAAATGGAGACAACCTAACCTATTGTGTGAAGAGGTGATTTGCGATGGAAGTTAGAGAGGTTGAGAAGTGGTGGAAGAATGATCGCTTCGGCAATACGTACAACCACGCCATAATGATTCCAACAGCAGCGACGTGAACGGGATGTGCAGTGGTGGGCTAAACAGGTGCAACGACAAACGGAAACCAACAACGGAGAAGATGAGAAGAGGTCGAACACTGTAGACGACGCGGTGGTTGAGGAGTATACACGTAGAGCTGTCAAAATGGGCTACTTGGCCCGGATCGGCCCGACCCAAAGCGGGTAGCGGGCTTTTACGGGTCGGGCTAAAATACCCGGCTAAAATTCGGTTCTATAAGATAAAAGCCCGTGTCCGGTCGGATCAGGTAGCGGGCTTATGAGGGTCGGTCCGGTTAAAGCCTAATTTATTAAAAAATATAGCTTATTAAAAGTTATAAAGAATTATACTATTACAAAACTAAAAAATTACAATATAGTTATAAAAAACATTAAAAAAAGAGTTCATATACCCTAATAAAACTCACTCAAATAAATTTAAAATTCATTCTAAATTCTCAAACGTATTCATCCATAAATCCTATTAAACTAAGATATATTTAACGCATTCAAATAAATTTAAAATACATTCCTAAGTTCACAATCCATTCCAAAACACATTAAAAGATTTTTCTCAACTTTTCATTCTTACTTTTCTAAAATTATCCTTTACTAATAGAAAAATAGACAGTTTATATCACAAAGAATATTCAACGAAGAGTATTCGAAATAAAAGAAAGAAGTGCAAGTTACATTCGATATATTATAAAATGTAATTTATATAAGTATTTCATTTATTTATATTTTACGAACATTGTTAATATTTTTTTATGATTATGAAAAAAATCAATATTTTCAATTGAAAGCTTCTTAGGTGATACTTATACATTATAATTTATACTTTGAAAATAAGTGTTATATTATGCTTTGAAAATAAGTCCCTTTGGCTTGATCAAAACATAGGGAAAACATGAAGTGAACATGACTTCATGACCATGCACAAAAACATGTGTTTACTAATTGTAAAAACTTATACTTTGTTGGAAAAATATATATCCTGCAACATTTTTATTTTATATATATATATGGGGTGGCCCGAAAGCCTGTCGGGCTACCCGGTTCGAACCCGGATTGTTGCGGGCTTTACTTATTTCAGCCCGGCAAAAATTCGGGCTTCAAATTTCAATGCCCAAGCCCTGTAAAAATGTGGGTTCGGCCGGGCCGGGCCGATCGGGCTAGCCCATTTTGTCGGCTCTATATACACGACAACCTGAAGTTGGGCTCACATTCGCGATAAAGACGTGGACTTGGCAGGTGCTTGTTATGGCTCTGGGATGAAGGTTTAATATGATTACTGGTTTGATGGTGAGGATGAGGTGAGTGGCAGTGGATGATCCATGGTGATGATTGAGGAGCTTGACAATTGTTGAAAATGTGGTGGTTGGTCAGAGATGCAAATGGAGCTTGATGACTCTGCTGGTGGGCGAATGTGTCTCTATTGTGTGAGACGATGGAGCAACAAGAATATATGGGGATTGGACTTATGAATTTTGGGTTGAAAGGAAATAACTCAAGGTTGGTTATGAAATGGTGAGGAGGGTGGTGGTGGACCGTGGTGGTGCGGTGGCTAGATTGTGGTTTGAATCTAGTGATTATATGGTGGAGCGACTTAGGTGAGGGAGGAAGAGGATAATTGAGGTGCCTCGGTGGTTGTTGGCTTGCTTATGAAAGATGGATTAAGTTCCTAGAGGTGGAAGAGGTTTGATGTTAATGGTGGTTAGAAGAGTTTGAAGGTACAATGGTAACACTGGGAGCTTCAAAGTAAAAGCAACCAACTAGTAGAAGCGAGGAAGAAGAAAAAGAAACTTTGCCCAAAAAAGGAAAGGAAAGGGATGAACAGGGACAACAAAATGAAATGATCATTAGAGATAGTGTAACACTTATAAAAAAACATGCAAAATGACATCGTATTGAAGCTCTCAAAAATCCTATGTGTTACTTTAACATCACATGTCAGCACACACCTAACGAAAGTTAAGTCTTCGGACTAAAGTGCATGATGGATACTAACATCAAGGATTAACAAAGAGTTTTCTAAAATTCAGGAACTAAACTGCACGACGTCTAAAAAGTTAGAGACTAATGTGTTAGCACTATAAGATTTAAATTGAATCAATAAATTCAATACACTGTGAATAGGAATGGTAATAGGTAGAATCATATGTACCGTATTATGTAGCACTCATTCCTATATTCATGTTTTAAGTAAAGGGTCCTACTAATGAATGTTCTAAGCACAACTCTTGATTCGCATCCCATTGGTAATAGAGATATTTTCCTTCATGTTAAAAAAAGGAAGAATTTGTGTGTGGTGTTTTTAAGTTTTCCAATGAAGTTAATAAGTGTAAAAAAAATAGAAAAATAGGCAATTTTAAGATTTTATAAGATGATTGAACTAAATGCTATCTTGAGATTAATTGGTTTAGCAACAAATATTTGAATTGAATGGATTGATTTTTATATCATTAGTGGTGAGGATTTGAGTCTTGTTGATAATTGAACTTTCTTTCTTGTGTGATTTTCACCCATAGAATTTTTTAGTTCAGAACTTAATTTGATTTTTTTTAGCTACACTTTGCAGATGCATGAACGAAAATGATTGAGGCAATTATTTCTTTCACTTGATTAAATTACTCAACTAAATAGTCAACCTTACATGATTTTCCTTTGAATCACCTCTTTTGAGCCTTATGTGTTGTTTGTGGTTTCATATCTAAGTATAAAATCAAACTTTTACCTAATCTTAGGGAATAGAAATGTATTGGATTTATCATAAGAATGGATTTTTGAAAGAAAATCCCATTTTAGCGACAACAAAAAGTCGTCGCTATAGGACAAAAGTTGTCACTACACTCCACTTAGCGACGGCCTCATGGACGTCGCTAAAGTTCTCATCGTTAATGCAGTAGCGACGAGCAAAATAAGTCGTCGCTACGTAGCGTCTGCCAGACCGTCGCTTAAATCGTCGCTAAGTTAAAGGTCGTCGCAACATATATAATATATTATATTTTTGTACTAGCGACAACCATGGCCGTCGCAACATATATTATATTTTTTTTATATTTTTTACTAGTGACGGCCATGGCCGTCGCCAGTGAATTTTTTTTAAATTTAGTTTATTATTATTTATTTTAATTTAATATTTGTTAATTTTAATATTATAAAGAGAAATACTAAATACTATATAAACACCGATAGAGGAAAATATACATATATATATAAGTATATATACAAAAATGTTAAAAAAAAATACAATAAATGTATAAAAAACATAATAAAAAATAAAAATCATGGCTGGCGGCGATGACGCTGCTGTGGTGGGCGACGATCCTCATCCTCATCCTCACTCAATGGCTGCTCATCCAGGTGGTCATCGTAGTGCGGGTGCGGCTGAGTCGGAGCCTGAGCCTGAGCCTGATTGAAGCTGGTGGAACCACCTGCACTTTGGGCCTCCAAAACAACTGCATCTGATGTCGAAGTTGTGCGAAGTCCTCCTCCAACCATGTAGCCTTCTCTTCAGCTCGAGTGGCCTTCAAGTTAGCTTCAAGTATCTCCTGTTAGGAATATGCACTAGAGACATATATATTTATGAACATCCATCACTTGTATCATGTTATTTTATAAAGGCAAACTTATTCTTTTAGAATATAATTATTGTCCTTAGAATGGTAAACTTAAACTTCATAAGAAATCAAGTAGATGACTTGATCGTGAGATCTTATGAAGAACTATTCTTAAATAGTACCTAGTCAAGTATCATCTTAGGACAAAGATGCATTTAGACTAGTATGTGGGTTCATCGATGATCACATCTCACAGATCATGGATATGAGATATCATGTTCTCACATAGGTACACATTAAGAGTAATGGTGTACTGGACAGACCCACCTTAAGAACGTTGCATGGGTTGTTACATAAGTGTCATGAACGTTTCTTAAATTGATAAATGTTATATGAAGTCCTTCGACCTGAAATCACTACGATTCCTACATAAGGAATTATATGTTTTAATTATCATCAAACGTTACCTGTAACAGGGTAATCATAAAGTTGTTTTTGGACATATAATAAATTATGTGGTGGAATGTGAGTGCCCTAGATGGGATTTGTCCCTCCTATGTAACAGGAGTTATATCTGTAGGCCTCTTGATAAAGTGAGACTGCAAAATGCATGGCCATGCTCAGGAGGATAAATATGAGATATTTATTTTCTGTACAGTCTACTTGGGGATCAAGAAAATATAAATTGAACTATACAAGGTTGACACAATCCATGCCCTTGTGTTCAATTAGATGTTTGGACAAAGGGACAGATCATATAAATTATTATCATAAAATAGGATTCGTCAAAGTTGTTGATATTCTCAATATTTGGATAGTGATGTATTGCTAGATGCTGCTCACTATTTATGATATTAAATATAAAAAGGGTTTTATTTTAATATCATAACCAAATATTAAAAGCCTATTGGGTCACACGCATACAACAAGTCACTAGGAAAAGGATAATAATTCTAATTTAATTTAATTAGAATTATTATAACATAATGGGCCAGACCCATAAGTGTGACAGTTAAGTGAGTGAGGGGGTAAAACCCTAGCCACCACTCTATAAATAGAGCATGAGATGCACTACCCCACACACACATGAGCAATCATTTTTTACTTTCTAAGGCTACTAGCAAAGCTGAGGAGGGTTTCCTAGTCCGTCTGTTGGCGTGGATTCCAATAGAGACGTGGCTACTCTTGCCTCGTTTGTAATCCTAATAAGGTACGACCTTTCATTTTAATACCTTTTATGCCTTGATTCATGTTTTCGCAAAATGATTATAACAAGGGAGGGAATCCATTTATTTCCGCTGCACCCTGACCACATGCTTGATTCCCTTCAATTGGTATCAGAGCAATGGTTTGCGATAAACACTTTTTGGGCTTTTAAAATCGTTTTGAATATGTTGATTCTGTTTTTCTGCTGAAAAACGCATCTGCACGACGAACGCTGTTATGTGCGCTTCATCGGCGCTGGGCGCAAGTGAAGTGCAGCATACGGGATTTTGTTTTCGAAACTGCGCTTCACTCACGCTGAGCACAGGTTAAGCGCATGTGAAGCGGAAGTGAAGCGCAGGTAAAGCGCATATTACAAAACTAAAAAAAAAACGTTGCGCTGATATATGGGCTGCAACCTGTGCTGCAGCGCAGCTCTGCGCTCTAGGCTAGGCTGCAGCGCAGACTGAAGCGCAGGTTACATTTTCGATTCTGATACTTGCGCTTCACCTACACTATAGCGCAGGTGAAGCGCAGGTAAAGCGCAGCTGTCAGAATCAGTTTATTTTTATTCCTTTATTGATTGTTTTATATGCGATGTATATATGTTTATATGCTCTTATGTTGTAGGGTCCCATGGAACATGAAAGAGTTCATGTCTTGGGCGTCAAAGGGTTCAATTGTTGAAACACTGTCTCGACTTAAATATTGGTTGAGATAAACATACCACTTATCGATCAGCGGGACCCCCGTGCTACACTGCGTAGTGTGTTATTTCGTACGCGCGTTGATCAAACCTCGCTTAATATATATACATCTTATTATATCAATCGTTTTACAATCAATGGATGATTGAATTTACATGATGATTGGTTATGGCCATAGTTGTTTTAATTTAATTACGACCTGCGTGTCGTGCCTTACCTCTAAACATTCCTCTTGTAATTCTCTTCTCATCTCTATCCCCTCGTATGTTAAAATGAGGTTTCTTCTTGTTATGTAATGTAATCAGGAAGAGCATGGAGTCAAAGGAGCATGTGGAGACATGTGGATGGAGACTTCAAGATTATATGTGATGTAATTTTGTATTGGTATTTTAGGAGGCCATAACCATATCATGTGCTTTTTATGAGATACATGCTTGTGTGTTTTGTTAAATGGTTTAGCAAAGGAGTAAAATTAAAACGATTAAATCCCTCAATACTTGTGTGTCTTCCAATGGATGACATTCACCAAGACTAGAAACGATTAAATGTGGGTCTGCCAAAGCAGGGTACATTTTTCTATTCTAGTGAAGCACGATAGGATAAAAGTAATATCTGATTGTCAACCATTGGATTTTGATTGGGTATATTCAATATGATTGAAAAACCTAGAGGCACCAATATTAAGTCATGTTTTGCCTTCCAATGAATAACACTCATTAAGACTAGAGGCGATGAAGTGTGGGTCTGCCAAAGCAGGGTACCTTTCTCTATTTTAGTAAAACGCGATAGGATAAAAAGTAATATCCGACTGTTATTCATTGGGGTTTGACTTAACTAGGTATATTCAATAGGATTGAAGAACCTAGAGGCACTAAGTTAGGCATTAATTCATAAGATGAATTAGAATAAGAGTTATTCACCTAACTATATATATCCAAGAGTTGTATGAGATACAATTGGAAAGCATGTTCCTACCTAAATAACCTTTTTTAAGCGATCAGCCAAAGCTGACTTAAAATTAGGTGAAATATGGATCTTGGCCCACTAGAAAATCTAGTGATGGGATTTTCTGATTCTTTATATTGAGGGTACTTGTTTTGAATCAAAATAGTGGGAGACATATTTATTTAAAGACCTTATTAAATATGTTTGTTTTATGATACTTATGTGCATAATTTTGAACACAACAAATAATCTTTTACTGCGATCTGTCCTTGGGAAGGACAAACTGTCTGGAACTAAATTTCTAGACTAGTATAGAAACCTAAGGATTGTCCTTAGGCATGAGAAAAGGCTGCATGTCCTGGAAGGACCTATTCCTGAAACAACCCGTCTCAAATGCTTCGAAAGCTGACAAGGATGCTTTTAGAAAGCATCTGGATGTTGCTCTCGATGTGGGTTGCCTTATGCTTGCTACCATGAATGCTGAAAACAACATGAGAACATGGAGGCGTACAATATGATTGTACACTTAAAGAGACTTTATCAAGGACAAGCTAGGCTTGAACGGTTTGAAGTCTCAAAAGCACTTTATCAATGTAGACTGGAAGTGGGAACCCCTGTTGGTGCTCATGTACTCAAAACAATTGGGTACATTGAAAACCTAGAAAGGCTTGGATTCCCATTAGACCAGAAGTTGGCCACTGATCTTGTCCTGTAATCGTTGCTGGACAGCTATAGTCAATTCTCCATGAACTATAACATGAGTGAATTTTATAAACCACTGCCAGAATTGCTAAGCATGTTAAGAACAACTGAGCAAAACATTAACAAAGGTAAAGGGAAGGCCATATTGATGGTCCAACCTGGAAAAGGCAAAGGGCAAGAAGAAGTTCAAGAAGCCCTATTTCAAACCAAAGGACAAAGACAAGGATAAGCCTAGTACCTTTGTTTTGAAGCCTATGTGTGGGATAGCTAAGGAAGGAAAATTGTTTCCACTGTGGCTAATTAGGACATTGGAGACTGTGTAAAGTACCTGGAGGAGATCAAGAAAAAGGGAAGTAAGACTTCCGCTTCAGATATGTATGTTATAGAAGTCAATTTACCTACTTCTGTATCTTGGGTATTGGATACCGGATGTGAATCTCACATTAGTGTGAATGTGAAGGATCTAAATGAAGTAGGTCATTGGCTAAAGGAGGAGTCGACCTACGTGTGTGAAAAGGAGCAAGAGTTGTTGCCTTAGCCGTAGGAACCTATTATTTAACTTTACGAACTGGACTAGTTATTGAACTAAATAATTGTTATTTTGTGCCTACCATTAGTGGGAATTTTATTTCTGTTTCTTGTTTAGAAAAGAGTGTTTTATAAAGAACAATTCAATTTATTTGAATGATATGGTTGTGCAAAGTTGAACATATGTTCTTGACATGGAAGTGCCTATCTATAACATAAGGGTCAAAATAAATGGTTTGAACCTAACTTATCTTTGGCATTGTCGCTTGGGCCACATAAATGAGAAACGCATATCCAAACTCCACCAGGATGGTTATTTGGACTCATTTGATTTTGAATCAATTGAGACATGTGAATCTTGTTTATTGGGGAAGATGACCAAAATCACATTCACCGGAAAAAGGTAAAAGGGTCGGTGATCTTCTTGGTCTCATACATAGTGATGTATGTGGGCCCATGGGCACGATGGCTAGAGGAGGTTTTCAATACTTCATCACTTTTACTGATGATTTCAGTAGATATGGATTTGTGTATCTAATGAAACACAAATTTGAATCCTTTGAAAAGTTCAAGGGATTTAAGAATGAAGTATAAAACCAACTTGGCAAGACTATTAAAACACTTCAATGAGATCGAGGTGGAGAATACTCAAGCCAACAATTTGATGACTATCTAAGAGAGTGTGGGATAACATCTCAACTCACTCCTCCTGGAACACCTCAATAGAATGGAGTTTCAGAAAGGAGAAATCGAACTCTATTAGATATGGTTCAATCTACGATGAGTCATACCGATCTCCCCGACTCCTTTTGGGGTCATGTTTTGTTAACAGTAGCCTTCACACTAAACCGTTTTTCATCTAAGACTGTCATAAAGACACCATATGAGATATGGACTGGAAACGACCTAGTATATCTTTTATGAAGATTTGGGGTTGTGAAGCTTATGTGAAACTCCAAGTTTCAGATAAACTAGGACCCAAATCAGTTAAGTGCTTATTTGTGGGATACCAAAAGAAACTGAGGGTTACTACTTCCATAATCCTAGCAAAGGCAGAGTGGTTGTCGCTAGGACTGTTGTATTCTTAGAGAAGGAATCTGTCTCTAAAAAAAATAAGTGGGAGGAAAGTAGAACTTGAAGAAATTCAAGTACCATAAAGTAGCAATGAGCCAATGATGGAGCAAGAGCAGATATCACAAAGTGTTGTGGAGCCACCTGCTCAAGTAGTGCAAGACTTGCGTAGATCAAATAGAGTACGTCACCAACCTGAGAGATATGGTTTCCTTGTGTCTCAGGAAGGGGATGTATTGCTAATGGATCAAGGTGAGCCAATGATCTACCAAGAAGCTCTTTTGAGTCTAGAATCTGAGAAATGGCTTGATGCCATGAGATCTGAAATGGATTCCATGTACACTAACAAGGTATGGACCTTGATTGAGCCACCCGAAGGGATAAAACCCATAGGGTGCAAGTGGGTTTTCAAAAGGAAACTGGCATGGATGGTAATGTAAGTACCTTTAAAGTACGGTTGGAGGCTAAAAGGTTTCATGCAAATTCATAGTGTTGACTATGATGAAACCTTCTACCGAGTTGTCATGCTTAAATCTGTTCGGATCTTGCTTGCTGTTGCAACTTACCATGATTATGAAATCTGGCAAGTGGATGTCAAGACAACCTTCCTAAATGGAAGCCTTCTTGAATATATGTATGTGATACAACCTGAAGGTTTTGTTATACCTAAAGGTATATAAGTTGCAACGATCCATTTATGGATTAAAGCAAGCCTCTAGAAGCTGGAATCTTCATTTTTGATGAAGCTGTAAAGTAGTTTGGTTTCATTAAAATGAAGATGAACCTTGTGTCTACAAAATGGTTAGTGACAACATTTGTGATTTTTCCGGTTTTGTATGTAGATGACATACTCCTCATAGGAAATGACATTCCTACCCTTCAGTTTGTAAAGACTTGGTTAGGAAATTGTTTTTCTATGAAATATTTGGGCAAAGCGACCTATGTGTTAGTTATCGGGATCTATAGGGATAGATCTCGAAGATTACTAGGCATAAGAAAAAGTACATACATAGACAAAGTGTTAAAATGGTTTAACATGCAAGATTCTAAGAAGGGATCTTTACCTATGTCACATGGTATAAGCCTATCTAAGGCTCATTCTCCTTCCAGTGAAGAAGAGAGAGGTCGCATGAGTAAGATTCCTTATGCATTCGCTATAGGGTCTATCATGTTTACCATGTTATGTACTCGACCAGAAATATCATATGCTTTAAGCATGACTAGCAGATACCAGTCTGATCTTGATGAAGATCACTAGACAACAGTCAAGAACATCCTTAAGTACTTGAGAAGAACTGAGGATTCATTCTTGATATATGGAGGTGAGGAAGAGCTATTTGTAAAGGGTTACACTGATGCTAGCTTCCAAACCGACAAAGATGATTGAAGATCGCAATCAGGTTATGTGTTTTGTTTGAATGGTGGCGTTGTGAGCTAGAAAAGTTTGAAGCAAGAAACAGTCGTTGTTACAAACCCATTAAACCCCTTGTGCAACAGAAGCATGAAGGGCACACTAGATCATTAGGCATAATGGTTATGCCTGAATGTCTCTAGTACAAGTGGGAGACTGTTAGGAATATGCACCAGAGACTTATATATTTATAAACATCCATCACTTGTATCATGTTATTTTATAAAGGCAAACTTATTCTTTTAGAATATAATTATTGTCCTTAGAATGGTAAACTTAAACTTCATAAGAAATCAAGTAGATGACTTGATCGTGATATCTTATGAAGAACTATTCTTAAATAGCCCTTAATCAAGTATCATCTTAGGACAAAGATGCATTTAGACTAATATGTGAGTTCATTGATGATCACATCTCACAGATCATGGATATGAGATATCATGTTCTCACATAGGTACACATTAAGAGTAATGGTGTACTGGACAGACCCACCTTAAGAACGTTGCATGGGTTGTTACATAAGTGTCATGAACGTTTCTTAAATTGATAAATGTTATATGAAGTCCTTCGACCTGAAATCACTACGATTCCTACATAAGGAATTATATGTTTTAATTATCATCAAACGTTACCTGTAACAGGGTAATCATAAAGTTGGTTTTAGACATATAATAAATTATGTGGTGGAATGTGAGTGCCCTAGATGGGATTTGTCCCTCCTATGTAACAGGAGTTATATCTGTACGCCTCTTGATAAAGTGAGTCTGCAAAATGCATGGCCATGCCCAGGAGGATAAATATGAGATATTTATTTTCTGTACAGTCTACTTGGGTATCAAGAAAATATAAATTGAACTATACAAGGTTGACACAATCCATGCCCTTATGTTCAATTAGATGTTTGGACAAAGGGACAAATCATATAAATTATTATCATAAAATAGGATTCGTCAAAGTTGTTGATATTCTCAATATTTGGATAGTGATGTATTGCTAGATGCCGCTCACTATTTATGATATTAAATATAAAAGAGTTTTATTTTAATATCATAACCAAATATTAAAAGCCTATTGGGTCACACGCATACAACAAACCACTAGGAAAAGGATAATAATTCTAATTTAATTTAATTAGAATTATTATAACATAATGGGTCAGGCCCATAAGTGTGAGGGTTAAGTGAGTGAGGGGGTAAAACCCTAGCCAGCACTCTATAAATAGAGCATGAGATTCACTACCACACACACACATGAGCAATTGCTTTTTACTTTCTAAGGCTTCTAGCAGAGCTGAGGAGGGTTTCCTAGTCCGGCTGTTGGCATGGATACCAATAGAGACGTGGATACTCTTGCCTCGTTTGTAATCCTAATAAGGTACGACCTTTCATTTTAATACCTTTTATGCCTTGATTCATGTTTTCGCAAAATGATTATAACAAGGGAGGGAATCCATTTATTTCTGCTGCAACCCTGACCACATGCTTGATTCCCTTCATCTCCTGTCTCAGCGCCTCTTCAGACAAATGACGCGACCTGTCGCTGCCACTGGTATGGACCCGAGACTCCTGAGTGAGGCTAGTCACTCGAGGACAAATGTTGGTTGACAAGTCCTCGGTGCCATAACAGCGGCCTCGAGTCTTGCCACCCGCAACATCCTTCCAGATCTGTAGCTTGGTAGAGCCATCAAAGCTTGAGTTGCCCCCCCATCTGTGACTCCATCCCCCTCAGGCAGTCCTGGTAATTTGTCTGTTGAGTATAGGTAAACGTATAATTAGTTAGTTATATATTCAATTGCAAATATATGAAAAATGTAAAAAAAAAACACTAATATAATTAGTTGGACTTACATATGTGGACCGCGCCTAGTCATCTACCCAGCCACCACCCTTTTTATGTGGATGGTGACAAAGAACTCATCGGGCTCTACCTCCCGCCCCTGCTGTCGAGACTACACAGAATAATTACACAAATTAATTATTTTAATAACAAATACAAAATGATTATAGAAGGGTGTTTGTTTATACATACCATATCCAATGCCACCTCAAGGTGGGCCTTACGGCCTGTGGTGTGGACTGCTCCCCCCGTGCTGAGAAGCCTGATTGCTCTTGTTACGAGCGGACTTCCCCTTGAATTCATCAGAGGCCCAGTCGACCAAAAGACCCTCCTAGGCCTCCTCACCACACCAAGTGGGCCTTCTCCCAGCCATCTGAGCCTTGTTCATCATATCTCGAAGTCGACGAGCAGTCCTCTGCTCGTAACCTTAATTTGGACCTCATCAGAAGGGTCCCAAGTAACTTTGCTCTGAAAAAAATAGGGTAAGTCAATACAAAATCACATAACTTAAGAAAAAAATAAAGTGAAGACTTTTATTTACCATAAACTCGGCCCACCACTTGTCTCTTACATCCTGCGAGGTGACCTCCCACAAGTAGTGAGGACCCCGGAACTGCGATCGAATCGCATGACCAATGGTTGAGATGGATGGGTTGTTAAGCACCCAACTGCAAAATAAAAAAATTCAATATTAAATGTTAAAACAAATGAAGAGAAAATATTATCAATTCAAAAGAAGTAAAAATAAATAAACAAACTCACCCTCTACCAAAAGGTCGGATAATAACCCTACCATGAGGGTCTATCTCATGAGGTCTACTAGAGCTGACACCTTGGAACCAAATAGGCTCCTTATTAGACTCGAGGTTAGCCTCCTGATTAATCATAGCCTAAGCGTCCACCTCGATCTGACATATATGTGGAAGCTCCTGTTGAACCTCGAAAGGGATGTCATGATATCTCGGTGTGTGGATGAACCTCATTCTGTCGAATGGCTGGTTAGATGTAGGAGCTTTTCCAGTAGGTGGAGGGGAGGAAGAAGACTGGACGTATGCTGTCAGTGGCGCTGAAGCATATGGTTGTGCAGCAAGCTCGCCCTGAGGGAGGTTGGTCCTATAACATCCCAAAAATTCAAACTTGTTTTTTGATAATTAAATACATAAGATAAGAGTTTTATAAAAGAGGAAAGGATTAGGTGGGAGGGGTTTGAGATAGGATTAAAGAGAAGAGAAATTAAGAAAATGGAATTCTGATATTCTCTCTCAAGCGAGAATGGCTCGTTCGAGTGAGTGTATCACTAAAATATGCAAAACTATTTTCTGGTTTTCTCGCTTGAGCAAGAAGGGTCTCGCCCAAGCGAGAAACGGGGGAGATGTTGGGGTGCTCTCTGGAAGAATTTCGCTCAAGCGAAATTCGTTTTGCTCAAGCGAAATTCACCCAGAATTTAGGAGAATACTCTCTAGAGTATTCTTGCTCAAGCAAGAAGAGTCTCGCTTGAGCGAGAATATGAAAAGGAAGAAAGTCCCATTTCCCTCGCTCAAGCGAGAATCCCTCGCTTGAGCGAGAGCACGCGTATCAGATTAAAACTATCATTTAGGGCACCACATTTATTATTTCCTCTTCTTCCTCCCTTTTAATCCTAGAGAGAGATAGAGAGATTCTATAGAGAGGGAACATCTTTGGAGCTTCAAGCAAGGATTTCAAGGCCTGGATCCCTTCACCCAACCTTCCCTCAACCTTCCTTCATCTCTTTAAGCTTCATTGGAGGTGAGTATAACTCACACACTCACTCCTATTTGTGCTCTGGAATGAACCCTACTTCCTCCTCCTTCCCTTTTCTCTTGATTTAAATGTTGTTGTTGATTGTGACTTTCTTTCTTTTGGTTGCTCTTACTTGTTGATTGTGGTTGGCTATGTTGGAGGTTGTAGATTAGGGTTTGGATTCCATTACCTTCTGTCTATGATTTAAACTTATATTTCAGTTTGATTTGTACTCCGTACTCACTTTTGGAACTAGAAAATGAATTTGGCTACGACCACCAAACCCTAACTAATCAAGCTTGACTTCGGTCCAGAATAAAACTAAAATGAGTTTGGCTTCGGCCCAGAAAGTTGGCTTCAACCCAAAATAAGAATGTTTGGCTTCAGCCCAGAATATATATGAAAACTTGACTTCGGTCCAGAATAAGTGGTGGGATACATCCCGAAGGAAGACGTTTCTTGTAGTCTGAGCTCAGTTCTAACCCTAGAATTAGTGAAAAGACCCCGACTGCCGGGTAAAGCAGGTTATGAGTATGTAGAGTTGAGAATTGAGATTGTTTGACTTGTTTGGATTATATTATATGAACTGTTGCATATCATTAATCTGTCTCCCTACATTGCATACTACATAGTTATATTCACTGAGACATTCGTCTCACCACACGTTTCATGGATACATTTTAGATGCGCAGGTACCTCGACGCATGGGCCCTTGAGCTAGGTGCTGGAGCTATTTAGTGTATTGTTGCAGATTTAGTATTTGGGCAATGTTAGCCCCTTTGATTCTATGATTATGTATTGATCTGTATTTTGAGAGGATATGACTGTACATGTGGGTTCCTTAGTTCTCCATTGAAGAACACATGTATGGGGGTATCCTCAGCTTATTATTGTATATAGAATGATTGTAGCCCTTGTGGCATCTATGTACGTAATTAACTTTCACATATTGTTCAAGTTATCGTTGGTTGCTTAAACATGTGTGTGGAGTTGTGTTTGATATTTAAAATGGCGGGAAATAATTTCAAGGATTTGGGGATTTTGCTTCCAACGAGCTAAATTCTCGAATCTAGGAATTAGGACGTTACATTTTGGTATCAGAGCAGTTCAATCCAATTGGACTGTGGCTTAGAGTCCCTGAAGTTTGTTATTATTCTTCTATGCATTATTATGTGAATTGAGAGACTGATCACCTCGATGTTTGCTTAATGATGTGTAGAGGATATGGCAGGCGGCAGAAGAGGTCGTCCGAGAACCAATCCCTCATCTTCTTCTTCTCGAGAACCATCCCCCGATCTTGTGGCTGCAGCTCTGTAGATGCTCACTCAAATGATGGGAGAGCAAGTGGAGTCCAACCGCCAGCAAGCCGAGGCGGCCCGGGAGCAGGCTGCTACTAACGCAACCGTCTTGCAAGAGCTCATCCGAAGACCATCGAGAACACGTACTCCTGCCACGGTGGATCCGTTTGTCCAAGGATTAGCAGAATTTCGGAAACATACTCCTCCTCAGTTCAACAGGGTGTATGATCCGAATGTGGCGGTGAACTGGCTATGCGACCTCAACAGAGTTTTCGAAGTAGTGAAGTGCCCGGATGAGTCCAAGGTGGGGTTTGCAGTCTACATGCTTCGGGGGGAGGCAGAGGATTGGTGGAAGACGGCGAGTGTAAGGGCTGCTGTTACTTATACCACGATTACCTGGAGAACATTTCAGACTCTGTTTTTAGAGAAGTAATTTCCGGCAACAGTGCGACGACAGAAGGAAGCTGAATTTCTTCAACTGAAGCAAGGGAGTATGATTGTAGGCTAGTCTGTGGCCAAGTTTGAAGAATTGTCCAAGTACTCCAAGTACCTGCAGACGGTCCCAGATGAGGAGTGGAGGTGTACCCAGTTTGAGGGAGGCCTGAGGCCAGAGTTGTAGGACCGGGTTGGGACACTTGAGATCAGGGATTTCCCAACCGTGGTCAGCAAGTGCTACATTACTGAGAAGAACCAGAAGAATGTTGCACCACCCCCACAGCCTGACAACAAGGGGAAGAGAAAGCTAGAGGACCCTAGCCAGGGTAAGGGCTCAAGGCCCAAATGGCAAGGCACCACTGCCTTGGCCACTCGGTCGGCCCAACGCCAAGGGGTACCCAAGTGCCCCAAGCGTGGAAAAGATAATTTTGGGGAGTGTTTGCTTGGACAGAGAGTTTGCTATCTCTGCAAGGAGCCTGGCCACATGAAGAATGAATTCCCGAAGAGAAAGGACCTTCCTAAACCCCAAGCCACTGGGAGAGTCTTCACCCTCAGTGGTGAAGTGGCAGCTTCTGCAGATAATTTGATGCGAGGTATGTGCACCTTAGGAGATAAGACCTTAATTGTATTATTTGATTCGGGGGCAAACCCATTCTTTTGTTTCATATAATTGTGTGAAGCGGTTAGATTTGCACGTTGTTCCTTTACTTTATAGCCTAAATGTAATAACCCCCGCCAATGAGGCAATTCCTACTTCCCTTGTATGTTCCAAATGCCCCATTGTTGTACAAGGGAGGGCCTCCAAGGTTGACTTGATTTGTTTGCCATTGAGGGGCATAAACATCATCCTTGGCACGAACTGGTTATCTCAGAACCAGGTCATGCTTGATTGCTTCAATAAGGAAGTTGTCTTCCCGGTTCTCCCTCCTCTTCTGGGGGAGAAGCCACCTGTACTTCTGTCCAGTACCACCCAAGTGTCCAAATGTCTAAGTGACGGGAGTAGTTGTTTCATCTTGTTACTTTCCTCAGCTCTAGACTCCAGTGTTGACTTGAGTAGTGTAGCCACGATTAGGGAGTTTCAAGATGTGTTCCCTAGTGATGTAACTACCTTACCTCCGGATCGAGAGATAGAGTTTACCATTGACTTGGTACCGGGCACGAGGCCCATTTCCAAGGCACCTTATAGGATGTCCCCACTAGAGCTTAGTGAGCTTAAGACTCAACTGGAAGACCTTATAGCTAAGAGGTTCATTAGGCCTAGTGTGTCACCCTGGGGAGTGCCAATGCTCTTAGTGAAGAAAAAGAATGGGAGTATGAGGTTGTGTGTCGATAATAGGCAGCTGAATAAGGTTACCATTAAGAATAAGTATCCCTTGCCCAGGATAGATGACCTTCTTGACCAACTTAGAGGGGCTTCGGTCTTCTCTAAGATAGATTTGAGATTTGGTTATCACCAGATCAAGATTAGAGGTGAGGATATACCCAAGACTGCCTTTAGGACTAGGTATGGGCACCATGAGTATTTGGTGCTGCCTTTTGGCCAAACCAATGCTCCTGCCGTATTCATGGACTACATGAATCGGATTTTCCGACCCTACCTTGATCAGTTTGTTGTTGTGTTTATCGATGACATTCTGATCTACCCCCAGAGTATAGAAGAGCATGAGCAGCACCTTAGGGTTGTCTTAGGAATCTTGAGGGAGAAGTTGTTTGCCAACCCGGAGAAGTGCGAGTTTTGGATGGACAGGGTCCATTTCTTAGGACATGTAATTTCTAGAGAGGGTGTGTCAGTTGACCCTAGCAAGGTAGAAGCCGTCCTTGAATGGGAAAAGCCTAAGACCATCATGAAAATTAGGAATTGAAGAGAATCAAGCATTCAAGCATGTGGTCAGGGTGCAGCGGAATAAATGGATTCCCTCCCTTGTTATGATCGTTAATGCGAAAACACGAATTAAGGCATAAAAGGATTAAACATAATGACATACCTTTTGTGGATTGTAAACGAGGCAATACCAGCCACGTCTCTAGAGGTGTCCACGCCAACAGCCGAACTAGGAAACCCTCCTCAACTCTGCTAGTAGAGTTTAGAGAGTAAGAGTGACTGCTCATGTTGTATAGGGTAATGCATCTTATGCTATATTTATAGAGTGGTGGCTAGGGTTTTACCCCTCACTCTATGAACCACAACATATATGGGCCTGGCCTATTATGTTATAATTCTAATCAAATTAGAATTATTATCTTTCCTAGCGACTTGTTGTATGTGTGTGACCCAATAGGCTTTTAATATTTGGTTATGATATTAAAATAAACCCTTTCATATTTAATATCATAAATAGTGAGCGGTATCTAGCAATACATCACTACTACCCAAATATTGAAATTATTAACAACTTTGACGAATCCTATTTTATGATAATAATTTATATGATTTGTCCCTTTGTCCAAATATCAATTGAACACAAGGGCCCGGAATGTGTCAACCTTGTATAGTTGAATTTATGTTTTCTTGATCCCCAAGTAGACAATACAGAAAATAAACATCTCATGTTTATCCTCCTGAGCATGGCCATGCATTTTGTAGTCTAACTCTATCAGGAGGCCTACAGATATAACTCCTGTTACATAGGAGGGACAAATCTCATCTAGGTCACTCACATTCCACCACATAATTTATTATATGTCCAAATACCAACTTTATGATCACCTTGTTACAGGCAACGTTTGATGATATTTAAAACATATAATTCTTTATGTAGGAATCATAGTGATTTCAGGTCAAAGGACTTCATACAATATTTATCAATTTAAGAAACGTTCATGACATTTATGTAACAACCATGCAACGTTCTTAAGATGGGTCAGTCTAGTACATCATTACTCTTAATATGTACTTATGTGAGCACATGATATCTCATATCCATGATCCGTGAGATGTGATCATCAATGAACTCACATACTAGTCTAAATGCATCTTTTCCCCTAAGATGATTATTGACCAGGGACTATTTTAAGAATAGTTCTTCATAAAATCTCACGATCAAGTCATCTACTTGATTTCTTATAAAGTTTAAGCTTATTATTCTAAGGACATTTATTACATTCTAAAAGAATGAACTACCTTTATAAAATAATATGATACAAGTGATGGATAAAGCAAATAAGTCTCGAGTGCATAAACCAACAATCTTCCACTTGCACTAGAGCCATTCAGACATAGTTCTAATGCCTAATGATCTAGTGTGCCCTTCATGCTTCTGCTGCACAAGGGTTTTGTGGTAGAATCAACGACTGTTTCCTTCTTCGAACTTTTTAGGTCTCAGTTGTAGGAACACAGGGAAACACTAGAAGGGGGGTTGAATAGTGTTTCTAAATATTTTAAAAAGCTTTTCGCAAATAGGTGTTAAAAACATGATTTCAGACAGGCTCTTAAAGGGCTGTCTGAAGTTTTCAGACGGCTTGTAAAAACTGGTTTTAAAAGATGTTTTGTGCCTTTATAAAATATCAGATTAATTACTCTAACCCCTTGATTAGTATAAAAAGAATTGACAAGAGATAACGATAAGAAAACTTAGTCAAGGAATTTATCCTGGTTCACTCACTACCACTGTGAGCTACGTCCAGTCCCAATGCCAACTAGCAATTGGATTTTCTCTTAATCTTTCAAGGTTACAAGTATTCTTTTACAGTCAAGCCTCTTCAGGCTCTACAACCAAGTATTCTTTTACAGACAAGCCTCTCCAGGCTCAAACCAACAAGTATTCTTTTTCAGACAAGCCTCTCCAGGCTCAACAAACAAGTATTCTTTTTCAGGAAAGCCTATCCAGGCTCAACAAACAAGTATTCTTTTTCAGGCAAGCCTCTCCAGGCTCAAACCAACAAGTATTCTTTTTCAGACAAGCCTCTCCAGACTCAACAAACAAGTATTCTTTTTCAGGCAAGCCTCTCCAGGCTCAACAAACAAGTACAGAGAAGATAAAATGCTTAAGCTTACAAACTATATCAGTCTTGAAGCTTAAACAATTACAGATGTACAGAAAAACTGAGGTATGCTCAGGATATTACAATATGTGTACAAAGATAAATATTATCAGAGTTTTTGCAGCGAAAAACTTGCAGAGTTTTAGTTTTTTTTCACAAAATTCTTCTGTCTTGATGGTCTTCAAAGGAGGGGGTATTTATACCCAATCTTCAATCCGTTGAAATACCACCGTTTAGAGATAGCATTAAATGCTATTTAATCCGTTGTGAGACATGCTTCTGAGAGCTCTGATATTTCTGACACGATACAAGGTTGCTCCTGCCGTAAAGCTACTACAAATGTTGCTGCAGAGGCTGCGTTGCAGAGATTTCCTCAGTGGTGTATGAAATTCAAAAACACCAGAAAAGGTCTCTGTGTTCCTTGCTATAAACGTGTTTGAAAAGGTACGTGCAGCAGAGGTTCAGAAAAGTCTTCACAAACTACAGCAAAGGGTGCCACGTCATTAATGAGACTTCAGACGGCACTGATACTTCAGACGGGTTGAGCTACTTCAGACAACTTCAACTCTTCAGACGAGTTCTGCTTCTTCAGACAACTTCAACACTTAGTCTTTTTATGTAGGCTCATAGTGACTCTTGCTGAAATCATAGATAAAACATTAAAGCATATATGTATCTATGATAAAAATTTTAAGTCAAATTTGTTAACCATTAAAACTTGGGATTCTAGTTGTCTTAAAACATCATAAACAACCTTGTGATATTTTTGAGACTCAACAACAGTGCCACCATTCAAACAAAACACATAACCTGATTATGATCTAGAATCATCTTTGTCGGTTTGGAAGCTAGCATCAGTGTAACCCTTTACAAATAGCTCTTCCTCACCTCCATATATCAAGAATGAATCCTTAGTTCTTCTCAAGTACTTAAGATGTTCTTGACTGCTGTCCAGTGACCTTCACCAGGATCAAATTGGTATTTGCTAGTCATGCTTAGAGCATATGATATGTCTGGTCGAGTACATAACATGGCATACATGATAGACCCTATAGAAGATGCATAAGGAATCTTACTTATGCGATCTCTCTCTTCTTTACTGGAAGGAGATTGAGCCTTAGATAGGCTTATACCATGTGACATAGGCAAAATCCCTTCTTAGAATCTTGCATGTTAAACCGTTTTAACACCTTTTCTATGTATGTACTTTGATTTAGGCCAAGTAATCTTTGTGATCTATCTCTATAGATCCTGATACCTAACACATAGGTTGCTTCCCCCAAATCTTTCATATAAAAACAATTTCCTAACCAAGTCTTTATTGAAGAAGTTCTAACCTTGGGTATTATCGTGTCATTTAGATTAACAAGAGATGTAGGTCTGTATCCAAGTGCCTTTTCTAATGTGCATCTGACCTCAAATTGGTCTTGCAGTCTTTTCTCTAATTGTAGAATCTGCCATGAGATAATTTTAACACAAAATAGACATACTATCAGGTAAAGTATGCTGAGTCACTTGAAAAGGGTAAAAGGCTGAAGCATGATTAAAAGAAAATGACTGATTGAACCATACTGCAATAAATATGGCTGCAGTATTATGATGAACAGTTCTGGTGCTATACCTCTTGCTTCAGAGTATGTTGAACATCATGTGTAGGGGTTTGTTTTCTCCTAGCTTCACTACATTCAGTGAGGTACCCTAAATCCTGGAACCAGATCAAGCAATTAGATATTCATGTGGACCACAAAGAATGACATTAAACTAGACCATGAATATCACAACTGTATGAGATGGGATTAAGCATACCAAACGTATATAATTTCCACACAATCAATTCTCTGTTCACCCATCCCACATTAAACTTTGAAAATATATTTTTCTTTTACTAAAATTTTGGGCTGCCTTGGGGTTCATGACACCAACTAAACCCAAAAATAATGCTGACATTTTTTCAGCATCATAGATGCCAAACAATGCATTTATAAGAATAGTACTATCAAATTCCAAAGTTAAAAAATCTAAAAAAAATGTGATGACAATTTCTAGATGAAATAATAGAGTGATTAATTATACCAGGAAAGCTGCCAAATAAAAACAGTTAAACACTGTTATTATATGTGATAAGTTGTCTGGTATTGTATTTTATTGTGAGACGCCCTTTAAGGAGCCTAAGCTACATTCATGAATTCACTCTTTCAAGAGATATGAACCTTCAGTTTTAGTTCCAAGCAGGAACACACCCCCTCCCCCAAGGATGTGCTCAAATGGGAAAGAATGAGTAATTGCAGAATGTGAAAGATTTATTTTCCATTTTCCAGGAAAGCAAGCAACCCCTCATGAATGAATTCCACAATGAGAGAACACAGACATAAAAGGAACCCACTTTAACAACAGTAGAAGCTAAACATATGAAATAAATGAGCACCTCTTTGAACGCTTGTGCCTTGGAATCAGACCTTCAAGCCCCATGCCTAAAAACCACCCAAAATTAGAGTTATTAACCAAAAACATTCACAGAATATAACAATGGCAATTGTGAGGATAAAGAGAGGCAGAGAGAGTTAAAAACAAAGCAAGAGAGAGTCATCATCCTACCCAGGAACATAACAAGCAAGAACTCAAGAAAGAAACACTAACCCAGATGTCAAATTAGCCACGATAGTCTACAAACTAGAATCCAAGAGTTGACTTGACTTGTCTTGTTGCATTTCAACAAAGAAACAGCTTCCTTCCAGCAGTACCCACAAAGGGTCATTTGGTTTGCTTGCTGCTAACATAGTTTAGAGACATAAACACAACTGTAATAGGGCTGTGCAAAACAACACCAAACCCACGAATTAGTTTTATTTATCAAGTTATTTCATGCTTATATATGTTAGTAAGCTACATAACATGACACTTTTATTAATGACTAACTCTAACTAGTAAATAAACCAACATTCACAACAAAAATTGAGCAAATAAATAAATAAATAAAAATCAACCTGTTCAAATCCTAAACTAAAAGAATAACTGCAAAGAGGAAATATACCATGTATTGGAAATGGGCAACTCATAATTTAAGCTCGGCATCCCTCTTTCTGCTTACTTGACATCTTCAATCAACACTAATCATTGTTCTACTACTCCCCACACATCATTGTAACCGTCATATCATCAATTTCCCCTATGTTCAACAAAATAGAAAACCCAAAACCCTTAATCCAAAACAAATAACAAATGCAAGAGCAAAATAGCTGCTTCAGTAAAGCTAGAACCAACAACTCCTTAACTCTCAGAACTAATAGAAGGTAAAATAGCTTCCAAACCAAACCAAAATAAAATACAATATTAACCACAATATTAAACTTATTGGTTCTTTAAAATCGTCCAAGAACCCAAATCTAACTCAAACACATACAAGAAGGGAAGATCCAATATTAATCACACTCCTCCACTCACACTTAGCAGAAGGAACTTTAAACATATACAAGATCCGTGTCATTAAAGTTGGAACAGTTGGGAAAGGAAGAGTTCGAAAAAAAAAGGAATTATAAATTAATGAATGTAATGTAAAGTATTAGGTAACACAACCACCCAGGGTTCTGTTATTTCTGACACAATGTCATATACATGATGTGCTTGCTTACCTCTTTTAATAGAGATGATAAATAAGGCCTTTGTATTATTATTATTTTCAGTCATGGCATTATATATATGTTACCACTAATTCTAAATCATGATGGCTATTATAGAATATATCATGGTTCTAAATCAATTTGCTAATGTAACTTGAGCCTATTGAATAAAACTATCCAAATGGTTATGGAGCTGCCACATCTTACTAAAACAAAGAGCAAAACTGCCAACTACAATTCATAAATCATTGCCAAAATTTCAATCTAGACTACTAGAGTTCTTAATGTTAACAAGTCAAAGAAAAAGAAGAAATTATATAATCAGTAATCATAGGAAATACTCAAACTATAGTTAACTAGATCAAAAAGAAATCGAAACTAATAGATCAAAATACTCAAACTATATGGGTCACATGATACAACTCATATGTTGTCCTCCATGTCCCTTGGAGCTCCATTACTAGATAAAAGTCCATGAACTTCATTTTCCCCTTTCTTATTGTCTCACATAAATTCAGTTAAACTTTTTGTTTTGCCCATGTAATCTCATTCTACCCATAAAATCCATATCTCGTTTGAACTGTCTCTTTCAAAATAGAAGCCTAATTTCTAGTATCTCAATCATACTGACCCTTTTCTGTTTGAATATCACTATCAATTGAAAACACAGATTGAAATTAGTACTAGAATTATCCAATTAATCAAACTGACATTTTGAAGATATCCAATTATCCATTAGTACTATAATAACAAGATGCACCATCATAAATAGTTTGGGATATATTTTTGTGAAAAAATGTTGATTGTCTTTAATTGGTTAATTCAGGAAACAAGAAGTTGTGGCATGAAGAAAAGCTCCCTTATGTTGAACTTGTGATACATTGTTGTATCAAAAAACTTTCTAAAATGAGAATTAACTTACCATAATGTATGAAAGCTATGTTAAGTGTATACTTAGCATAATGCCAAGGACCTGTGCAATAACACTAAATAATTGGCTCCACCAACATATAAGAGACATGAATTCAGCAAGAATGTTAAGTGTATACTGACCACCAGGTAAAATCACAGCCACTAAAGAAAACTCCCAAATCAGAATTAGCTACATCATCTCCAAAGCAAGAGGGCAATGACAACTTCAGAACTATACATTGAAAGAAACCAATCCAATCCAGGACCAACTTGAATTGAGAAGAGAAACAATAGAAGACTGATATAACAGCAAGTCACCAACAACACTACAAACAAGTGTGCTAAAAATCTTACTAATTTAACCAAAGATACAAATCATTCAACTCTTCACTCTAACTAATCAACCACAATTTTACTATACATAGAAGGTGTAACATCAGCGTTTTTACCGTTTTGCCGTATTGTGGGTTTTATTGAATTTTGAGTGATTAAAATTATTTTTTATCATCAAAATTTATATTTTTGAGTTTAGGAATGAATTTCCTATTTTTCTAGAATTTTTTGGAGTTTTTGGGATTTTTCTGTGAAAAATGACCTTTTTGCCCCTACTGACCCTTGAACCGGGCCCGAATACTCTTGATCTGGGCCAGAAAAATTGCACAAACCTCCCCTTGGCTTCTCATGCAAGCCATGCATGTGTAGGCATGGTGCATGAGAGACCCTTGTCGTTCTTTTTCTTTCTTTCCAAGCCATGTGTTAAGTTAGGAAATTATCACATTAACCATTAAAACTTATTCATTTTTCATTTCCCACACATGCAAGTCTCCAAATTTTCTCTCATTTCTCTCTTCTTCTCCAAGCCAAAACCGTGAGCCCCTCCCCCATTTTCTCCCAAAATCTTTCAATCTTCATCAAACACATTCAAAGCCAAGGTTCCATTTTTGAACCTAAGCTTAAACACTTTGCCTTCTAGCCTTGCAAAACTCTTGTTGGTGACCAAAGGAAGGATTTTTGGGGCTGTTTTGAGAGCTGTTTCAAGGGCTGTTGCTGCACCTTATTTTGAGGAAATTCCTTAGGTAAGGGGGGGAGAACTTGAACTCTAGTAGGATTGGTGACTAGAGTCAAGGATTGCCCTTGATCCTTGTCTTTATTCTTGTTTTTCCCTTGAAAAAAATGAGTTGTTGGAACCTATCTCTTGTGAGATATGATTCGGCTATTTCACCATAGTCTTGCATGGTGATTTTGATTGGTTAATGATGCTTGAAAAATGCTTGGATGATGTTTTGAGTTACATGCAAACCATGCTTTTGCTTGAAAAAAAATTCTCCATTTTTCTCCTATATGGTTCGGCTATTTTTATTTAATGGGGCTGCATGTTTCTAAAATTTTATTTGATGTTGGAAATGTGTTTTGATGATGGATTTATGAACATGCATGAAGTTGTTGAATTTATGAAGTTGTTTGGATGATTGATTCTTGAAAAATGATGTTTATGAGCTTAGAAATAAAGTTATGAACTTGAATATGTGTATGGATGATTTTGGATGAATTAGCATGATATTTGTTGTTTATAATGCTTGTTGATGATTGTGTTGAATTTTGGTAAAGTTTGGATGTTGTTGGAAAATTGGTGTTTTGATGAACATTCAAGGTGTTCTTGATGTTCTTGAGGTTGTTCTTGATGAAACTCATCAAGAATGCTTTTTGATCTTGAAAAGGTCAAGTGAAAATGAAAAATATGTTTTTGGGCCTAAATGGTCCAATAGGTTAAAACACTAAATTTACCAAAAGGATTTTAATTTAATTAATAAATTTTGGAAAATATAAAAGAACTAAATTCGGATTCCAAGTGTAGTCCAAATAAAAGTCAACACAAAAGTCAACATTTTGACTTGTCATGTGTAAAAATGGGCTTCTATGAGTCATCCAACCTTTGGGCCTTTGATTCAGGCCCAAAACATTCAAAAAGAGAGTCAAAGACTCATTAAAAGTCAACCAAAAATAATATATGGAATTAGGCTTAGATTAGAGTTGGACTTCAACTCTAATCCAACCTATTAAAATTAAAACTTAGAAATTAATTAGTGGGCTTAGCTAATTTAATTATCTAAGTTAATTAATCTAATCTACTTAAGTTAATTAAGTAAAGAATAATTAATTAAGGCTAAAGTCAATTAACCTTAATGAAGTATTAATTAAGTAATTAAGCATTAATGATGATTTAGAACTAATTAATTATGATTAATCTTAATCAAATATAATTAAAAGCTTAATCCAAGATTAATGAAGAGATTAAGGGATAATTAGGAATTAATTAGGATCTTAAGTAAGGATTAAGACTTAATTAAAGAGGATTAAGATTAATTATAGTTCAGTTAATGAAGATTAATTATAATTAAAGGTTAAACCTAATCTTAATTAGTCGTACAAGATGAATTAGGGTAAGTAATATTATCCATAAGACACTATCATAAGTCTTAGTAAGTTATAGGATTCAAGTGGAAATGAATACGGATTCAAAGAAGAACATTAGTACAAACTACCTTAAAAGATTATAACCAACACACTCTTTCCACATAAGACTTGAGAAGCTTAGTGAGAGAGTGCGGTTCCAACCCAAGATAGGGTTCGATTTTCCTTGAAGGAAAGACATTGAATCGGGCCGTACCACGGGTAAGTGGTGACGTTGAATGATTCGATGGGCTTTGCTTGTAAGGACTGTGTATGCTGAGAAAGCATTGTCTGGTTTTCCTTGAAGGAAAGACATTGAATCGGGCCGTACCACGGGTAAGTGGTGACGTTGAATGATTCGATGGGCTTTACCTATAAGGATGTGAATGTTGTAGGCATTGTTGTGTGACATGCATCATAAAGCATTGTTGATGATCAAGGTTGAAAACCTTGCGACCTATATGGCAGTGACACTCGGTACGGTGTGAAACTGGTAGGAACGGGTGCACTGGGTTTTGCAAAGAACGCCAGCGGGTCCTCGAGGGGGGATGCCAGCCCTGAGGATAGTCAGGTTCCAAACGGCTCAGGTGACGTAGGCTCGCACCCTACTGTCGAGTACGTAGGGGATCAAGCTTGACTATCCTGTCGCTCTCAAGTTTTCAGGGTCAGTTGAGATTGTCTGGAAGTCGGATAAAATTGGCCAAAAGAAAAATATAAGTACCGCGCTAGTACAGACTCTAACTCCTGATACGTTGTGCATATATGGTCGGGCAGTTGCTGTGTGCTCTGCGGATGGTGATGTTTCCCCGGGCCCTCATGCATTAGTCATTGCATTGTAGTTGCAAGGTTGCATTCATATGAGTATGATGTGATGATGTGTTTTGTGATTGTCTGTCGATGAATCTGTTTTAATTGTCTGTGTGTGCGCTCTAGTTCATTACATCCTACGTGTTGTGAGTTCATGCGATGTTCTCACCCTTCCTTTCTGTCTTTGGTTGTTGTGTTCTTCCCGTTACGTCGATAGCCGGTATCAGAGATTTCAGCTATGACATCGATGCAAGTGCGGCTACGGTGGATGCCGAGGGGCACCTGGAGGGTGACGGACATCCCTCGCAGATGTGAGTTCACGGGGGAAGTTCGTGTCATCATCTCTCATCCCGGACTTCCGCTTGTACCAGAGTTGGATTTCATCATACCCGTGACTTTCGAGTTTCCGACGCCACCTAACTTGGTGCGCCATTCTACCTTCCGTCCTTCACGCCATCACCCCGCTTCTTCTTCGTCGTCGTGGTCATCTCGGATGGCTGACATGGTCGGACCAGACTCTCCTAGGTACTCACCTTCTTTTGAGGCGTCAGATTCTCAACCTATGCGTCCTGATGCGCAAGGCCGCTCTCTCACAAGTGAGCTAGATCTGATTGTGATTGATGACACCTCGGAGGAAGAGGAGGCCCCGGAGGAGGATTCTTCTAGCGACGTTCCTTCAGAGGATTTTGGGATGATCACCATCGGAGACGCTGGGAGGAGGAGCAGTAGGGTGTTCACTACTGAGTCGGGAGATGACAAGTAGGACTAGTATGGTTTGAGTCTAGGTAGTAGCAGCTTTGAGTTAGCGGCCTCTTCTTTGTATTTTGTTTGAGGTCTTGTTTATTTTGGTCTACTACCAGAACTCGTATCTTGATGTAGATATTTCGGTGGCTCGAGAGATACACTGATGTTATGTTTGTATGTGTATATATTTCATGTCGTTTTCCTCCCATTATGCTGATTTTATAACTGTGTGTATGTTGTGTATGTGCGCGAGGTAATAACCGTCTAGATGTTTTCGAAAAACGAGTTTCAAATTAAGGAAATGATATTTCATAAATACCTAAAATGAAATTAGAGATGTAGTATGTGGATAACTACTAAACCCTTTAAAAAAAAAATAATTTCGCATTTTTACGATTTGTAAGTAATATTTCCGTTGGTCACGTGTAATACATGTGGCATTCTTAGTGGCAACTAGGCGTGTCGCAGAAGGCCTCAATGAACAAGTGATGTTCAACCTCTTCTCTAATGAAAATTGATCAACTATGTACTAAAGTAGAAGAGTTAATTATTTCAAACATATTCTTGCCTAATATCACCCTTACAAAAAAAATGAAGAAAAAAGAATGTAATAATTTATTCACTAGAATGAAAAGAAAATTAATTTTGATAAACAAAAACAAAAGCCATTCAATAGACAAATATGTGAAAACTGAGAAGAGAAACAAAAGAGTGAAAAGACTATGCCAATGAAGTTTCCATTTGAAGGCTGAAGGTTCTCAATCAACCCTTACAAACAGCTAGAAACAAGTCTGCTGAACAATTAATCAGAGGCCTCCACAACATCATTGATAAAAACCATGCATATGACAAAAATTTGATTCCAATTCTCAAGCAAAGCATTATGAGAAATTAACAGATTAGAGAGATTAAAAGAAGGAAAAGATGCAAGAACAATAATAACAACTAATTCACCTTGCAATTTTTGTATCTTCCAGTACAGTTTTCCTCAATCCACTTCTACTTTAGGGGTTCCACCACGTCCAGCCACCCTCACGACCACCAAACCGCGCCCAACACCACCACGAACGGCTGTCGCGCGAGCCACGAACAACTCGACCTCCACCACGAATGGCCACTATCGCGGCGCCTCGCCCCACATGCCACGCCTCTACCACCACATCTGTCTCCGTTCTCTCGCTGTAGCACCATCCCAAGTCACTGTGGCGTGCATCGCGCTAAAACCGGGCCACCGCTGTCCCCGCAGTCGTGCGCATGCCGTCCCTGCTACCCCTCCCTATGCCGCCACCGCCTTGGCCCCATACCATCTGCGCACCACCACGATCACGTCACCTCCGTGGCCATAACCTCTTGGTTTCTTTCCTTGTTCTGTACCCTAGCAGCCCTAATTCGTGAACCAAAAATAAAAGTAAAAAAAAGTAATGCGATTGTGTAAAGCAACCGCGTTAATCGTTAGTGGCTACCTATCACCGCGGGTAGATTTCGGAACCGTGATAATTGTTTATAAATTTTTGAAAAAAATATAAAAATTCTACTTTTGTAAGGGTTACCGCGGTTCAAATTCGAAACCGCGGTAATTGTCTTTAATTCTTCCTTTTATCTCGGGTTTCTATTATAACCGGGATAAATTTAGCGCGGTAAAAACCTATTTTTGGCATAGTGTTTGTACAGTTTCTCTTTATGTCCTGATTGGCCACAGTGGAAACATGTTCCTTCCTTAGCTATCCCGCCCACAGGCTTCAAAACAGAGGTACTAGGCTTATCCTTGCCTTTGTCCTTTAGTTTGAAATAGCGCTTCTTGAATTTCTTCTTGCCCTTGCCTTTTCTAGGTTGGACCATCAATATGGCCTTTCCTTTACCTTTATTAATGTTTTTCTCAGTTGTTCTTAACATGCTTAGCAATTCTGGCAGTGGTTTGTCAAATTCATTCATGTTGTAGTTCATGACGAATTGACTATAGTTGTCCGACAACAATTGCAGGACAAGATCAGTGGCCAACTCTTGGCCTAATGGGAATCCAAGCCTTTCTAGGTTTTTAATGTACCCAATCATCTTGAGTACGTGAGCACCTACAGGACTTCCCTCTGCCACTCTACATTGATAAAGTGCCTTTGAGACTTCGAATCGTTCATGCCTAGCTTGGCCTTATAAAGTCTCTTTAAATGTACGATCATATCGTACGCCTCCATGTTCTCATGTTGTTCAACATTCATGGTAGCAAGCATAAGGCAACCTACATCGAGAGCATCATTAATAAGTGTCAATTATATGATTTATTCTTGTATTTTTACTGCACTTCTCAAGGGTAAAATAGTAATTTATGCCCCAAAATAATCCCTTTTTATTAATAATTGTAATAATTGTGTTTATTTAATTTGAATTTGAATTTGATGCTACTTTAATAGAAAATCTGTTGATTTTGCAGATTTATGAGAGATTTAAATGAGAAAAGAAGATAACATTATTTGAGGAAAGGATCTGCAGATTTGAAGTTTAAATGAGAACAAATAAAGATAAGATCAACAATCATTTAAACAAGGATTCTGCGGATAAGCTTTCCAATTTAAATTCAAAGTCAAAATAAACACAGAATCAGATCAAAAAGAGGGAAACAAGGAAAACCAAGCAAACAAGGATACGATTAGGAAGAGATCAAGCTAAAAAAGGAGAGAATCAAGAGAAGCTGGAACGAGAAATACGCTCCACCTGCGCTCAGCGCAGGTGAAGCGTAACTATCAAGATTCCTCTCTGGTTCCTGCACTTCAGATGCGCTGAGCGCAGGTGAAGCGCAGGAACACGACTTTGTTTTCTAATCTGATTTCAAAACAGATTCCTTTCAGATTTCAGATAGCTTTCCAATCTCTATAAATAGGACCCTTTGTAAAGATCATAGGAGAGCTTGGCAGAGTTAGGGTTTAGGGTTCAAAGCTCCAGAGGAGACCCCGAAGGGCTGCCGAGATAGCAACGCGAGGATTAAAGAAAAGTGTGACAGTTTCTTCATTGGTCTGTAATGGCTACCATGCGTAGCTAAACTCTCCAATAGGATTGAATGTAGTTGATTCAATCCCCAAATGTATGTAAGTTCTCTTTATTAATTATGAATCCCAATTTTATGATATCAGTACTTTTATACTTTACTTAATGCGTAGCTTCTGCCTGTGTGCCGGAGTTATAGGTTGTTTTTGTAAAATACATTGGTAAATGGTTTTGTAAATTCAACAGCGAGTTTGGGGGAGCCTGGGAATAGGAAACTTGAATATTGATTGGTAAAAGTACTCATAGTAGTTACTATAGGAATATAGTGAGAATCGATGATTGAAGAAGAAGTGTGACAGTCTCTTCATAGTAGTCACTATAGGAATATAGGGCGAATTGATAGTGTTAACGAGCGGAAAAGTAGAGCAATCAAGTCGGGGTAATTTGTCGCCTGGGGGAACCCACATGGATTATCTTCGAGTGTTTTACTGCTGGTGACTCGGGGTAAAACAATATAGTTTGGCTAAGGTATCATAGAAATATATTCTTAATTAATATTGGAATTCACATATGTAAGGGGTGCGATGATACGAAATTCAATCCTGATCCAAGTAATGCTATCTTACTCTATCTTTACTATCTCATTTATTTTATGCAATTTACTTTCTGCATAACAATCATAAAAAATAGTTTCTTACTTGATAGTTTGATCACAAACAAATACGAAGTGAACCGTTCCCTGTGGATACGATACTCTTTACTTACTATTATACTGCTGGAATTTTGGTACGCTTGCCTAAATCCCATCAATCATCCAGATGCTTCTTAAAAGCATCCTTGTCAGCTTTCGATGCATTTGCAGCGGGTGTTTCAGGAACGGGCTCTTCCAGTACATATAGCCTTTTCTCATGCCTAAGGACAATCCTTAGGTTTCTATACCAGTCTAGAAAGTTAATTCCGGACAGTTTGTCCTTCTCAAGGACAGATCGCAATGAAAGGTTTATTTGTTGTGTTTGTTGCCATGGTAATTATGCACGTAAGTATCATATAACAAACATATCTAATAAGGTCTTTAATTAAATATACCTCCCACTATTTTGATTCAAAGTAAGTACCTTCAATATAAAGAATTAGAAAATGCCATCACTAGATTTTCTAGTGGGCCAAGATCCATATTTCACCTAATTTTAAGTCAGCTTTGGTTGATCGCTTAAGAAAAGGTTATTTAGGTAGGAACACGATTTCCAATTGCATCCCATACAACTCTTGGATAGTTAGGTGAATAACTCTTATTGTAATTCATTTTATGAATTAATGCCTAACTTAGTGCCTCTAGGTTTTCAATCCTATTGAATATACCTAGTTAAGTCAAAGCCCAATGATTGACAATCGGATATTACTTTTATCCTATCGCACCTCACTAGAATAGATAAAGGTACCCTGCTTTGGCAGACCCACACTTAATCGATTCTAGCCTTGACGAGTGTCATTCATTGGAAGGCAAAACATGACTTAATATTTTCTTTGAGGGATTTGATCGCTTTAATGCCTCTAGGTTTTTCAATCCTATTGTATATACCTAGTTAAGTCAAAACCTAATGATTAACAGTCGGATATTAATTTTATCCTATCGCGCCTCACTAGAATAGATAAAGGTACCCTGCTTTGGCAGACCCACACTTAATAGATTCTAGCCTTGACGAGTGTCATTCATTGGAAGGCAAAACATGACTTAATATTTTATTTGTTTGTTAAACTATTTAACAAAACATACAAGCATGCATCTCATACAAATAAATGATATGATTATGGCCTCCTAAAATTCCAATACAAAATTACATCACGTATATAATCTTGAAGCCTCCATCCACATGTCTCCACATGCCCATTGACTCCAAGTCCTTCCGGTTATATTACATAACATGAAGAAACCTCGTTTAACATACGAGGGGGTAGAGATGAGAAAAGAATTAAAAATGGAATATAAATAGGTAAGGCACGACACGCAGGTCGTATTTAAATAAAACAACTAAGGCCATAACCAGTCATCATGCAATACCAACATCCATATTGATTGTAAAACGAGTGATTTATTTAGACGTATATATTGAGTGAGGTTTAATAATGCGCGTACGAAATAACACACTATGCAATGTTAGCACGAGGGTCCCGCGGGTCAAGGGGAGGCCGCCCCTTGCGGGGTGCAGGGCAGCACCCCGACTCAAAATTTGATTTCATAAACACTTGACCAATCATCAATAAGTGTCTCGCATCAAACGAATACTTCATGAACCTGTAAATAGGTAAATCCCTCGTATCATTCGAATACGCTCTTGTCAGCAAATTGATAAGTGGCATGTTTATCGTAGCCAACATTAGAGTCGAGGCAGGGCTTCAACAATTGAACCCTTTGACGCCCAAGACATGAACTCTTCATGTTCTACAGGACCCTCTAACACCAGAACAAATAAATATATATACATCACGCACAATAACAATTAATAAAGGAATCCAGAAAACTGAAGCGCGCACCTGCGCTTCACTTGCGCCCAGCGCGAGTGAAGCGCATGTATCAGAATCAAATTCCTGTGTGCTGCGCTTCACTTGCGCGCAGCGCAAGTGAAGCGCGGGTTCCAGTTTTAAGATCCTGTTTGCTGCACTGAAGCACAGATAACAGTGATCAACTGGTATTCTGCACTATAAACAAGAAAACAGAATATCAAAATATTCAAAACAATTAAAAGCCTAAAACGTGTTTATTGCAAACCAACGCTTTGATACCAATTGAAGGGAATCAAGCATGTGGTCAGGGTGCAGCGGAATAAATGGATTCCCTCCCTTGTTATGATCGTTAATGCGAAAACACGAATTAAGACATAAAAGGCATAAACATAATGACATACCTTTTGTGGATTGTAAACGAGGTAATAGCAGCCACGTCTCTAGAGGTGTCCACGCTAACAGCCGAACTAGGAAACCCTCCTCAACTCTGCTAGTAGCGTTTAGAGAGTAAGAGTGACTGCTCATGTTGTATAGGGTAATGCATCTTATGCTATATTTATAGAGTGGTGGCTAGGGTTTTACCCCTCACTCTATTAACCATAACATATATGGGCCTGGCCCATTATGTTATAATTCTAATCAAATTAGAATTATTATCTTTCCTAGTGGCTTTGTATGCGTGTGACCCAATAGGCTTTTAATATTTGGTTATGATATTAAAATAAACCCTTTTATATTTAATATCATAAATAGTGAGTGGTATCTAGCAATACATCACTACTACCCAAATATTGAAATTATCAACAACTTTGACGAATCCTATTTTATGATAATAATTTATATGATTTGTCCCTTTGTCCTAAGATGATTATTGACCAGGGACTATTTTAAGAATAGTTCTTCATAAGATTTCATGATCAAGTCATCTACTTGATTTCTTATGAAGTTTAAGCTTATTATTCTAAGGACATTTATTACATTCTAAAAGAATGAATTGCCTTTATAAAATAATATGATACAAGTGATGGATAAAACATATAAGTCTCTAGTGCATAAACCAACAGGAGTATCCTAGGATTGGCCGGCTACTACCGGAGATTCATCAAGGGATTCTCTCAGCTAGCCTTGCCCCTCACTAAATTGACTCGGAAGTGTCAAGCCTTTGTATGGGATGAGAAGTGTGAGCGGAGCTTCTTGGAGCTCAAAGAGAGGTTGACCACCGCCCCAGTACTTGTGTTACCGGATTTTTCCAAGACTTTTGAGGTTTATAGTGATGCCTCTGGGAAGGGGCTAGGTTGTGTGCTAATGCAAGAGAAGAGAGTGGTGGCCTATGCTTCTAGGCAGCTGAGGCCCCACGAGGAGAACTACCCTACCCATGACTTAGAACTAGCGGTCGTGGTATTTGCCCTCAAGATTTGGAGGCATTACCTCTACAGGGTGAGGTTTGAGGTCTTTAGTGATCATAAGAGCTTGAAATACCTCTTTGATCAGAAAGAACTCAACATGAGGCAGAGGAGATGGATGGAGTTCCTTAAGGATTTTGACTTTGAGTTGAAGTATCACCCAGACAAAGCTAATGTGGTGGTTGACGCCCTCAGTAGGAAGTCCCTCCATGTATCCTCGATGATGGTGCATGAGATGAGTCTTTTAGAGGAGTTTAGAAACCTAAGCCTTGGTGTTGAGGTCGGAGAGTGTAGTTTAAGACTCTACAGGTTAGATGTCACTAGTGAGCTCCGAGCTCTGATTAAGGAGGCCCAGGGTTCAGACCCAGACCTCCAAGGTAGAAAAGGGTAGCTAGGATTTTCTGAGTCGGAGGATGGGATGATTCTCTTCCAAGGGAGAGTCTGTGTCCCTAAGGGGGTAGTCTCAGGCAGTAGATTCTAGAGGAGGCCCACAAGGGAAAGTTCTTTATACATCCTGACACTACCAAGATGTATCGGGACTTGAGAGGGATGTTTTGGTGGGATGGCATGAAGAGGGAGATAACAGATTTTGTTTCTAGGTGCTTAGTGTGCCAACAAGTTAAGATAGAACACCAGAAACCATCAGGAACCCTTATGCCTTTAGAAATCCCTGAGTGGAAGTGGGAGAGTATAGCCATGGACTTCGTGGTAGGGTTACCTCGAGTCTAAGTCGGGTTTGATGCCATCTGGGTCATTGTAGACCGGCTGACAAAGTCGGCCTATTTCCTACCAATTAGGAATACCTATTCCCTGATACCTGTATGTCAAGGAGATTGTCAGGCTCCATGGCATTCCCTCTAGCATCATATCAGATAGAGACCCTAGGTTCACCTCTAGGTTTTGGAGTGCGCTTCATCAGGCCTTCGGGACTAAACTCAAGTTTAGTACCGCTTACCACCCTCAGACTGACGGTCAGTCTGAGAGGACCATCCAGACCCTAGAAGATATGCTCAGAGCATGTGTGTTAGAGGAGACAGGTAGTTGGGACAGGTACCTACCTCTCATAGAGTTTGCCTACAACAATAGTTTTCATAGCATTATAGGCATGACACCCTATGAGGCTCTGTATGGTAGGAAGTGCAGATCTCCTTTGTGTTAGTATGAGGTGGGTGAGAGAACCCTGTTAGGTCCGGAGTTGGTGCAGGAAACCACGGATAAGATTAGGGTCATTAGGGAAAAGCTTGTAACTGCCCAAAGCTGGCAGAAGAGTTGTGCTGACAAGAGAAGAAAGGACTTAGAGTTTGAGGAAGGGGACCATGTGTTTTTGAAAGTAACTCTTGTCACAGGTATTGGGCGGGCAATCAAGACCAGAAAGCTCAACACCAGATTCTTAGGCCCATTCCAAATCCTGCAGAGGGTTGGCCCTCTGGCTTACAGGATAGCACTACCACCCCATTTGTCACGAGTCCATGACGTTTTTCATGTTTCCCAACTGAGAAAATATGTTCATAACCCTTCACACATCATTAGCTACGAACCGGTTCAATTAAGAGAAGATCTCACAGTTCCCACTAGGCCTGCACAAATTATAGACAAAAGTGTCAAAACCCTGAGGAACAAGGCAATTCCCCTGGTGAAGGTGTTTTGGGAGGGTCAGTCACTTGAAGAGGCTACTTGGGAGAAGGAGGAGGATATCCTCTCTCAATTTCCGGAGTTGTTCAGTTGAGGTAAAGACCCTTTTCATCCTTCTTTAGCCAATTTTGAGGATAAAATTGTTTTAAGGGGGGTAGGATTGTAACATCCCAGAAATTCAAACTTGTTTTTTGATAATTAAATACATAAGATAAGAGTTTTTGTAAAAGAGGAAAGGATTAGGTGGGAGGGGTTTGAGATAGGATTAAAGAGAAGAGAAATTAAGAAAATGGAATTATGATATTCTCGCTTAAGCGAGAATGGCTCGCTCGAGCAAGTGTATCAGTAAAATCTGCAAAACTCTTTTCTGGTTTTCTTGCTTGAGCGAGAAGGGTCTCGCCCAAGCGAGAAATAGGTGTGCTCTCTGGAAGAATTTCGCTCAAGCGAAATTAGTTTCGCTCAACGAAATTCACCCAGAATTTGAGAGAATACTCTCTGGAGTATTCTCGCTCAAGCGAGAAGAGTCTCGCTTGAGCGAGAATACGAAAAGGGGGAAAGTCCCATTTCCCTCGCTCAAGCGAGAATCCCTCGCTTGAGCAAGAGCACGCGTATCAGATTAAAACTATCATTTAGGGCACCACATTTATTATTTCCTCTTCTTCTTCCCTTTTAATCCTAGAGAGAGATAGAGAGATTCTATAGAGAGGGAACATCTTTGGAGCTTCAAGCAAGGATTTCAAGGCCTAGATCCCTTCACCCAACCTTCCCTCAACCTTCCTTCATCTCTTTAAGCTTCATTGGAGGTGAGTATAACTCACACACTCACTCCTATTTGTGCTTTGGAATGAACCCTACTTTCTCCCTTCCCTTTTCTCTTGATTTATATGTTGTTGTTGATTGTGACTTCCTTTTCTTTTGGTTGCTCTTGCTTGTTGATTGTGGTTGGCTATGTTGGAGGTTGTAGATTAGGGTTTGGATTCCATTACTTTCTATCTACGATTTAAACTTATATTTCAGTTTGATTTGTACTCCGTACTCACTTTTGGAACTAGAAAATGAATTTGGCTATGGCCACCAAACTCTAACCAATCAAGCTTGACTTTGGTCCAGAATAAAACTAAAATGACTTTGGCTTCGGCCCAGAATATTTGGCTTCGGCCCAGAAAGTTGGCTTCGGCCCATAATATGTATGAAAACTTGACTTCGGTCCAGAATAAGTGGTGGGATATGTCCCCAAGGAAGACGTTCCTTGTAGTCTGAGCTCAGTTCTAACCCTAGAATTAGTGAAAAGACCCCGACTGCCAGGTAAAGCAGGTTATGAGTATGTAGAGTTGAGATTTGAGATTGTTTGACTGGTTTGGATTATATTATATGAACTGTTGTGTATCATTAATCTGTCTCCCTACACTGCATACTGCATAGTTATATTCACTGAGACATTCGTCTCACCACATGTTTCGTGGATACATTTTAGATGCGCAGGCACCTCCACACACGGGCCCTTGAGCTAGGAGCTGGAGCTGGAGCTATTTAGTGTATTGTTGCAGATTTAATATTTGGGCAATGTTAGCCCCTTTGATTCTATGATTATGTATTGACCTCTATTTTGAGAGGATATGACTGTACATGTGGGTTCCTTAGTTCTCCGTTGAAGGACACATGTATAGGGGTATCCTCAGCTTATTATTGTATATGGAATGATTGTAGCCCTCGTGGCATCTATGTACGTAATTCACTTTCACATAATGTTCAAGTTATCGTTGGTTTCTTATACAATTATGTGGGGTTGTGTTCAATATTTAAAATGGCGCGAAATAATTTCAGGGATTTGGGGATTTTGCTTCCAACGAGCTAAATTCTCGAATCTAGGAATTAGGATGTTACAGGTCCTCTCGAGCTGCACGTAAGCGAGCTGCCTGTGCAGCAAGCTCGCCCTGAGGGATGGCCCTCCCTCTAATAGGTGGGACCTTTGGTCCATCTATGCCACGCACACGAGGCATATTTACCTAAATTTAATAGTGATAATTAAATATTAAACAACCAACCTATAAATTACTAATTAATTACTACTAATATAATTACTATCTACTAAATAACTATATAATTAAATACCTATATATAAACAATTAAAACTGATTATAACTAATCATATATACAATTAAAACTAATTAAAACTAATCATATAAACAATTAAAACTAATTATAATTAATCATATAACCAATTAAATACCATTGTAACTAATTAAAATTGTAAAACTTACTTGTAGATGACAAAAGAGAGGACGCCAGAGGAGGAAAAGGGAAGGAAGTGCACAGGGAGCTAGGGGCAACTATTTTAGATTCTGATCGGTTCAAAATGAACCTATAAAGGAGGGCTAGTGTTTAATTGGTGAGATTTTGAAAATGAAAGAGAGAGAGGGACAGAAAAGGGGTGGCTGGAGAGGAGGAAAGGAGAGGGAGGAGGAGGAGGAGGAAGAAGAAGAGGGGAGGGAGAAGGTTTTGTGCGCGTACGTTTTCAACGTAGCGACGGCTAGGCCGTCGCTAAGGCCGTCACTATGTTAAAAATTTTGGTGCGTGGAGCCAAATTAAAAACGCAGGTCGTCACTACGTTTATTTTTAAAATTTTCAAAAAAAATAGTTTTTTAGTGTAGCGACGGCCTGGCCGTCACAGAGTATTAATTGCACAGCTGCGTGTTGAGCTGCATATTTAATGTTGTAGCGACGCCTTAGCGACGACTCATGGTCGTCGCTACCCTTTCGCGTCTAAATGCGCGCATTCTTGTAGTGGTTAATTATGTGGGTTGCTACATGCTGAGTCCTTCTTTGTTGTGTTAAAAAAAACTAAAAATAAATAATAGAAAAAAAGAGCAAGGTGTGCGAAAGAAAGAAAAATTCAAATGATTGAAGTGATGTAACTAAACTTCAAGATTTGATTTCATGTTTATCTATCACGCTTATTACTTGTATTCATTCTCCAAACCTCTTTTATTCTATTCGATTTAACTTGTTATATTTGTTTATATCTTTCGTCATGTCGCCATCCATTTCAAACAATCAGGCTTTAAGGATGTAATTTGAGGCGATCCAACTTTGCTTCGTTGTCTCTGTCATGTCAGGCAGGCATATTACATGATTTCAAAAAAAATTAGACTCAAACACTGGTGTTAAAATATGAGTACTACAACCAAATATGATAAATTTTACTGGGACTAAAACATATTTAAGCCTAAAATTTAATAGAAAATTTAATAATAACTAAGTGCATTTAGGCTATAACTTAGAACAATTTCAATCAAACTATTCAACCAATTGAAAGAATATAACCATAAAAATGCCAAAAATAGCTCTCAACAGACATTAGTTACACCATATATAATTAAAAAATAATTAAGAAAAGTAATTTTAGGCTATAACTAACCACAATTTGAATCAAACTTTGTAGCAATTCAAAGAAAATATTGTAAAAACAACAAAAATAGATCTCAATAGAAAGAAATTACAACCTCATTAAATTAAAAAAAAAAGAGTAATGAAGTAAAATAGTTTTAAGCTATGACTAATAATAATTTCAATCAAACTATGTAGCAATTGGAACAATGGAATTAAAACAATACTAAAAGTAGTTACGATAGCAGTAATTATAACATTATATAATTAAAAAAAGAATTAGGAAAGTAATTTTAGGCTAAAACTAATAATACTTTAAACTAAACAATGCAACAATTGAAAGAAAAATATTATAAAAATAACATTAATAGCTCCTAATAGGTTGTGATTACAATCTTGGAAAATTAAAAAAGGGGAATTAAGAAAAACAACTGCAAGCTATAACTAAAACCAATTTCAAGCAAACTGTGTAGCAAGTCAAAGATTAAAATTATAAAAATAGCAAAGTTAGCTATCAATGACAATAATTATAACATCATATAATTAAAAAAGAGGAATTAAGGAAAGAATTTTTAAGTGATTACAAAGAGCAATTTCAATCAAGCTATGCATCAATTCACAACATAAAATTATAAAAAGGGTAAAATAAGTTTTTGTGTTAGTTCCACAGGCAACACTAGAAGGGGGGGTTGAATAGTGTTTTATACATTTTGATCATTTTGGAAATCTGAAAATAAACTTCAAGCCTATTAAGACAAAATAAAATGAGAAACTTAAAATCAGAGTTAACATGAAAATTGCGGAAGATAAGAAGGACAAATTTTGACACAGTTAGAGACTAAGGAAAGTTGAACAGAACGCTGACTAATTTGGACTCTTAATTAATTAATCTTAATCATTCAGATTCATCTCAAGATACCCTCTGAAAGATACTACAAAGAACCTTTTCAGAACTATTTCTGAGCTACTTCAGATGATTGATCATCGTCTGAAGTGTACTTCTAACTTCTGAATTGAAACTGTTTCAGATCCACTTCAAGGAGTTGTTTCAGACGTTTTTCAAAGTAAATTCTTTGTAATATTCCAAACGATATAGGATTAACTGAGTGACTTATTATCTTGGAAAACTTAGTCTATTTAAAGTGTTGTGTTAAGTTTATTATGAAAAAATATTGTTCAATCCCCATCAGAAATATAAAGCTGTAAATTAAGGAGTTTAAGGGATAGAAAACTTAGCCACAAAATTTATCCTGGTTCACCCACCAACCCAGTGAGCTACATCCAGTCCCAGGGCAAACCACCACTGGATTTTTCACTATCTGAAACCACAGATACAAGTATTCTTTTCTATCAAGCCTCTTCAGGCTCTACACAAGTATTCTTTCATTTTCAACTGCCTCTCCAGGCAACTCAGTGCAGTATTCTTTTACAGACAAGCCTCTCCAAGCTCAACCACAAGTATTCTTTTTATTTTCAACTGCCTCTCCAGGCAACTCAGTGCAGTATTCTTTTACAGACAAGCCTCTCCAGGCTCAACCACAAGTATTCTTTTATTTTCAACTGCCTCTCGAGGCAACTCAGTGCAGTATTCTTTTACAGACAAGCCTCTCCAGGCTCAACAAGTATTCTTTCTTACAAAGCCTCTCCAGGCTCAGCAAGTATTTTTTCTTCCACCAAGCCTCTCCAGGCTCTCAGACACATAAAGTGTTTATAAACTAAACTAAGTTTAAGTTTCCACGAAACATAAACTTAATTTCATCCTATACTTACAGTTTAACTGAGTACTACTCAAGATATATGAAAATGAATTCTAAGTACAGGGGTAAGACTGAGATACAAGTGTATGATTTTGGGTACAATCACGTCTTCTAAGTGAGGTATAACATCCTCAAGGAATTGGCTAAGTAAAATATTGAATTAAGCTTCAGCCAGTTCATTCTTGGCATAATCTCTGCCTTGGGCTTCAATGCCAAACCTTTCTGGTTGACATCTTTTGGATGTGATACTAAGACATTGGCTCAAACTTGGTTGTCTTCTTACAATCGACAACAAGTCGGCACCATTAGATTCATACTTGAGGCTATTTATATTCTGATAGAATATAGCCATTGAAGATGATTGATAATACCGTTGAGATGTTGATGATGTGGCTCATATAGCCGTTGTGTAATAGCTTCTCAAACGGTTGCTTCTTCTTAAGCAAAATAAGTATTCAGACGATCTTGTTCTGACACTTCTGTTGATAAGCTCTTTTGAGAGATTTGCTTGATATTCTTACGCTTCCTCTCTCTCTTGATTCTCTTCTGCTTTCTTCAGCTTTCCTCTGTTTTCTTCTAGAGTATGTATGAGGAGGTATCTGTTGGATTTGTCCTTTGGCTTATTTGTATATACTCCTTTTCATTTGCTCCTGACACAGTTTCCCTCATTCCTCTTTGAGTGAGGTGTCTTGTCATAAAGACAATAGCTGTTTTTGCTATTTCCTATTTGAATAAAGACATATGATATTATGGTCGTTGAATCATATGATCTCAGCTTCTGTTGTGACTTCTTCTATGTTGAAATCTGTTCCATGCATTCAGAGAGTTTCATTTCTTTAGACTGTTAATCCATTTATAACTTCCTTTAGATGATAGCTTCAAGCTTCTTTTAATTCTTCATATTGAAATGCTTTCAACTCGCTCCTCTCTTCTTGCAATATGATTCTTTTCTTCTTCAGATGATTAAAGCAAGATGCTTCTTCTTCTTAGCAGAAATCTTCTTCCTTTTTACTTCAGCAGAATGCTTCTTCTTTTACTTCAAACGATCCTAGCTTTGTTCATCTTTGACTCTTCTAGTTCTTCTGATATTTGAATAGATGTTGAATTACATAGTATTAGTTCACACATCTTTCTCGATATTTTCTTGTCCAAACTTCTAATTTGCTTTTGGACAGTAGCATGTGCAGTATGTCTGCGTATACAGTATCATTTTGATTGCAGATGCAGCAGTCGTTGCAGGATTTCCTTATTTGTGCAAGTCTTTTTGATCGAGGCAGAAAAGTATGCCTAACTTTTGTGCCGAAATGAAGTAGTCCATTGGATACAGTGTTCTTCATGCTTTGGCAATATCTTCATGAGAATATTTCTTGGTTCTGACGTCTTTAGTCCTTCAGTCATATAGAGTGCTTCTGATCAGCTTCCATTCTTCAGATGATAATTGTTCTTGAGACGATGGATAGTTTATTCAGATGATAGATAAGTCTTCAGTTTGTCTTCACGTCTTCAGATGATAGTCATTCTTCAGTTTGTCTTCACGTTTTCAGATGATAGTCATTCTTCAGACAGAGGATATTCTTCAGATGATGATAGGTCTTGAGACGGTCTGAGTCTTTCATATCTTCAGATGATTGAATCTTTTCTATTCTTTTCGGATTCTGTATTGCTTCATCTTCTGATTTTTCTTCGTTCTTCTTCTGATTTGTTGTTCTTCTTCTTATACTTCACTGGTTCTTCTTCTTCTGATTCTTTACTGGTTCTTCTTCTTATTTGTTCTTCTTCTTCTGATTTGTTCTTCTTCTTCTGATACTTCACTGGTTCTTCTTCTTCTGATTCTTTACTGGTTCTTCTTCTTATTTGTTCTTCTCCTTCTGATTTGTTCTTCTTCTGATACTTCAGACGAATATTCCAACCTAAAATACAATCAACAAAACAATATTTTTCTTAGTAGCACCTGTTTTCTTTTCATCTAGTCTAATTTGTTAATCATTAAAACAAAAGATAATGAGTCTTGAATTTAATTTGAATACTTAAATTAATTCTCAGACTCAACATTTTGGTCATTGTAAAATACACCTGATTTATATTCCATTATTGTAAAAATTCTTTTGGTTTTGATCCTTATAAAATAAGAAAATGTAACATTTTGATTCCTATAATTAATTTTTAATTTGTCCGTGTAAAATACAATCATTTTGATTTTAGTCCTTATATATATTTATCAATTCAGTCTTCACAAAATAAGTAAATCTTGATGATTTTGTAAGTGTTAAGGACGTTGGGGACCATCTTAACAATTTCTTGTTATGTGCATAATAATTTTTTTTGCATGAATGAATCTAATCGAGTGTATTTTTTCGAAAAAAAAAACATAATTTAGCCTTATAAAAATATCAAAAAAATCTTTCAATGGGTAATGATTACAACTTCCTAAAATTAAAAAAAAAAAATTTAGATTATAACTGAAAACAATTTCAATAAAACTCTGTCTCAATTCAAATAAAAAAATGTACAAAAACAAAAATAGCTCAATACGCAATGATTACAGCCTTATAAAATTAAAAAATAGGAATTAAAGAAAGCAATTTTAGATTATAACAACAAATAATTTTCAATCAATTTATGTAGCAATTCAAAGAAAAATATCATAAAATTAATAAAAATAGCTCTCAATTTTTAGTAATTACAACCTCATATTTTGTTTTTTTAAAAAGAGCTAGTAAGAAAGAAATTTTAAGCTATAACTATTAACAATTTTAATCAAAACATGTAGCAATTGAAATAAGAAAATTAAACAATACCAAAAGTTGTTATCAGTGATCGAAGTTATAACTGTTAGATTTTGAAAGGTGAAATACAGTGGAAGAACTTAACTTTTATAATTTAAATATTTCAAAAACCCTCCAAGGATCTATGTAAAAGCCATAAATCGTGTTATAGATTATACTTTTTAGTGTTTTTCTTTTTGCCAAATCACGAACATGCAAGAGTAGCTATGCCTCCACCGGTATACGAACGTGATACTAGGACTCCCTTTTTCGCAGTGCTAGCGGTGGTGAAGAGATGATTGACTTTTCTCTCATCATGAGGGATGATGATATGGTTTAGAAAAAATCATTTTCTCTTTCGTGTTTAGAGTATTAGACTAATCACTTATTAGCTACCATCAATACATTCTATATATTGCGATGACTAACCATCATAATGAGCATTATGCTTTAGTGATACCTGCCCATGTGTAGGCCCAAACTAATGGGTTGACTCATTTAGTTTTACTAATTGAGCTTCAATCTAATTAAAAGTCCAATTAAAACCATCTAATGACTTCAGTGTCCAAATCAGCCCATTCTAAGTGTGTGACCCTGTAGGTTCCCATTATGTTGACAGTAACATTAAAATCTTATTTTAATATCATAAGTAGCGAATGATATCTAGCAAAATATCGCTACTACCCAAATAACAGGAATGTCAATGTGATTTGACATATAACCAATCTGTGACTAATGTTATCATGTATGTATAGTCCCTTTGTCCATATATCTAGACTGAACACAAGGCATGAAAATGTGTCATCCTTGTATAGTTCAATCTCAGTTTCTTGATTTCCCGAGTAGACTTATTACAAATAATATTAATATATATCTCGTACTAATATTATTTGGGCATGACCATACACTTTGTAGTCTCACTTAATCAAGGGGCCCAAGATACAACTCCCATTATGTGGGAGAGACAAATCTCATCTAGTCACTCTCATCCCTCCACATGATTTGTGGCATACTCGGTAACCACTTTTATAGTCACCGGGTTAGGCATGACATTTGATGGCACCAAAAGCATACGACTCCTCATGTTGGGAACCGTAGTGACATCAAGTGAAAGGACCACATACACCATTGTCAGTATGAGAATTGCTAATGACATACATAATAATCCATGTAGCATTCCCATGGTGGGTCAGTCCAGCAAACAATTAAAACCCTTTAATGTGTACCCATGTGAAAGATTTGATATCACATATCCAAGACTAGCGAGACATAGTCATTAATCTACTCACATACTAGTCTCCACGTATTATTGTTGTTCTTTTTCATAATAATGCTGGACTAGGGATGATTTGAGAATGACGTTTTGAAGTAGCCTATAGAATCTCACTATCAAGTCAAACTTGATATCTTGCAGCCACGAACAAGTCATTCTAAGGAACATCCCCCCATACTTATTCAAGAATCCATTCTTATGATAAATTCAATACATTTCTATTCCCTAAGATTAGGTAAAAGTTTGATTTTATACTTAGATATGAAACCACAAACAACACATAAGGCTCAAAAGAGGTGATTCAAAGGAAAATCATGTAAGGTTGACTATTTAATTGAGTAATTTAATCAAGTGAAAGAAAAAATTGCCTCAATCATTTTCGTTCATGCATCTGCAAGTGTAGCTAAAAAAAATCAAATTAAGTTCTAAAGTAATAAATTCTATGGGTGAAAATCTCACAAGAAAGAAAGTTCAATTTATCAACAAGACTCAAATCCTCACGACTAATGATATCAAAATCAATCCATTCAATTCAGATCTTTGTTGCTAAACTAATTAATCTCAAGATGTTAGGCATTTAGTTCAATCATCTTATAAAATCTTAAAATCGCCTATTTCTCTATTTTTTTTACACTTATTAACTTCATTGGAAAACTTAAAAACACAACACATATCTTCCGTTTTTTTAACATGAAGGAAAATATCTCTATTACCAATGGGATGCGAATCAAGAGTTGTGCTTAGAACATTTATTAGCAGGACCCTTTACTTAAAACATGAATATAGGAATGAGTGCTACATAATACAGTACGTATGATTCTACCTATTACCATTCCTATTCACAATGTATTGAATTTATTGATTCAATTTAAATCTTACAGTAAACTAACACATTAGTCTCTGACTTTTCAGACGTCGTGCAGTTTAGTCCTTGAATTTTAGAAAACCCTTTGTTAGTCCTTGATGTTAGTATCTGTCATGCACTTCAATACGATGTCGTTTTGCATGTTTTTTTTATAAGTGTTACACTATCTCTAACGATCATCCATGTTTATTTTGTTGAACCCAGGAGCTCTTTTCACCATCTTAGTCTGCGTTGCCAACTGAGCCACAACTCTTTGGTTTCCATTTATATAGTTATATTTATATATATTGTTATAGATAAAAACATATTGGCTAAATTATGTTTTGATCCCCCAAAATATCACGATTTTCCCATTTGGTCCCCCAATTTTTTTTCCAAATGGTCCCCAAAAATTATAATGCATTCCCATTTGGTCTCTCTGTTAGTGCATCGTTTATTATCTTTGTTAAATGCTTGTATGGAAGCTTAGGTGGACAAAAAATAAGCCTACATGACATGCATATGTGCTATCTTATGTGTCATATATGATTTATATTACCATCCTTTATAAAAAAAAATTATAGAGTTCATCAATGTGACTCACAAAAAGGTGCTGATTAACCACATGTAGGCTTATTTTATCATGTAGGACACATAAGATGACACATATGCATATCATGTAGACTTATTTTGTCCATCTAAATTGTCACGCAAACATTTAACAAAGATAAACGATGCACTGACGGATGGATTAAATGAGAATGCATTATAATTTTTGGGGTACCACTAGGAAAAAAAATTTTGGGAGACCAAATGAAAAAATTGCAATATTTTGAGGACAAAAACATATTTTATCCAAAATTAAGGACATGTTTGGTTTGCATTTCCATTTTCTATTTTCATTTTCTGTTTCCTAATTTCTGAAATTTTACAAAGAAAAAACTAAAAATGCTCTTTTATAAAATTTCAGAAATTAGGAAACAGAGTGGAAATGGAAACGCAAACCATACCAAAAGGAAATTTCGGTATTTTTTATTTAATGATATTGATGCTAGAGTGTAAGCGGATTCGAGTCGGTCAAGTAATTTTTAAGAAAAAACTGACCTCCATTGGTTCGGGATTCTTTTTGCGAAACCGAGCTACCTGACCCCAAATCGTGGGTACCTGTGAGCGCGTGCGTGGCAGCCAGGGGTCCAGGGGAATACTTCATTTCAGACATTTTCTTTCGTCTTTCTCCTTTTCGCGTATGCCCTAGCCTCCCTTTTCCTCACCCACTCACTTCACTGCTGTGCGTGGCCGCCGCTCTCCCTCCCGTCGCCGTCCCTGCTTGTGGCCGCCACCGTCTCCGGCTTCGTTGTCTTCCCTAAGGCCGATCATTTCTGGCTTTGTGCACTCCCTCTTCGTCTTCTCCGATCGTGTCTGGATCTGCAGAGCTCGGGCCGCCACGCGACCTCCTTCTTCTCCGATACCTTCTCAGGTATTGCCTCTCTACAAAAACCAGCAATTGAATTTGAACTTTTTGAAGCAAAAGGGGTATTAGTAACACTAACAGAGTCTTAGTAGAGGCTACTCACGCAAAGGCTTTGCTACATATTATTTCATATAAATCATATTCTGATTCTGATTCTTGTTCTGAAGCTATTGATTGACATGTAGTTCGTCTTGTTGCTTGCTATTCTCCCCTTCCAGTGAATTATTGTTCTGCTTGCTATTGATTGACATTTAGACTCATTCTCTCTTCTCTGCAATTCTTACCCTGTTAATAAATGTGTTTTACTTTTAGTATTACTCTTGATTTTAGTATTAAACTTGTAGTGAATGAATGTGTTTTACTTTTAAACTTATCTTGGGTTTAGGTTTTATTTTAATGGTTTAAGGATTTTGTTTTGAAAAGAATGAGTGTTGTGTTTGATAAGATATCAAATCACTGTTAGATGATCATGCACATAGATAGTTAGATTCTGTTTTGTATATGCAAGAGTAGTAAAAGAAGTCTGACTGATATGGTTTTGTTCATAATTGGACTTTTTTGTTTCGTATCTTGATTTAGAATCGTGGGTCTCATCTATATTGTCCATGTGTGGATGTGAGAACCTGAACTTTATATATTTTCAAGTTGAAGTGGGGAAGCATGTAATAATGCAGCAACAGTATATAGGGTGATAACTGATAAATTGGAATCCTCTTTTGGAATTGAGTAATTGACTGATTGTATGCTCAATAGATGGTTGTAGCTGCTGCCTGCTGCAGTAATTGTCTTTATGTGCATGTTAATGTAAATATAATTGTAGCTACTGGTTTGACAATTGTTAGACTGTGCATGGATCAAAGGGGTTGTTTGTTTGTTACTGTTATAACTTGGTTTATGGTCTTGCACTTGATGTGTGGTTCTGCTGCTTGTTGTCTTGAAAGGTGGAGAAACTAAATTTGCATTTGATCTTTAATTATGGAAGTTTTGAATGAAATTTGGTGTCAACTATTAAATCTTGATGTTCTGTAAATACATAGGTAGGTGCAGGGAGAATCAATATGAATTTCATAAATCTTGTTTTATTTATGTTAATAGTTTTTTTTTTTTTCCATTTCTTGATTCAATATGGTAAAAGTAGAGAATATGATTACTGAATTGCTTGAGGAAAAATACCTCAGCAGCTGAATATTTATATACATGATTTACACTCACTAATAAAGGAAACATAGGAAATATAATCTGTACAAAATAAGGAAACATAGACCTATACAAAAATAAGGAAATACAGCTATACAAATCAACACCTAATGTAGTTTCCTAGTTTTCATAAATACATTTATTCTATTCTAATTTCCCTAAATAGGAGATATTCTCTAACACTCCCCCTCAAGCTGGAGCATACAAATCATATGCACCAAGCTTGCCACAAAGAAATTGTATTCGAGGACCTCGAAGGGACTTTGTCAGAATGTCTGCTAGTTGATCATTAGAGTTAACAAACTCAATGACAACTTCCTTGGAAAGAACCTTTTCCCTGATAAAGTGGCAGTCAATCTCTATATGCTTTGTTCTTTCATGAAAGACTGGGTTGGACGCAATGTGGAGTGCAGCTTGGTTATCACAATATAACTTCATCTCGTTAATGTTACCAAACTTCAATTCACTAAGCAACTGTTTTACCCAGATGAGTTCACAAGTAACCAATGCCATAGTACGATATTCAGCCTCAGCACTTGATCGAGCAACTACTTGTTGTTTCTTACTCTTCCAAGATATGAGGTTTCCACCTACAAAGACACAATAACCTGAAGTGGAGCGTCTATCAATGGGAGAACCAGCCCAGTCTGCATCTGAATATCCGACAACATGAGTGTTTCCTTTGTCTTCATAAACCAACCCTTGACCAGGAGCATTTTTAATGTATCTCAGAATTCGAGTTACTGCATTCCAGTGATCAACACGAGGGGATGCATGAACTGACTTACTACACTGACTGCAAAAGAGAGATCTGGTCTGGTTATAGTAAGATAGTTTAGTTTCCCAATTACCTTTCTATACCTGCCAGGATCTTGATAGAGCTCCCCCTGATCTGGTAACAACTTGCTATTTGGATCCATGGGAGTGTCAACAGGCTTACAATTTATCATTCCCGTTTCCTCCAATATGTCTAAAGCATACTGCCTTTGTGAAATTGTAATACCACTTCTAGACTGAGCAATCTCCAAACCAAGAAAGTACTTTAGTTTACCCAAATCTTTGGTTTGAAAATGATCAAATAAATGTTTCTTTAACCGAGATATTCCCTCATGATCATCACCTGTAATGACTATATCATCCACATAAACCACTAGATAAATACACTGACCAACTGAATTATGTTGATAAAAAACTGAATGATCAACTTCACTGCGAGTCATACCAAACTTTTGTACCACTATGTTAAACTTCCCGAACCAAGCTCGAGGAGACTGTTTCAAACCATAAAGAGATCTCTTCAACTTACACACCAAGCCAGACTCCCCCTGAGCAACAAACCCATGTGGTTGCTCCATATAGATTTCTTCTGCAAGGTCTCCATGAAGGAATGCATTCTTGATGTCAAGTTGAAGTAATGGCCAATGGCGAATGGCTGCCATGGCAAGAAGAAGTCGAACAGAAGCCATCTTAGCGACAGGAGAGAATGTGTCGCTATAATCAAGGCCATATGTTTGAGTGTATCCCTTAGCAACCAAGCGAGCTTTAAGACGATCAATACAACCATTTGAATCAACTTTCATAGCATATACCTATCTGCATCCTACAACCTTCTTTCCTTGAGGAAGGTGAACGAGATCCCATGTGCCACTATGCTCAAGAGCAGTCATTTCATCAATCATAGCTTGCCTCCATCCCGAATGAGAAAGCGCTTCACTGTCACTTTTAGGAATAGGAACAGAGGACAAAGAAGATACAAAGGCATAATATGATGGTGATAAACGATGAAAACTTAGAAAGTTGTAGATGGGATGAGGATTTCGAGTGGATCGAGTACCTTTCCGGAGAGCAATGGGAAGATCATCACTTGATTGTGATGACTTTGGCAGGTTCGTGATAGGAGAAGCCGTTGGAGTTGGGTATGAATCACTAGGACCTTCTATTATGTCTTCTGTTGATGGAAGAACTTGTGTTCTTCGTTGATATGTGATGAGAGGGTGCTGTGAAGGAACTGACCGAGTCTCTCCAGACTGGACAGGTGAAGAACCAGGTTACAAAACCTACAAAGGAGACAGAGGTGGACCAAAATAGGGAATCGGTAATACATTAGAGATTGTATTAGGTTCAACAGAAGAGGTGAAGTGTGGCGTTCCTTCAAAGAATGTTACATCTGCAGAAATATACCAACGACGGGAGGAAGGACAATAACACCGATATCCTTTTTGTAGCCTGGAATAACCTAAAAATACACATTTGATAGCACGAGGAGACAATTTATCTGTACCAGGAGAGAGGTTATGAACAAAACAAGTGCAACCAAACACACGAGGAGGGACAACATATAGAGACTTTGTAGGAAACAATAATTTGTGAGGTACTTGGTTATTAATAACAGAAGAAGACATACGATTAATGAGATAACAAGCTGTTAAAACAACATCCCCCCAAAAATGTAGAGGCATATTTGTATGTAATAACAAAGTTCTGGCAGTCTCAATAAGATGACGATTTTTTCTTTCAGCCACACCTTTTTGTTGAGGTGTGTGGGGACATGTAGACTGATGTAGAATACCATGAGATGGCATAAATGATGAAAATTCATGAGAGAAATATTCTTTGGCATTGTCACTCCTTAAGATCTTAATTGATTTTCCAAATTGGTTTTGTATTTCAATATAGAATGACTTGAAGATAGAAAATAATTCAGACCGTTCTTTCATCAAAAACAACCAAGTAAACCTAGAAAAGTCATCTATAAAGGTGACAAAATACCTGAATCCTAATGAATTAGAGACACGACTTGGACCCCATATATCAGAATGAATAACAGCGAAAGGTTCTATTTGATTCTGAACCTGAGCAGGAAAGGAAGAATGAGTATGTTTCCCGAGTTGACATGACTCACAATTTAGGGACTTCAATTTTGAAAGACATGGAACCATTAGTTGAAGTTTCTGCAGACTGGGATGACCTAGTCGTTGATGAAGAAGGTGGGGAGACTCAGTAGCAGCACATACTGTTGGAGACGTTGTCTTCAAATAGTAGAGTCCTTGTGATTCACGTCCTACACCAATCGTCTTCCCCGTACCGCGATCCTGAATAATGAAAGATTCAGAATCAAAGGTGACTGAGCAATTAAGTGAATGGGTGAGTTGACTCAAGGAAATCAAATTAAAGGGACATCCAGGCATGAATAGGACAGATTTTAATGAGATAGATTCAGTGGGAGAAACATGACCAATGCCTTGGACTGGTACTTTAGAACCGTTAGCAAGAGTAATAGAGCGAGAAATCTCAAGTAAAGGAGAAGAAAATAGTGACCGATTACCAGACACATGGTCGGAAGCACCAGAATCAATAACCCAAGATGTCGGATTATGATTGGTATGAGATATACAAACTGTAGGATTACCGGTATGAGCAATTGTAGTTGTGGCTGACTGATTTTGTTTGGCTGCCCTCCACTGCATATACTCTTGGATTTCAGTTTTGGACAAAAAAATAGGTTGCTTTCCTGTCACAACTTCAGAAAAGGATGTGGATGATGCCATTATAATGACTGCGAAGAAGACCAACGGACTGAGATATGACTTTTAGGGTATTTGACCCCCAAAACGGACAATGGGGGCCTGGACGAAGCTGACGGGACCGGCGGCGAAGCAAACGGAGGCCTGGAAGGCGACGCGTGGCTTACATGCGCCGACAAGGACAGCGGACGGTACGGCGCGTGAGGGCGCGTGTGGAAGCAGACGGCGGCGCTGTTTTCGGGGATCAATAGATCGGCTCCTTCTGTGTCTGTTGCTGACGTTTCGGTTGCCGGACGGTGACTTCACGGTGGCCGGACGGTGACTGCAGGTGGCCGGATGTTTTTGGATAGTGCTGGACAGTGGACTGTTAGAGAGGGACAGGGACAACGGACAACGAACTAGAATTCTGATGACGGACAGCGGACTAGGATTCTGACTTTTATCAGGCCCACAGGAAGTGAGCTCTGATACCATGTAAAAGTAGAGAATAGGATTACTGAATTGCTTGAGGAAAAATACCTCAGCAGCTGAATATTTATATACATGATTTACACTCACTAATAAAGGAAACATAGGAAATATAATCTGTACAAAATAAGGAAACATAGACCTATACAAAAATAAGGAAATACAGCTATACAAATCAACACCTAATGTAGTTTCCTAGTTTCCATAAATACATTTATTCTATTCTAATTTCCCTAAATAGGAGATATTCTCTAACAAATATGAATTGAATTTTATACACTAGTTTAAAGGAGAATGGAAATAACTCTGATAAACAGTAAAAACTGCATCCACCATTTTTTTTCAGTTTTTTTAAATGTTTTTCACGTTTTTCCACACAATCCAGAATTTAGCATCGTGATACCCGAGACCCGACCCGTTGAAGGTTGGGTTGGTTCGGGTTGAACAGGGAAAAATGCTGAAACTGACCAACCCAAATTGAAACTATTCCATTGGTTTGGGCTCCTGCTCACTCCAAACCCGACCCGACCCCTAATCGATGGTGGGTTGCTGGATCCGGACCTGGGCTATCGGTATCGGATTCCATGTCCCGAACTGATAAAAGTGTTCGCAGTTGAGAATCAAATCTAATCGTTCTTCTGCTCCATCGTTCTCAATTTTCCCCTAATATTCTTTCGCAAGCCGAACACTGTTAATAGCATACCTCAGGTAAACCCTTCATTTTTATTAGGTTCCTGGGAAAACTTCAGAGGGTGAAAAAACCTGAAAAAAAAGTTATTCCAACTCAAAAATCAAAGACACTTGATTTTGTAATGCTAGTTTAGGTCACCCTTTACTTGTATTTGCATAAAGTAAAATCTCTTTTTGTTTTTTCTTTTCAGGTTGAGTTTGGCACCAAAATGCCGGATGTTCAGACACTTGTTAATGATTTTGTGAATCAGCTTAAGAAACGGTAAATTTTTCTTCTTTGACACTGTTTGAGTTTTATGAATGGTGTATTAGGAAATCATCTTGTGAGTTTTAAGGGTTAGGAACCGATTTCTGTGATTTCCTCTATGTGCACGTGTGTGCTTTTAATTTTACTATTGTTTATTATTTATTTATGTTTGCTGTGTGATGCTAGTAAAATTGAAGGTTCTCAGGCCACAGCAAAACAGACAGCGGAGTTGCTCCGGTCTGTGATTTCACAGCAGAGGGTGCCACAGACAAACCAGGCTACAGCACTGATTAATGCAGTAAGGGCTGTGGGAGAGAAGCTTATTGCTGCTAATCCTGTTGGTATGCTAATATTAAGTTGTTTTCCTTTTATTGTTTGTAAACTTGAAATATGCGTTTTATCTGTGTTGTATTCAATATTTTTATGTTTGTCAAGTGTTGTTTTGGGTTTAATTGCTGCCTGATTGCCTATTCCTAGTTCTACTTCTGTTGAAGGATATTTACAGTCACATGCACAATGGTTTGTTTTGTTGGGATTTGTGAATTATGGAGGTTAATTATAGTTTGTCTGTCATAACATGTTATGTGTGTGATTGCAGAGCTAGCTGTGGGAAACATTGTGAGGCGTGTTTTGCACATTGTAAGGGAGGAGGATCTTTCCCTTGCCACAGCTGCTATAGCTGGTTTGGGGTTATCATCTGCAAGCGATGACGAAGATGATGTGGAGGGAGATGATCATCCTGTTTTATCTGCTGCTGCTGTTGCAGCTGCTGCAAGAAGCACCTTGCGTCCCCCATCATTGCAAACTCTTCTAGAGGATACACCCGATTCAGCTGCTGTTCCGCTCACATCTTCCTCAGGGGGTGAATCTGAAGGGAAAAGTAGATGTGAGGATGGCATGAGGTTACTAAGATTGAGATTGTTATAACATTATATAATATTGACCATGGTTTGTTTTTTATTTTGCTTTTTGACTTGATATATGAAAATTCATGCTTATTCTTTTTGACTTGATATCCAGTGTAAAAGTAATTCTTTTTTACTTAATCTTTTTACACGCAAAATTTCATGCTAAGACACAAGAATTTTATTTTATAGATAGATTTCTTGGATGCAATTAATTCTAAGATGTAATCAGGTTCATTTCTCAATTTTTAAAAATATTAGCATGCTTCATTGACATTATTGGATAGTTTATTTGTTGATCACGGTGATTATTGTATAGTATTGATTCCTTCTTGCCATGTAGCTTTGATGATGAAACTGATGTTCAATTGCTTGCGTCTTTCTGAGCTTGAGTTTTGTTTTCCTTTGCTACAGCTGTTGACAAAGGTCCAAGAGGTCGGAAGTTGAAGCACGATGTCATTGAAGCAGTTAATGAACTTATTCAAGACATATCCACTTGCTATGAACAAATAGCTGAGCAAGCAGTAGAGCACATTCATCAAAAGTTCGTTTCACTTTCACCTGAAACTAAGAGATATATTTTTTATCTTTTGCTGCTTTAAAGTGCTGGTTTGAAAACATTTATAAAGCAAGAATGATCTGTGACTCTGAAAAGCTTACATGGAAGTTTTTACATACTTATGTGCCAATGTTTTGAACCTACAACGTGCCAAGAATCATGCTATTTTATTTTGTTGTCAGTGCTAAGATTTCATGCTTCTGGTCATAAATAGGCATTGATAAATGGTTCCAACGCCCAATAATTTCTTCATGGTTGATTGAAAGCTTTTGTTTCTTGAATGGGGTATTCTATACCATGTCATACAGAGAACATTGCATTATAACTATTCTAGATGGGTTAAATTCTTAATCATAAATAACAATTAGATTAGAGGCAATGCATATATAAAAAGTTCAATGCATTGTTTTTGAGTGCTTTCTACATTATTTTGATAGTGGAGGAGGTTGGACTGAAATGGCAGACTAATAAAACTGTAAGATTCCAGTTAAATTTTTTATTTAACTATTTATATTGTTAAATTTATCAAGCCACACTTTAGTTAAAGCTTTCCTTGGAGGCTGTTTGAACCTTTTTAATTTTTAGCATCCCGTGGAGACTGCATTATCTTCATGTAAAAGCATGATGACATTACTGGTCTTGGATGTAAAACAATAAAATAATGATTTATTAATTTATGAATATGTGGTGATTGTATTACTGGGAATAGCTACTATTGGCTGACATAATTGGTCAAAGAGCAATTTTCAAGTACATGGCATAATATTAACTCAGGACATCATGCATATATTTGATAAATGCCATGTAATTTACAACATCAAACAGCAAAGTTGTCAATATTTAATATTCTTGAAAGTAACTCTTGACATGGTTTGTTGTTTTTTGTTTATTAGGAAAAAATGAGTTACTTTGTCCATCCATGTTTTTCAAATTCAAGGTTGTTTCATGTTGCAGAGGGTTACTTAATCTACATTTACATGACTAACAATAGGTTCCTTACATTTTCCTTGTGTTTTATTATTATTATTATTATTATTATTATTATTATTATTATTTTTTTTTTTTTTTCTTGCATCCCTCGTATCTTAAATAACCAAGGCAAATGTTCTGTTGATTTATGTGATTATGTCTTGATACTATGATCTCATTCTTTTTCTTTATTTTCTTCTTTAGATAGAAGATTTTCTTTTATTCTTTTGCTTATTTGTTTACACTGCTATTTGCATGATTTTCAGTGAGGTAATATTAACACTAGGAAGTTCAAAGACAGTGTTGGAATTTCTTTATGCTGCGAAGGAAAAAAAGAGATCATTTAAGGTCTTTGTCGCTGAAGGTGCCCCAAGGTTGCTAGTAGAGGATATCTCATTTGCAATGGATTTGTTTATATTCTTTATATGACCGTTTAATGTTGACTGTGTATGGAATCAGATATCAGGGACATCTCCTTGCAAAAGAATTGGCTGCTAGAGGCTTACAGACCACAGTAATTACTGATTCTGCAGTTTTTGCCATGATCTCCCGAGTGAACATGGTATGTGAAAATCCTGCCATTATATTTGAAATCTAGACACTTTCCCTGAATTTTATCTGATTTCAACTTACCATTACATAGGTTATAGTTGGAGCTCATACTGTCATGGCTAATGGTGGAGTTATTGCCCCAGTTGGGTTAAATATGGTTGCACTTGCAGCTCAAAGGCACGCTGTTCCTTTTGTTGTACTTGCGGGGAGTCACAAGGTGAATTGTTAACTTCTATCTGTCTCACATCTGTCACTATGAAACAAATTTTTTTATGACTTTTGTTATCTTGTGAATTGTTAACTTCTATCTGCCTCACATCTGTCACTATGAAACAAAAATTCTTATGACTTTTGTTGTCTCCCCATAATTTCTTTCCTGTTCTGTTAAATATGGAAATAGGATAAGATAATAGTTTACTGCCAAATCTGTGGGAGGCAAAGAATTCTGGATCTTTTTTGCACAAATAGAATTGAGAATTAGTTGTGTCAGCTAGTTGTTTGTTTGAAAAACAGAATACAGTTTGCGAATTTGTTAATTGGAATACCAGGATCAAATAAATATTTAATCAATATGTTGTTTTTAATTTGCTTTACTGAATTTTCAAATGAAACAATATTTGATAGTCCAAAACCAAATTTCAGGCAATTTAATTTTATGGATATGTGACACAAGTTTTAACTTTTGAACCTATTTTTTTTTTAATTTTTTTAAGTGGAAATGGAAGGTAAACATAGAAATAGTTAACCAGTTATAAACAGCCAACCCAAATGAATGTCCCATTACATGTTGGTCCTTGACCTTGTTTAGGCTATTTAGACAACTTAGTGCCCATTTGGTTTTCAGTTGACTAAAATTGATTTTAGAATCAATGGTTAAAATTGATTTTACAACTGAACGAAAGTGATTTAAAATCAATTTTGTGGAATTGATTCTACACTGTTTAGAATTTAAACCAAACAGACCCTATTAGTTATTATGCATTATACAGGTGATTAGGAAGAAGAGAGATGATTTAAATGACTTTGGAATGTATATAAATACAAAATGTTTGAATATAGATCTAAATTAGAAAAAACGTGTATAGTTTTAGCAATTAGTTTAAAAAAACATTTACTAAAATTTTATTACAATGAGGTGATAATGAAACATTGTATTTCCAATGGTATATCCATATGGACCTTAATAATTCCAAATTCTACAAGTTTTGAAGAAACCCAAATTCTTTCGATTTTAAATTTTGTATTATCTGAAATTAAAGGTACTGAGTGTGAATAGATTTTTGAAATCTGTTTCACTATACTGCACTTGGCTGCAAATAGTATACGTCTGATCTCTAGTAATTTAAGTTTAAATATCTTAAGCTGTTCAAATTGGTTCAGATACTGATGGAATTTGTAGACATTAGAAATTTGGAACTGCACAATATTTTGTATGATGATAATGAAATAGCTGCTTCTTAGTTATTGATTCAGTTAAGATGTGTCCAGATTATGATAATATTACTAAGACACAATACCTCTGAGCTTTCCATTGATTGCTATTAAGGAAACTCTGGTGCCATAACCCTGTTTTGGAATTAAATTGTAATCTGGTTCATCACTTAAGTTACCAACTGTTTGGCTTTTGTTGAATGTTGCTTTATCTTATTGACAGTTGTGCCCTTTGTATCCTCACAATCCTGAAGTCCTACTGAATGAGCTGAGATCTCCGTCTGAGCTACTTGACTTTGGGGAATTCTCAGATTGCATGGATTCTGCAAGTGGTGCTGGAACTCTTCACGTCATCAATCCAACATTTGATTATGTGCCACCAAAACTTGTTAGTCTCTTTATTACTGACACGTAAGTTGAACTGAAATTGATTGAAGAAACTGGCTTTCCTTTGTCATTGACTTTAGAAAATGAGTGTACTAATAAGTTTCTTTTTCTGCATTTGCTGGTTTGGAAATTACTTCTCAGAGGAGGGCATAACCCATCATATATGTACCGTCTCATAGCCGATTATTATTCAGCTGATGATTTGGTGGTAAAACGAAGACCAGCTACAGGGAGTTGAGTTCAGCTACCCCAATTTTGTCCTATAACAGGTAAGGACTTGAATATGTATATACTTCCTTTTCCCGTTGCGTCTATATATTGTATTGTTTGTGTCTATATTGTATGAGAGGACTGGTGAAGCAGCTGTATTAATTTCTGAAATGAAAAGGATGTGTATATAAGTTGGTGTTTGTGCGAAATGCTTGTAACTTACCCTTTTTAACACACTTTATTATTGGTCTATTATCTAGAAAGTCAACACACTCTTTAAAGAGTGATTTATTTGAGGCAAGACTTTTTTGGAAAAAGACCAATTATAGAGAATATGTTAAAGAGTGTGTTAAAAATAATGTATTGCTACATTCCTTGTTATGCATAGTCTAATTTGTTACAGACCTGGGGAATCTGATTGTACCTTGGCTTATTGAGGTGACACAAAGGAATGCAACCCACCTTTCCCACCTGCTATAGTGATCCGAGTTTCTTTCTTTCTATAATTCTATACCCCATCTTTGTTTCACCATTCTTCATTTTCTTCTGGAAGAGTGCTAATGATGGATTATCGATTAAAGCTGAAACATGCAATTCTTTTATGACCATATTAGTGATGACTTTTGACTGTCGAGCAATAAATTATTATTATTATTATTTTGCTTCAACCATCTAAGGTTTTTTTTTTGTAGTAATATTTGCAATGGATTCTGTTTTAATGGAGCATCAATTCTCATGGAATAATAACATTTCGGTGCTTAATTTTCAGGGTGTTTGTGATGTTCTCTCACGAACCATGGGCTAGAGATATGTTGACGATTATTTGTAGGGAAGAAAATGAGCCTTGTGAAATGCTGGGGATTGAGGTGGAGAGATTATATAAAGGGGTGATATGTGAAAATACCCAGTGAAACAAGGAAAATTCAATTTTTGTGGTTGCTGACTACGGGGACATAACTCCATTCTTTTTAATTTTAGGTCCAATCTTTCGTGGCAATCAAGGGTATCAAGTGTCCCAACTGTTTTTTTGTTTGACTGTATATCTTTGTTTACTCATACAGAAATGATAATAGTATCTTGGTCTTCGTATAGAAACTTCCTAGTCTAGTTACTTTTGTTTCATAATGTGACTGACTAGTACTTGTTGTTATTTGAACAAAGGAAAATCGTAGATTTTTTAGAATACATAGTCTGTGAGTAGTTTGTTTTGATTTGTAATTTAAATCAGTATCAACGATTATTGCTGATAAACGTACAGGGGTTGTTTGCATAAAACTGAATAAATTGAATTGTAAATGATGTATGTTGCTAAGTGAGCGAGTAGGCCAAACTAGTAGGGGCAAGTAACGACATAATCACGAGATGTAGTGTAATCGGTTGCTCGAACTTATAAGTGGACTTTTTCTGCAATATTGCAAAGTTTAAAATCTACTAAAGGGTCGTCTTTGTAATTACTTTTCCTTGGTCGAAGTCAATCTCCCTAATCAGAAGTGACAAAATGCAGAGTAAAATCATTAAATGAATATCCTAGTAACTCGACTATCTCATAGATCAATTTGTTGAATGCAAACTAAGGTCACTGAATAGAAAATAGACTATGTAAAGGGTGACAAATCTTTATGGAATAGTATGCCAAGATAACATAAAATGACATAAAAAGGAAAAATAACTATATTGAAATAAGAGAAATAACGTAAATTAATTCATAAATCTACCTTATCCCTAGTTACAGGCTTAGTTATGCATATTAATTATTAAAGCAGAACAAAACAAAAGCTAAAATCTTAAAAGACATAATAAGAGAAATAAACACGGGTCTTCTCTATTGATTATCCTTTCCTCCTCCTTGTCATGTTCTTCCTTCATTGTCGTCTTCTATATCTCATCTATATTTCATGTACATCCTCTTCTTTTTTCCCTTGCTTCTAGATGTATTTATAGGCTCTCTTATAGATGTATTTATTGAGTAATTGGGAAAGTTTTGTTGATCACTAGGTAACTTGAAAAGTGAATATTCTAGATTGTCTTAAAGACAAATTAGCTCGTTTTGGGGTCAAAGAAAAGCATTGTAGGCCCAGATGTCCTTAATCTCTTCATTTTCACGCCTTTGGTAGGTTACATGACCATGTGAAAGGGTTACATGGGCATGTTCGAATGTGGAAAGACAATTCCATGTATCAGTGTACTTATATGGGCAATTAGGCCGGCTACACGACTGTATTTAGGCCATTGCTTTTCACACCGTACCCCCTATTTTTTTTCCTCCCCCAACCTACCCCTCCCCCTCCCGTACCCACCCAATCCCCCACCCATTTTCCCTTTGTGCACTGTTGCTAAACCTTCCCGCTCATTAAATTCATGTAGCTTTAGAATAGAAAATAGTCCATACACTAAAACAATATTCTTCTTCTTCGAAGAAAAATCGTTGCCCACAAATTCATAAGCATGCTGACAGAGATGTGAGATGGGGAGGGAACATTAACGGTTCTAGGCTTGAGGGAGATGTGAAAATGGGGAGGGAAGGAATGGAGGAGGACACAATCGTTCCATAAACGACTTTCACAGCTTCAACTTCTGCCACAACTTTCACCCATTTTCCCTTTCTTCTTTAGGACACAACTCTTACGGACACATCTGTACCTGGACAACTTTGTCCGTAAGTTATTTTTTTTCTTGAAGAAAATAGCTTCCCGGACAATTGTGTCTGTAAGTCATTTAAAAAAACATTTACGGACACAGTTGTCCGGGAACCATTCCCGGACAGTTGTGTTCGTAAGCCAATTTTTTATGGATTGTCCGGGAATTGTTCCGGATACCTGTGTCCGTAAGCCTTTTTTTTTTGTAAGAAAATGCTTACGGACATCGTTTTCCGGGATTAGTTCCCGGACAACGTTGTCCGTAAATCAATTAAATGAAGGGCAATTTAGGATTTTATGATTTTCCAAAAAATAAAGGGGGTGGGAATAGCAAAAATCACGGTGGGAAAAGCAAAAGCCCTATATTCATCCTTTGACTAATGTCGAGTGGAATGGTATTTGTGGGCTAGATGGGTGTATACATGTTGTTATTTTCTATTTTAGATATTTGAAAAGTTGCTTCCTACCTCTTCTTCCATTTTTGAGTTTTATTTTGCTTTGTTTATTAAAAATACATCAAATTTATGCAAATTCACTCGTCTGCTTTTAAATCCGTCTTATTTTAAAATGTGAGGAAATTGGGTAAAATTTATCATAAATTAGTTAGGAATCATCAATTATATCAGAATTTCCTATGAATAAATAGTCATTTTGGCGGTTTACCACTATTATTTTGGTGCGAGGGAGAACCCAAATCCAACCATTTATGTGAATACTATATGTAGGGATATTACAACCTTGTCAAGCACCTTGTCACGCTCATGATTGTGACTAGCAAATTGTAAAGACTGTGTCCCCTTTTTGAGATCGTATATTTAAACTCGACTTTTGACTATTGCATGGATTTACATATGGGTTTTAGATATTTTTATTAGTTTTAGCTGTAATTCTAATCCCAAATTAAAGAAAACAACCATAGAAAAACTTTACTAACGTAGTAGTGTGAAAGAAAAAAATTAAATTGGTAGATGTCGAAAATACAACATTTTGGTAAAACATAATATTTTTTCAAGGGTAGCTAAATGAAAGATCAAGTAAATAAGGAAATATAAATATACTAGGCAAAAAACTATATAAAATAGAAAAAAAGACCTATATTTAATATTTCACAAATGGAAATTCTTACATAAAAAAGAACTCATTAGGTTGTTAGATTGTTTTTTATATTAACCACAAGTATCTTCCACAGGAAGCAATCTTGCTCAAGCCGAGAATATTCACGTCATAGTGGGGCTAGTTTTTCCAGCGGAGATTTTTTCACCCACAAGACTTGAACCCGAGACCTTGCTTAAGGGAAATCAAACATATACCACTTGAACCAATCCTCAAGTCAAGATAATTGAGTGATACTAATTCATAAAAAGATAAGAAAGAAGAACTAATAAAAAATAGGACAGCTAACATAATATAATTAGGGAGAATTAAACACTCAAAATGGTTTGAATGACTTACTTCTTGTCGCAAAATATTGTAGAAGTCACTAAGGTTCATAGAAGTATATTAAATTAACGAGAAATAATGACAATTAAGCAACTTTGGTATGTAAAAAAGGACACATTCTATTAAAATGATGAAGTAAGAGTTCTAAAGAAAGGAGAAGATGATATATTAGAGGAACCTGTAAATCACAACAAAACCAACAAAAGGCTTGAATGATATTTTGAAGATGAATAAATTTGAAAGAGTTTGGGGGGTTTCTTTGTTGCCATGCTATTTGGATGACTCAATCATTTAGCACACACTCACATAAAATGAATCGAATGACTTCTATGAACATGAAAGAAGATATATCATCGGTTTGAATAAAATGAACAGAGAAAATAAAATGAATCTAACTTCTTAGCTCATGAAAAAATTAAGCTGCAAAGAGTACTAATTTCAACTTATGAAAGAAGTTGGATTCATTTTACTTTATTGATTCATTTTATTTTCTTCTCCAACAAGTTCTATTAGCTGGAGAAGTTAATCCGAATTGGGAAATAGTTGTGTAAAAAATTAAATACATTAATAAAGGTTATCAATGGTTAAAATATAAAGTGAAGCTCAAGTACTAGTGGAAAATAAACAAAGTGACATTTTAAGATTGTTTTAACAATAATTATAACAAAAAATAAAACAAATTATTGGTAATAGTGAAACTAAAGTTGTGAAAATAAATCACATAAGACACCATATAATTTTTTTTTGTGTTAACCACATGTATCCCCAGTTACCAGAGGCAATTATGCTCGGGGTATAGTCACAGTTAAGACTCTCAATCCCTCCTTAAGAATGTGTTTAGTAGGGATCGAACCCGGGAGCTTTTCCCAAATCTCAACCTGCATTATCAACCAGGTCACAATCCTTTGGTAATGATACCATATAATTTGGTTTAGCATAAACTGTGTTTTATTCATTACTAGAGATAATAACGTGTGTGCACTACTGCAAAAAGGACCTTTCACGACGGTTAAAAAAGGCCTTTTACGACGGATCTACAACCGTCGTTGATCCAGGCGTCGTTAAAAATTGGACTTTTGACGACGTTTTTCAACCGTCGTCATATATAAGAAACAACGACGGTTGTTTTTGAAATCTTCGTTGTTTGTTACCTATACAACGACGGTTGTGGACACAACCGTCGTTGATTTGGCCAAACCATAAGGCCATCAACTAGCTTTTTAACGACGGTTAGGCCAGGAACCGTCGTGGTTTCCTACATTCCACGACGGTTCCTGGCCTAACCGTCTTTAAAAAGCTAGCTGATGGCCTTATGGTTTGGCCAATTCAATGACGGTTGTGACCATAACCGTCGTTGTTTGTCACTTTCCACGACGGTTATCGTCACAGCCGTTGTGGAAAATCAATTTTTTTTAGGTTCATTCTGTTTTTAGCCTTTTCCCAAACCTACAAACAGCCAGAACAGTCCAGAAATTATACAGAACGAAATACCAACAACAGTAAATCAAACTTGCATCCATTAACTTCAAAATACAACATTTCAGAGATTATAGTATAACCAACGTACATAATAGTCTTTGTCATGTAAAAACTAATTACCTAAACATAAAACAATATAAAAGGTAGTCTAACTAATCAAACTATGGTCAACTACCCTAAAGTTTTGTTATATAACTCAATAACGTATTTAGACCATGTCTTTCTGATGAAATCAATTGAGTCAGAGTTAAATGGGCTGGTATCCATGAAATACTGCAAAATGAAATAACTTGACATTAGTGGATAGATCAATTATGAATGTGGATTTAATGAAGAATTGATTAATCATTCTGAATTACCTGGTCCCATGCTGTTTGAATACCACCTTGCACAATGGCAGACATCCATTGCATGACGTAATAGCTGCACTCATATCCTCCAACTTGTTTGTTACACTACAATTCAAAATGAAGAATAGTCAAATAATTAAAACCATAGACAAGAGTTTAATAAAATATCTTATTTAATGCATGTAAATACCCTGAGGTTCATCCATGATAGCTTAGGAGCTCTATGTGAAGCTTTACCTAACATCATTTGATATGCTCCATAGGCACTAATATAAAAAAACACAACTTAGAGAATAATTATAACCTAAAAAAGACTAATAATGATAATAAATTGATTGTCATTACCTATTGACTATTTGTTGAAATGTTTTAGTGGGCTTCCTATGCAATGAACAAAACCACACAGCAGTGTGATCTTCGATGGATATAACCAGTAGTTGTCAGTGGCGGCTGCATTGGAAATTAGTTAATATTGCAAGATATTCACATTGATAATGATGAAAATATTAAATAACTTAGAAGTATTTGCACTTACTCATGGAAGTAAGGTGCTAAATAAATCTTTTTTTCCTCATCGAGCATGTTGTTGGCGATGTATTTCTGTATTTCTATTCTTGAACATGAACCGTCGAAGGTTAGATGAGGGTCAATGAATCCATACACATCCTCATGTGAGCATAATGAAGACAAATACCTAAAATAAAAAATATTTCCTTGTGAAAATTTTCCTAGTAAAGTAACTTAATAAGAAAACTACAAGTTACGTTGTCAATGTACTTACAACTCCCGCACATGAATGACAGTGATGTTAAGATATTCATCGCCATGCACAACCCCTGCTATATTTGGCATGGTTAAATACAGTGGGGTGGGACATTCCTGACCAAAAACTTCCGCTTCCCATGGCAACACCAAAGAGCTCCGACGAATGGCCACTGCAACCTCCATCACATTAGTCAGCGGATCATCGGTTGAAAAAGGTCCCTTTTTATTATTGTCTTGCTGTTTCTATTTCTGAAGTTTTTGTTGCACATAAAGAACAATGGATACATTGTTAAGGATATAAAATACAAACATTTAAATGTGAAATGTAGTAATATATATAAGTGCCAACTATACCAAGGCGGTTGGAGTCTGCCTAACTAGATGACGGGGCTAGGCAATATAGGTCTGACATGCTTGTGCCACAATAGCAACCTCCAATTTTTGGATAGGCACATGAGCATCATCATCTATAACCTTGTCCACCATTACCTTGACCGTGTCTGCTGAAAGAGGCATATTATGTACCATGGTGGCCCCTATGAAGACCTTCCCCGTAGCGACCATCCTAGGGGTTGGTGTGCCATCCACATACAACTCACATGGGATTATGGATCCCATGTCATCCCCGAACCCCCATCAGGTGAACAACTACCCTTTGTGCTGATTTTAACTGTATGAGCCATAAATTCAGGAATAGGAGCACCTGTTTGTTGTGACTGCACAAACTCCGTCTTAAACTGCTCAAATTGGACCATAAGTTCATATCTCACCTCCTGTGTGATATCCTCTCTGAGCTCATGTCTGAACTGTTGTACGATCTCACTATTAGGGGGCGCAAATGATGAGGAGTCCCATAAGACAAGACCAAAATATGACCGAATCCCAATCCCTGGTCCAACAGCACGAACACGACCAGGGTGCTCAGGTCGTCCAATGGCAGTAGCAAGTATATCCTAACAACCGTGGGGCCTAAAGGTACCCTGAGTAGATTCCTCAACCAGGGAATCCTGTAATTAACAAATATAGTGACATTCATCATGAGTATGGAATCAAAACTTGGTATAGGAAATAAAAAAGCAATTACAACATTAAAACTTACAATCTTCTCAGAGATTACGCGTGATTCTTCAGAGGTATATACCCCTGAGCGTTTAAGACGGGCCTGCTTCCATTTTTCATGTCGTGTAGGTGGTGATGGAGGGTCCGCAACAGGATTGCTAAGATCTACAGCTCCGTCTTTCAACTTCTCCTTTATCATGTCTTCCTCAAGCTTTTTATAACCCCCATGAGACAGAATGTGGGGGGGTCACATTATGTGCTTGAATTTCCTTCGCCTTCCTCCTAACATCCTGTAGTGAATGAATAATAAATCACTACATATCTATGCATAACTTAATAAGTAAAACAAACTCAATTGCACTAACCTGCCAATGATCATTTTGTCGGGCTTGAACAAATTGTTCCCAAGTTTCGTCATCAATCCCCTAGTATTTGGTAGAAGGATTCTCACCCTTCTTTGAACCAAATATATATGTAGTCGTCAGACATGACTTAAACTGACGCCACTTCACAGCAATCGAAGACAATACCTTCGATTCCAATGACCTCACATTTGGTATATCAAAATGTTCCTATATGGAAAACAAAGATAGAATTAGTCATACATTACAGTTAACATTAAATATCTGACAATTTTGACACAAAATCAGAGAAGTGTTTTACCAAAACATCCTGCTAGAGCACTTTTTTCTCAAACTCAGTCACATGGTCCCATGACGGTGTTAAAATTGAAATTTTGTCTCGGGCTAATACACCGAGATAACTGCTAAAGACTTCGGCATTTGGCCCAATAGCCACACCAGTGTTATGTTGATGGTGAGTGTTATCTTCTCCCCATTGGCGCGTCTAAGTGAGAGGAACCTCAGCCTAGTAGGTCCTCTACCAGATCTTCTGGAGGTTGACTCTGAAGGATTCTCTGAAGATGGAGGCGGACCCTGATCATCAGCCATATGTCTGTTAAAAAATGAAATAAAATAACTGTTAGTGACAATTTTACACTAAGTAACCTTTCAAAAAAAAACATAACATTAAGACATAAAATTAAGACATTACATTAATATTGGTAATTATAATAATTAACCTTTATACTTGTTCCCATATTCCCTCATTATGGTCTCTTCGAGTGGCATGCACATCATCGACAACATCATCCTCAACATTGTTAATCATCACTGAAGAAAATGATCAAGTTTCACCAACATCAAGATTCAACTGGTCATACTCCAGAACAATTTCTTGTTTTTTCCCATAGAGAACGATAGACCAATTTTCTGACACGGGGTCCTTCACATAAAACACCTGTGAAGCTTGACGTGCCATGATAAATGGCTCGTCCTCATATCCAATCTTCCGAAAGTCGACCAAGGTCATTCCAGATTCGTCGATTTTCACACCACTCTTATTGTCAACCCATTTACACTTGAAAACAGGAACTGTAAACTTAGTGTAACCCACCTCCCAAATCTATTCTATTACACCATAGTACAACATTGTTCCAATAACTGGGTTTCGATCCTTTGATGTAGAGAATTGCATGGACTCTGCCTCTAAAGTGACCCCACTATTTTGCACTGTACTTTTGTCATCCAGAGACTTTGTGGAGAACATACAATTATTGATTTCATATCCAGTGCAAGCTAATACATCAAACTTCAGTCCATGTGCTAGCCATGTCAATGTTTCAGATGCGGTAGGATCTTTCATGATTTCATTTTTAAACCAAGCCATAAAACACCTGTTGTGCTCCTTCAACACCCACTACTTTAGTTGTCTTGGGTTCTTGTCCTTCACAATGGCTTTGTGAGCAGCTATGTAAGGTAGTACCTCATCGGTGTTATTTAATATGTACAAATGTGCTTGAAGGATTTTTTGGCGAGATATGGTCACCATATGTACACCACGTGAGCACCTACTTGTGGATGGTCGGTTGTTCCAACATTTGGCAGGAAGTCCTATAGGTTTTGCTTTGGATAAGTACTCGGTACAAAACTCAATAGCTTCTTCTGCAATGTACCTCTCTACAATAGAAGCCTCGGGGCGATACTGATTCTTCACATATCCTTTCAAAATCTTCATGTATCGCTCAACTAGATACATCCATCTTAGATAAAACCGGTCCGCACAATCTAACTTCTCTGACCATATGAACAAGCAAATGCACCATGATGTCAAAAGAGGATGGAGGAAAAAACATCTCCAACTGACACGAAATCACAACAATGTCTTCTTCAAGTTGGTCCAACTTCTGAGGGTCAATGACTTTACTACAAATAGAATTGAAGAATGCGCATAATCAATTTATAGTATGCCTCACATTTTTTGGCAAGATGCCACGAATAGCCACAGACAGTAATTGTTGCATAAGGACATGACAATCATGAGATTTTAACCCAACTAATTTCATTTCCTTCATTGATACAAGGCTATTGATATTTGAAGAGTATCCTTGTGGTACCTTCACACCTTTTAAACATTCACAGAAACTAATCTTCTCCTTTTTGGACAAGGTGTAGCATGCTGGGGGCAAATATGTGCGGTTACCTATCTTCTCTGGAGCCAACTTCTCTCGTATATTCATTTCAAGCAAGTCTAAACGAGCATTCACTCCGTCCTTTGTTTTCCCTTTAATATTGAGAAGCGTTCCAATCAAGCTATCACAAACATTTTTCTCCATGTGCATGACATCTATACAGTGTCTAACATGTAATTTGCACCAGTATGGGAGATCAAAGAAAATGAACCTCTTCTTCCATATCCCCGGGACAACTGCCTTTTCCTTTGACTTTCCAAATACGACATTAATGTCTTTGACCTTTTCGTAAATCTCCACACCTGTTAACGGAGTCGGTGCTATCCCATCCTCCGGATATCCATTAAAAGCCTTTCTCAATCTTCTATATGGGTGATGCCTTTTCAAGAATCTCCGATGACCAACATATATTGTCTTCCTTCCATATTTCAATTGCTGATGGAATGTGCCCTCTTCACACACATGAAAAGCTTTATGACCCTTAACACTATAACCCGACAAGTTCCCATATGCAGGAAAGCCATTGATGGTACAAAAGAGCATTGCATGCATCTTGAAAGATTCTTTGGCAAACCCATCATAGACTTCTACCCCCTCATCCCATAGCAATCTCAAATCTTCTATCAATGGACTGAGATAAACATCAATGTCATTTCCAGGCTGACGTGGACCAGAGGTCATCATAGACAACATCATATATTTGCACTTCATGCACAACCCGGAAGGTAAATTGTAAACAACTAGCAAAACAGGCCATGAACTATGATTAGTACTTAAATTTCCAAATGGATTCATTCCATCGGACGCTAATCCAAGCCTAAGATTCATTGGCTCGTTCCCAAATTCTGGAAACTCATCATCAAGGTTCTTCCACTGTAAAGAATCAGCGGGACATTTCTTCAACCCTTCATAGTCTTTTCTGTATAAAATGCAATCATTAGGGCATGCGTGGATCTTTTTATACTCCATACCCATCGGACACAATATCTTCTTTGCCTCATAATTACGATTGGGTAGTGTATTCCCTTCAGGAAGCATGTCAGTTAGAAACTGAAGCAACTCAATGAAGCTTTTATCAGACCACCCATTCAATGCCTTCAAATTCATCAATCTTAACAGCGCTGACAATCGTGTGAACTTCGTTGACCCAGGAAACAACCGAGTCTCGACATCACTACACATATCTTCATACAGATGGGCCTCTGCAAATTTGTCCACACCGACATCGCGAATCATGTCTTCCACTCGGTCTTCCATGGTTGAATGAGAATACTCTGGCGTTGGGTCGTCATCATCATATAGCATATCTATAAATTCACCATGCCATATCAATTTTTTATAACTCTTTATAATACCATCACACAAAAGATGCTCCCTAATTTCGTTCTCCTCCAGTCTTCTCCCATTCAGAAAATTTACGCATGGACACCTAAACCTTCCACGTCCGTCGGCACTACTAGCAACATTACGTCGCGCAAATTGTAGAAATTCTTCCACCCCTCTCTCATACTCATCAGTAATGCGTTGAGCACTCATCCAATTTTGATCCATATCTACTTTATGTACGTTCGTGATTGACACTCCATTTATTTAACATTATGCATGTATATCTCACTTTTTTTATTCAAATGTGTGGTCCTATCCCATTCAGGAAGATTCACTTTTCTTAGTTCATTATTGTGTAAATTTTAATTCTCATTTCATCAAATCCATAAAATTTCGGCAGCATTTCGCATTAGTCTTCAGGTGGCACGAAATGAAAGTGGTGAACCGCAATCAAATATGCACCCGAAGAACAACACAAATGCAACGAACCGAAATTTCATGAATTGTATGAAATGATTATTAAAATTTACTTATTAATGAGCCATAAAAAGTGATATATCTTCCCAAACTGTCCATCCGGACAATTCAAGATTCAATAAATTCACTATAGTACTCCCTCTTTTTGTTATTATGACAAAGATGTATGAATAAAAACAATTCAAAATGGAGGAAGTACTATAATCTCTATATTGAATCTCAAACGGGAAACTAAGGTTCACTCAAGTAATGCATGAAGAAAATAAAATAAGGCAAAACATATAATTACATTAAAAGAATAAACATAAACAAAGGCAAAAACTTTGTACAAAACCGACTACCAAATTAATTACTTGTTTCTAAATTTCACTTTATTAATATACCTAAGAAATTCCATACTAATTCCTAAATCTAGTACTTAATTAACCAAACTAAATTAAGGAAGAGTTATCTTTCTAAATTAAATTAAATATAATTAGGCATAAAAAATTTTCTATATTAATTTAAACAATTCAAAATCTAACTCAATAACCTAATTCAAAAAGACTAAATTTACTAACTTAATGACCTAACAATTCAACAAACTAACTCAATAACACAATTGAACAACCTAACCAAACAAATTCCAATTCTAATAATACAATTGCAATAGTTCTAACTAACAATACAAATTCCAATTCTAATAATACAATTGCAATAGTTACAACATTACAAATTCCAATTCTAATAATTCAATTGCAATAGTTTTAACTAAAAAAATTAAAACATAGTGTCACTAACCTTAGGAGGGAAAGCAGAACAACATGCCAATGGAGGAGAAATGAATAGGAACGGTGAGGCAACCGGTGTTCCACCACGGTGGAAGAGGGACAGAAACGGTGGGAGATGGAGAGGGACGGTGGGCAGAGGAAGAGGGACGGCGGGGAGAGAGAAAGGAACGGTGGGGAGAGAGAAGGGTTGGTGGGGAGAGGGAAAAAGGAGAGAGGGACGGTGGGAAAGGAGAGAGGGACGGTGGGAGAGGGAGAGCCTCACGGTGGGGAAAGGGAGAGGTGCTTGAGAGAGAGGGACGGTGCTTGGGAGAGAGAGACAAGGACGGTGCTTGAGAGAGAAAGAGAGGGACGTTCGCGTGTGGCATTGTGTGAGAAGAGATGGTCTCCTGCTAGGTTATACAAGAGAAACCACGACGGTTCCAAGCATAACCGTCGTGGTTTCTAAGCTTTACTTCTGCACCGCCCATGTTTTTCTTTTAACACCCCCTACACTAAAACAATAATACTGTCTACACCCCATTTTTACCTTCAGCACCACTTTTCCACGATGGTTATCTAAATAACCGTCGTCAATTGGGCTGATTTTCTACTTTTGCACCACTCTGTTTTTACTTCCTGCACCCTTTTTCTGGTCACTATTTACTCAGTACACCCCTTATTTTACTCCTCACAGCACCACTTTTCAACGACGGTTGTTGCACAACCGTCGTTGAAAACTGACTTTTTTTTTTAAATTTTAATTGATTTTCAACGAAAGTTGTGATTACAACCGTCGTTGAAAATGTTTTCTACGACGGTTCCTATTGTTTGTTACGCAGAAAATTTCAAAAATGCCACCGCGCCATTATTAATGACGGTTGCAGCACGTGCATTGCATGTTTATATTTTAAATCTAATTAAAAGAATATAAAATATTAAAAGGACAGTGATGAGCGACAGAAGCGATGGGGGCGATTCGATGAAAGATGTTCCCATTCAACGTTGCATAAAGAAGGTTAAGACTAGAGACAATACTAATGAACGAGAGACAGGGAGTTCTATCCAGTCTTATAAGGATTCCCTTATGAATAATGAGGGGTTTAGTGTGGTGATGAAGTGTTTTAGGAGAAGGAGGAAGACCTCCCTGAAAATCGATGGTATAAGGAGCCTAATGAAACTACGATTGAGGATGTCTATAATCCATGCCATGAGATCGATATTTCGTGTGAGGTGTTTTCTATAACATCCCAAATTTTCATAAATCATTTCATAAACTAAATAGGATTAGAAAGGTTTTTTTTTTTGTTTTTATAAAAAGGAACTAGGAAAAGAAGGTAAAAAGTGTTGGAGAAGGCTTGGGATGGAAATCCAGAATTTCCATTATGCAGAATTCTCGTTCAAGCGAGAACATCCTCGCTCAAGCGAGAGTAACCTCTTCTCGCTTGAGCAAATCTATCAATAAAATCGGGGAAAAAGTTTTTGGTTTTTTCTCTCAATCGAGACTCAGCTCGCTTGAGCTTCAACAAGGCTTAGTTTCCCTCGCTCAAGCGAGAATATCCCCATTTGAGAGAGAATGCACATATCTGTTTTTAATGCTGAATTTATTAGGGCAAGATTCATTTATGTCTTTCACCCACCTTTAGAGAGAAGGAGCACTCTAGGCCCAAGGAGAAGAAGAAGAAGATCAAGGCTTGCTCATCCACACTCCCTCAACCTTTCCCCTCCTCTTGAGTTCCCTTTAGGTGAGTATAGCTCACACACTACACCCCATATTGTATGAAAAATCTTACATGAACCCTAATTTTTACTTCCCCTCTTCTCTTACTCATGAATGTAATGTTGTGTTTATTGGCTTGTGATTCTTGCTTGATTGGTTGAACATTGTTAAGGGATGGCCTAGAGTTGTTTTGCTTAGGGTTTACTCATAGTTCCATATTAGCTTATTTGCTCATGAGTCATGTTATAACTATGTATGCTCACGTGTTGCACTCCGGCCTTTGGCCCCAAATAACAAGAAAATGTATTTCGAGTTTTGGCTCCTAGTTAAAAATGATTTTTTTTGGCTTCAGCCCCAGTTAACACTTAAGCAAGATTGGACTTCGGTCCCTAGTATTAATGGACTTCAGTCCCTAGTTAAAACACGAGTTTCAGCCCCCAGTTAATGACGAGTATTAGTTCACTAGGGAGACGTTCCTTGTAGTTTGAGCTCAGGTCTAGCCTCAGTTAAGTGATAAGACCCTGTCTGCCGGGTAATGCAGGCCATGCATTTCATGAGTTATCATTGAATAAGATTTAGTATGTCATGCTTATTGTTTAATTCTCCTGCTGCATAGCATATGCTTGTATTCCCCACACTGCTTGTTGCATAGTTATGTTCACTGAGACATTAGTCTCACCATATGTTTTTGTGTCTATTATTTTAGATGCACAAGTACCCCATCGGGCTGGTTAGTGTGAGTGTTGGAGCTCGGGAGATCTTATGTCTCTTTTGATGTATCTATTAACTTATGCTAAGATATTTAGTACTTTAGTTGTATTCTTTTGTGGTATATAGCATACATGTGTAGCCTTCGGTCCCCTTCTGTTTTATTGAGAGCACATGTATAGTGGTATCCCTACCATGATGTTATGATGTAAACAGTGCATTTTTATTGAGCCTTAATGACAAGTCTTGTTTAATTAAGTTCATGTAAATATGCAAGCTTAAGTAACGTTGGATTGCCTAAGCGTTGTATGTTGTGTATGTGACAATATCGATAATGCACGAAATAATTTCATAAATTCGGGAATTTTGTCTTCAATGTACATTATTCTTGAATTAAGGAATTAAGATGTTACATTTTCTAAGTGGTGCAAACCTTGGAAAAATGCTTTTGTTGTTAATCTTCTTGGAAAGAAGATTCGTATGAAAGTCATGGAGTCCATACTTAAGAAGTATTAACAAAAAGAAGGAAGAATCAAAGTTGTTCATATGGACGTTGAATACTTTCTAGTCCAATTCACCAATGAGAATGGTTATAAGCATGCACTCTTTGAAGGACCGTGGATGATTGTTGGCCATTATTTAATCATCCAACGATGGAGACCCCTTTTCCTCCTAGAACCAAAAAAGGTTAGGAAAGTAAGTGTTTGGGTGAGAATTCCTAAACTTCCCATAGAGCTGTATCAACCAAGATTTCTATGAAAGGTGGGTTCTAAGCTAGGGGCAATGCTTAAGGTTGACTTTTTGACCTCTATCCAATCAACGGGACGTTTTGCTCGCATTTGTGTGGAGCTAGACCTTGAGAAGAAACTGGTTCCCAAAATAAAGATTTTTGGCCATGAACTTAGCCTTAAATATGAAGGTCTTCACTTGGTGTGTTTCCATTATGGAAAATATGGGAATCACATGGATTCATGTAGTGATAACGTAGCAGAGGATGTCCCTTCAAATTCTACAACCATGGTGGAAGTCAGTGCTTCGGTGCAACCCGACTCAACCTCTAGGGCTAGCGTCAACATTGTGGAGGGAAATAATGTAGGCTATTATCTTGGTGCAGAATCAGGAAATCTCATCAGTTTTAATTCCAAACATAATCATTCCGGATAACTATGGTTTCTGGATGCTTGTTAAGAAGTTTCAGAGACGTAAGCAATCAAGTCAGCTGATTGGGCAAGAGGAGAACATTTCAGGATCTCGTTTTAATGTTTTAGAATCTTCTTATCTGAATAACCTTGTTTCTAATAATCATTCCATCTATGTGAGTCCGCCTCTAAATTCTGGACCCGAGAAAAGTGTCTCCCTGGTGAGAAGATTCGGAAACAAGCAAGGAGGGAAAACGCTCAAATGGCTAAGCTCAAACAACATGAGAAGAAGGCCCAATCTTCTCACCCCCAATCAACCAACGCTCGATTGACAAAAGTAATAAGGGCCCAAGAAGCCCATCCCAGTTCAGAGGTGGTGGCGAAAGAGTCTCATATAGAAAATCAGAACCGAAAATTAGAAGAGCAGGAAATTCTTGTCCAAATAAGTAGTATGGGCCGCCAAGCTTGGCAGAACCATCTAGCCCGAAAAGAGGATGCGTTGATTTTGGACAATTTTGTATTGGGCCGTGACGAAGAAGCTCTTCAATTTTTAAATCAAGTTAAGCATGGGCCAAAGTCTGAAGGCATTCCTTCTAAACCCCCTAAACGGAGCTCAAACATACAATTGAAAAGTGTAAGTGAAGAAAGTGCAAGACCTATGCAGGTTGATGACTCGTTTCATCAGAAGGGATATAAACCATGTTGGTCACTCTTGTCATTGATTTTATGAATATTATAGCTTGGAATTACCGTGGGGTGCGGTCTAAAACATTCACGAAACTGGTTATAGATGTGAGAAAGAAATTGTTGAGTCTCAGAATTAATTTATATATTTGAAATTAGATTCAAGACTCATTATCCTTGGTTTAATGATTAACAAATTAGATTGTACAGAAACAAGTTCTACTGAGAAATGTATTTTTCTATGTATTTCAGGAAATATAAAGAAGCAACTCTCAAAAGATAATCAACCTGCTGAACTGAAGAAACCTGAACCTGTTGAAAAGAAGAATTATATCCGCGCAAGCTGAAATGAAGACAAACTTAAAGAAAGGAATCGGTAAGAAGCAAAGGAAGAACAGCGCAACAACCATCTGAAGAAAAGAGTACAAGCTTCTAAAGAAGAGAACCCGCTGAAGAAAGAAGAAGAAAGCAATCTGCTAAGAAGAAAAGGATTCATATGTGCAAGCTGTAACGAAGAAAGCCATCAGAGATGCTAGAAGATCTACAACCAAAAGAAGAGCGAAGATCAATGAAGAATTAATTTCTGTCTGAACAAACTACCGAAGAAGAGGCAATCTGTTGAAGAAAGAAACTTGCTAAAAATATCCACCTATTGAAGAGCCAAGACCTACTCAAGAAGGAAGACATACTAAAGGAAGAATTGTGCAACAACCATCTGAAAAAGAGAGAACCAGCTAAAAGCGTCTCCATGATTGAAGAACCAATTTATGCTGGAGCTACCCAACCTGCTGAAAGTATGTGTGTACTGAAGTTGAACCTGCTGAACACATACTCTCTGAACTTGATGACGTGGCATTTCAAACTCTCTGAAGAATTAGAAGCCAGAGATGTCATGCTACTCTCCGAAGACTTGTGAGTCAATCTGAATATCTCATTAAAAGACTCAAGTCTCAAAAACATTAATGGTTAAGTTGAATCAGTGCAAGAAACAAAGGCTTTTTGATACAAGCTTTATTTTCTGACACAAAAGAGGAAGCCTACTGCAGAAAAGCAAATAGAAGTCATAGATAGAGTCAGCTCTGCTGTACACCTACTACTGTACCACCTTTGTCATACGCTATCAGAAGCATGCACCTTAATAGAGAAGAAAAGCTATTGCACAATGGGACAAAGGAGAAGTCTAATGGATATCATCATCTCCATCAAGATATCAGAAGAAAAGGAAGAGAAGAAGAGAGAAAAGGAGTATCATCCTGCTGAAATATCAGAAACTCTCTTAAACAAGATTAAGAGCCTATCTGCTGTGTGTCAGAACCAATTCATACCTACACACCTACTCTGCTCAAGTCAGAAGCTACCAAAAGAGAAGTTATTTCACAACGGCTCCAAGAGTGTCTATCATTACTTATCAACGGTATTCTAAACAATCTTCATTGGCTATATTTACAGAACATATAAATAGCCTCAAGGAAGGATTGTGAAGATTGGCGAACCTTTGGTGAACCCAGGGCTAGAATGAATCTCAAGATAAACCATAGTCAAGCCCAAGAGAGAAATTATTGAAGCTCAAATCAACATCTTACCGAGCCAATTCTCTGAGGAAGTTATCCCTCATACAGAGATGAGATTGAACCTAAATTTATACACTTGTATCTCTGTTATTTCCTTGTACTTAGATTCTTTTCTTTGTATCCTGAGTTATACTCAGTAATCCCTTTGTACAAGAAGAACCTAAGTTTATGTTTCTTAGGAACTTAAACTTAGTTTAAATTGTAAACACTATCAAGTGTCTGAGAGTCTGGAGAGGCTTGGTGGAAGAAAGAATATTCGCTGAGCCTGGAGAGGCTTGACTGTAAAAGAATACTTGTTTGAGCCTGGAGAGACTTGACTGTAAAAGAATACTGCATGAGTTGCCTGGAGAGGCAGTTGAGAACAAAGAATACTTGTTACAGCCTGGAGAGGCTGGGTGAACAAAGAATACTGCATGAGTTGCCTGGAGAGGCAGTTGAGAACAAAGAATACTTGTCGGGCCTGGAGAGGCCAGGTGTGCAAATAATACTCAGTGTAATCTTGCGGGATTAGTGGAAATCCAGTGGTGGTTTTCCCTAGGACTGGATGTAGCTCACTGGGTTAGTGGGTGAACCAGTATAAATTTTTGTGTTAAGTTCTCTCTTCCCTCAACTCTTTACTTTCCGTTGTTATCTATTTTATCTAACAAAGGAGGGTTTAAGAAAAGTTGTTTTAATAATCAGAGCAGAAAAACAATCTTTTCTTTAAGAGGAAATAATTTCAAAAAGGCTTTCACTCAATCTTCTGAGTTGCATCAGCAAGTTGCTGAACTCCTAGTTTCGGAAGGTTGATAAAATATTTTCAAATCAGTTTTGCTTTTTTGTGAAAGGTTTACGAAAAACTGCAAAGGTTTTTAAAACACTATTCAACCCCCTTCTAGTGTTTCCTGTGGTCCTAACAGAAATATCAGTGAAACCTCCTTATTTTACTTGAGACACATTGCAGTGAAGCTCATGTTGACAGAGTGGTTCACAACTTGGGTTTCAATTCTTCTTTTCCTGTGCATGTCAATGGTCATTCTGTAGGCACTACAACATTTTTGTCTTTTCCCAACAGTTTAAAAATATAGCGGAAACTATGAAAACTGTTGCCTAAATGTATAGGCAACAGTTTTCAACTGTAGATTGTTCTAATGTATCCTATTTGTTTAGGCAACATTTTTCAACATGTTTTGGCTACACTCTTGAAAACTGTTGCATATGCGTTGAGAATAGGCAACAGTTATAGGTCGAATTACATGCAATAGTTTTCATATGTTGTCATTTTTCAAATACAAATTATAAATGTTGTTTAAAAGGTAAAATGCAACAGTTAACAATTGTAAACTTCAACCCATAGGCAATATTTATTAACTGTAATTGTAAAAGTAGGCAACAGTTTTAGTTGTAACTTCTAACACGCTATATGCAACACTTATTAACTGTAAACGTAAACATAGACAACAGTTTTAGTTGTAACCATAATACCTTATAGTCAACATTTATTAACTGTAAATGTAAACATAAACAACATTTTTAATAGTAATTAAATATATCCTTTAAAAAACATTTGACAAATATAACTTAGAAAAATAATTAATTAAATTTTAATGATAAGAATTTAAATATAAATTTATTTTATCTCATTATTTACACACACACATGTAATGAAGAGATAATTAATATTATAATAGGAAAAGTACTTATATTGAATTTTAAAGTAACCATTGTGCATACATGAGAGTCAATAACAAGAAAACTAGTTGATTTGATAAAAAATATTAATCGGTCCAACATGGCCCACAAAAAAATACATTCCAAAACATAAAATGTCTAGATATCAAAGTGAATTAGGACACTGTTTAGCAAGATCAAATCCCATCTTATTCCAAGTCTTCATCAACATATTCCAAGTCTTCATTTGCATCTCTTTCGCATATATCACCTTGCTACATGAAATAGCACAATATCAACTTAAGACTTGTCATGTGCATATTCAATTTAGAAAAGAGAAAAGTGTCATTACATATATGCAAGTTACCTTTCCAATATTTGGAGCATGTGTTGATGTAGAAGAAGGAGCATGTGGTTGTCCTGCCACCCTTTGTGCACTACTAGCATCTCCAAGAGATGATGCTAATAAACCTTGTAATGACTCTAAATCAACTCCAAAGTTGCCATGTTGCAACAAAACCTTAACATGTTTTAATTTACCCAACTCATCTGACATAGTGTCTATCTTATCACTTAATGAAGACACCTCTTCTTTATGTGTTTTCTTCATAGCATTCATCTCTGCATTTCGCTTCAAAGAAGTCTGTGTGACATTTCTCCCATAACAGCACACTGCTCCTGGGTGTTCCTTCCCAAACACAACTTGAAAAGCTTCATCATTATTTCCATCATCGTTTTCAATCATTTCTTGCAATTGGATTGACAATTTTTAGAAAGTGAAAGTTCTAGATTCACCTCGTTATTTTGTCGATATGGAGGTTGCTAAGCCTGATAGAGATCCCTGTATTTTAACAAACATTTATGCTAGCCCACATCACCATCTCAGGCGTAGTTTATGGGACGATCTTCGAAATATATCCTCTCAAAATTCCTCCCTTTGGTGCTTGCTTGGAGATTTCAATACTATTATATATGATCATGAACGAATAGGGAGGTCAAGTAATGTTTTTATTAGGAGCTGCTCAGCTTTTAATTCCATGATTGATGATTGTGGTTTAGTTGACCCGGGTTTCATGGGCTCTCCATTCACTTGGAAGAGGGGTGCTCTGGCAGAACATTTGGACAGGGCTTTGATCAACCTGGATTGGAGACTTCGTTTCTAAAATGCAACTGTGAGCCACTTGTTGTTCCTAAAATATGACCATGCTCCTATTTTCCTTTCCTTTAGTAGTAATAGCTCTCCAAAGAAGGAGACCTTTCAGGTTCTAGGATTCTTGGATAACTCATCCTGAGTTCAATAATGTAATCAAGTAGAGTTGGGATTCATCTCTTCCTTGGTCTGACTCTATGGCTTTACTTGGATCTAAACTTAAAGTCTGGAATTATGATCTCTTTGGGAATATATTTCATAAAAACTGAAATCTCCTGAACTGTCTTCGTAATGTTTCCATGCGCATGAATGGTTGCGATGTTAGGCCTTTATTTGATCTTCAAGATAGATTATGGAGGGAGTATGGTCAAGTTATTTTTCAAGAAGAGCTCTTATGGTATCAAAAATCAAGATTTCGGTGGCTTAAGTCTGGAGATAAGAATTCTAAATACTTTTATGGTATTATCGTTATCAAGAGGAGGAAGAGTTTGATAGAGGCCCACCAAACAGACTCTGGGGAATTGGTCTATGACATGGACGCTCTTGAAGTTATTGCTATTAATTTCTATCGTAACCTGTATAAGGATTCTGGCCCCTCTAGCATATTTCCCCTTCAGAATTGTTTCCCCTCTTTGACCACTATGGATAATCATTCCATTTCCTAGGAGGTTTTTGATGATGAAGTTCATAGGGCTTTGTTTGATATGGGTGGTTTTAAAGTTCCAGCAAAAGAAAGGATTCAAGCCACTCTCTATCAAACTCAGTGGAGTGTTATTGGCCTTTCTCTCTGTCAGTTGGTTAAAGACATTTTTCTTGATCCTAGGAAGGTGTCTCTTATAAATCATATGTTGTTCACGCTAATCCCTAAAGTGGAGTGTTCAATGTTGAGTCTCAAAATGTTATTAAAGAAATTAAAAATGTTTTAAGAACTCACAAATCCTAAGTTTTAATGGACAACAAATTTGACTTAAAAAGGGATTAATTATTATGAGAATAATATCACTTGAAGGTATTTTGCTTAACTGTTTCAGCAAGTACTATAAAGAAGAAGCCTCAAGTTGAACCTGCTGATGTGAGGAACCTTCTGAAGATCCAAAATCTGTTGAACCCATCTTTACCTTCTGAAGTGTTATGAAATCATTTATTATAGAAGAACTGCTGAAGACCTCATTACAGATGTTGACTGAAGCCTGAAAGTTGTCTGCTCAAGTCCTTATACATCATTAACGTCTGAAGCAAGTTTGATTCATTTAAGGAATGTTTTTCGAAGTCCCTTTTTGCTGACAAAGTCAACTTACCTTAAAAGGAACCTGCTATACGCATCAGAGCAGTGTTGCAGACTGCAACACCTGCAAATCTCAAAAGTCAGAAGCTTTAAAGAAGATTGTTTCACAACGTCTCAAAGAGCATTTAATGTTATCTCTCAACGGTAGATGAAACACTCTTCAACGGATTCATTTCAAGACTCTATATATAGCTTCTCAAAAGACTTTGAAGGTGACGAAGCCCAAGAGAGAGTCGACCAAGCTCATACATGAAAATTTATCAAGCCATCACTCTGCTGAAATTTCTCTGAATTTCTTTGTACTTAGAATTTCTCATTTTGTATCCTAAGTTATACTCAGTTAACCTTTGTACAAGAAATCTTGTGTTTAAGTTTCTCAGAAACTTAAACTTATTTTCATTGTAAACACTGTAAAGTGTCTGAGATCCTGAAGAGGCTTGGAGAAACAAAGAATACTTGTTGTTTAGCCTGGAGAGGCTGTGTCCAAAGAATACTTGGTGTTTAGCCTGAAGAGGCTGGGAGCAAATAATACTTGTATCAGATCTGATTAGTGGAAAATCCAGTGGTGTGTTTGCCCTGGGATTGGATGTAACTCACTGTGTTAGTGGGTGAACCAGGATAAATTGTTTGGCTAAGTTTTCTCAACCCTTATCTCTTTAATTTCTGTTTTAACTAACAAAGGAGGGTTCTGAAAAGTGATTTTATAAATCCACGCAGCAAAACAATCTTGTTTTTCACATACAAATATTTCAAAAGCATTTTACTCAACTTGCTGAGTCATATTAGCAAGTTGCTGAAAACCTCAGTTTCAGAAGGTTGCTCAAATCTCTTTACAAATTCTTTGCTTGTTACAAAAGGTTTTCATAAAATCTCTGGAGAATTATAAAACACTATTCAACCCCCTTGTATTGTTTCCTGTGGTTCTAACAGTTGGTATCGGAGCTCAACCTCGGGTTGAGCATCTAACAAGTGCTGAGGGAGAAGATCTAGATGGAAACCTCAACAAGCTTTGGTGCCTACATCTCTGAAGGAGCATCTGTCACCAGACCTCCTATGTTCAACAGAAAAGATTATTTATACAGGAAAAAACATATGAAGCTATTCATGGAGTTACAAATTATCAACTCAAATCTATAAGTATCCCTGTTGGTAACATTGTTTAATATTACAGTTTTAAAATCTGTGACTATCTGAAATCATTTGAAAATGTAAGAAAATTTATATGCATATAATTCTCTGAATTGCATGAATTCTCTGATGTGTGTTTCTTCTGAAGTTTCTACTTGCTGAAATTTATGAACTTGCTGAAACACATACTTTCTGAAACTGGTACTTAATGATGTGGCACTCTGAAACGGTTGATCTTTCACCTACTCTCTGAAACTGCACGATTGCACGTCTCCCCAAGTCTGTGGAGCCAGTAAATGTCATCATTAATGCTATTCTAGGGGCTATTTATAGGAGTTGAGAGAAGATAGTACGGTACCCCTCTCTCTTGCTACTATCTTGTGCTCCCTTGCTATCTCAATGCTCTAAAAAACTCTCGGAATTCCCAAGCTTTTAGAAAATTTTCTCCATCTTCTTCTAATAAAAAATGGCAACCAAGAAGAATGTGAGTGCTGCCTCCAAAGCTGGAGGGAAGATTGTCCCATCCAGATGTGTGAACTTCAAGAGTTTAGCTGAAAATGGGTTCGATCTCATCGACCATTTCAAGTGTGCTGGCTGGCTTCCTTTCTTTGAAGCCATTGACTGTGGATGGCATGAGGAAAGTGTTCATGAGTACTGGAAGAACCTCAGAGTGGTGGAACCCGAAAACAAAACTTGGCTGGCAAGCACGGTGATGAGAATAGATTTCACTGTGAAAACATCCACTATTACTGAAGCTACAGGAGTCAAGGCTGAAGGAACCTTATTTTGCCCGGACTAGGAAGCTCATCATGGAGGAATAGCTAAATTCAACAAGATGCTGTTTGGTGCTGAGCATCCTGCAAACCCTAAGGGAACTGGGTTGCTACTGATACCCAGGGTGCTGTTGGCTATCCTTGGGTGCTGCATAATTCCAAAGGGTGGTGGAAAATAACACTTTTCTGAACTTGAAAGGTTCTGTGTGATTCAGCTGATGATGAAGAAGAAAATAAACCTCCCTTGGATCATCCTCTACAGCATGTCCAAGAGGAACAAGGAATCTGCAGCAAATCTCCCTCACAACACTCTTATTATGAAGATTCTGAAGCATCACTGCATTCCTGTGGAAGACAAGTTTGACCACAGGCCTCCTAGTTACTTCAATGTAACAACCCTAAAGCAGATGGGTCTTTTGAAGAAACCTATTGAAGGTGAGATTGAGCCAAGACAAAAGGCTCAAGTTGCCGCCTTCCAGAAGGGGATGTTGCAAATTCTAGAAGAGGAGCTACAGGGTGATGTTCACAAAGAGGAGTTCAAACCTACTGAGGTTACTCCTGAGAAGAAGATGATAAAGAGGCCAAGGATAAAAGTCTCTCAGAAGATCCTCTCTCATGCTGATCTGGAAAGGGTGAGCGAAGTAGAGGCATCCTACCAAAAGGCTACTTCATCTGAGAGAGTAGCTGAAGCTTTCATTCAATAGGAACCTGAACCTGTTCAGAAGGTTCACAATGAACCCTCTGAAATTGTGGGTCAGGCTACTAGAATGCCTGCTAATGCTGCTAAGCCTACATTAACTCCTGAGGGACAGACTCAGATGGATGAAGCTGAGGGTGGAAGTTCTTCAGAACCACTCATCATTAAACCTCTCACTTCTGTACATCCAGACCCAAAAATCCAAAAGGTGGTAGAGACTGTTGCTTCCATTGATAAGAAGAAGAAAGAAAAAGAAAAGAGCAAGAAGACAATGATAGGGCCTTAGCTGAAGCTGCTCAAAAGGCCATGCTGGAGGATGAAGAATATGAGAAAGTTGCTGAGAAAAAGAGGACAAGACCTTCCAAGGATGCTAGGTCAAAACACAGGAGATTGCTTTCACCTGTCAGAAAAGAGGCTCAAGCTTCTGTTCCTGCTCCCATGATCACTAGGAGCAAGTCCATTCCTAAAGATGATTCAAGCATCTTTCAAGAAGCTTTGAAAAATGTTGAGTCTCAGGAGGTGCTGAAACCTAGGGGAGAAAGGATCGTTAGAAGGAAAGTTAAACCTCCCTCATCCTCTATTGCTTATGACTTCACTAAGACAAGACTGCACCAGAAAAAGCTTCAGGAATCTGCTATGAAGTCTATTCCTACTGAAAAGCCCTACAAGAAAACCAAGGTACTATTTGACAACCTTGATGTAGAAGATATGGAAGATCTAGAGGATCCTATCATTGTTCCCATCAAAATGGTAGAATCTACTACCATTCTCAAAGAAATAAACCAACCTGCTACTGATGATAAGGTTGAAAAGGTTACACCAATTGGTGAACCTGCTGAAAAGAATGATGCTAATGAGGTTGCACCTACTGATAACAACAAAGGTGAACTTGTAAAGACTTTTGCTGCTCCATGTGCTAATAATGAAGATACACCTGCTGACAACAACCTGGAAGAACCTATTGTGGTTTTTGCCAATGAAAAGTCAAGAGTGAACAAGGTTGCTGCAGCTACTGAAAGGGAAGAAGTTGTGGAACCTGCTGATGATGCTATGGAGACTGAACCGACTGTATATGAGCTGAGTCCCATACTTGCTGATCCCACAAGAACTGTTGTTGGTGGAAGTGTTGAGGAAACTGAAAATCCTCTTGCCATGATCTTATATGGAGGACCCATTCTCTCTAAATCCATTGATTGACATTCAAAAAGAAGTTATATGTTGAAGGAGAAAGGTATCTTTGTCTTTGAAGGTGACTTGTCTCTGAAAGAGAAGATGTGGAAATCCAAAACTAGGGATATTTCTAGGAGGCCCTCTTATGACAAAGTTGCACCCATTCTTTGCTTTGAAGATATCTTGAAGGCTGTTGAATTCCCTCACAGATACTATCTGAATGCTCAATTTCAAAGGAATAGATTGCCTAGGTTTCCAAACCTATATGAGGAGCTTTTTCATTTCAAAAATCATCTGCCATTTAAGCCTCCCATGCAAGAAGGTCTGCATATAGATTCAGTTGAAGCTGCAAGAATGGGGAGGATGATCAGAAGCTCAGGGGGAGGGTCTGATCAACTTGAAAAAATCAGACAAGGTGTACAACCTCCCAACCACTACTGGGATATAATTGATGTAAAATCACCAGAGGCTGTGGTTATACCTGCTGAGGATTGGCTTCTTATCAGAAAGCTGCACACAGAAGTTGAAGTTTATTCTAAGTATGTTGCTGAAAAGGCTGGCTGCAGAGGATTCAAGCCTCCAACACACCTCATCATGAAACCAACAACTAAGATCTTTTGGCAACCAGACAGGATTGTGCCAAGGCTACCATTTGCAGAAGGTCCTGAAGATAAGGGCAAGCAACCAAAGTTCTATACTGCTTACATAGAACATCCTGTACCTCTCAACAAAGAAGAATGGGAAAGACTCCCTGAAGTCCTTGAAGCTTATGGGGGTTTTGACCACACCTATAGAGACAGTATCTGGGATTTCTACTGGGCTGAAAGAGAAAAGGAAGGGTCTTGCTCTGGTACCAGATATGATTTTGTTGACTGCACAACCAAGAGCTCCCTTTCCACTCAAGAGTTTAGGACTTGGTTCCCTAGGAACTTTCCTAGTGGTGATCATTTGTTGAAGGAATACAGTGAAAAAGACTGGGTTGCTGTGCCATATTCTCCTACTGTTTATACCTGCCTAGTGGCTAATCCTGCTGACTTTGGTTTTCCTATTGGTTTTGTGGAGATTATCTTTCACTGGAAGCATGTGTACATCATTTTCAAGGAAGCTGATCTTGCTGAAGTGCTTGCTATGAAAGAAGAAGACATCAGAAGGCTAAGAAGGAAGAACAATAGACTGCAAAATATGAAGAGGCATTTGAATGGTGTTCCTCTTCACACTCAAAGTGTAGATCCCAAGCCTAAGCTCAAGAGGACCAACAGTTTTTAAATTGCCAAGTTCAGAAAGTCTATGTGTTCACAGTACTTTGTTTCATTTTGAACCTTCTGAATGCTTAATCCATTAATATTCTATCTTCTTACAGGAAATTTGAATTTAACTACGTACATTTATTGTATCTGTGAAGCATTTAAATCTTTTATGTGTTGCAATGATTGAATTCTCTTGCTTGAACTGATATGTTACCTACCTTATACATTCATTTATTGGTATTTATTGCGTCTATGCATTGCTACCCACCCTTTTGAATAATGACAAAAGGGGGAGTATTAAAAAGAAAAGAAAGGAAAGAAAGGATAAAAAATAAGTATCTGAATCAGGGGGAGTATTTTCTAAGTCTTTACTATTTAATTTCCCTTCAGATATTTGCTGAAATTCTTTTTAAACAAATTTGTCATCATTAAAAAGGGGGAGAATGTTGAGTCTCAAAATGTTATTAAAGAAATTAATAATGTTTTAAGAATTCACAAATCCTAAGTTTTAATGGACAATAAATTTGACTTAAAAAGGGATTAATTATTATGAGAGCAGTATCAATTGAAGGTATTTTGCTTTACTGTTTCAGCAAGTACTATAAAGAAGAAGCCTCAAGTTGAACCTGCTGATGTGAGGAACCTTCTGAAGAGCCAAAATCTGCTGAACCCATATTTACCTTCTGAAGTGTTACAAAATCATTTATTATAGAAGAACTGCTGAAGACCTCGTTACAGATGTTGACTGAAGCCTGAAAGCTGTCTGCTCAAGTCCTTTTACATCATTAACATTTGAAGCAAGTTTGATTCAATTAAGGAATGTTTTTCGAAGTTCCTTTTTGCTGTCAAAGTCAACTTACCTTAAAAGGAACCTGCTATACGCATCAGAGCAGTGTTGCAGACTGCAACACCTACAAATCTCAAAAGTCAGAAGCTTTAAAGAAGATTGTTTCACAACATCTCAAAGAGCATTTAATGCTATCTCTCAACGGTAGATGAAGCACTCTTCAACGGATTCATTTCAAGACTCTATATATAGCTTCTCAAAATACTTTGAAGGTGACGAAGCCCATGAGAGAGTCGACCAAGCTCATACATGAAAATTTATCAAGCCAACACTCTGCTGAAATTTCTTTGAAGTTCTTTGTACTTAGAATTTCTCATTTTGTATCCTGAGTTATACTCAGTTAACCTTTGTACAAGAAATCTTGTGTTTAAGTTTCTCAGAAACTTAAACTTATTTTCATTGTAAACACTGTAAAGTGTCTGAGAGCCTGAAGAGGCTTGGAGAAACAAAGAATACTTGTTGCTGTTTAGCCTGGAGAGGCTGTGTCCAAAGAATACTTGTTGTTTAGCCTGGAGAGGCTATGTCCAAAGAATACTTGTGTTTAGCCTGAAGAGGCTGGGAGCAAATAATACTTGTATCAGATCTGATTAGTGGAAAATCCAGTGGTGTGTTTGCCTTGGGATTGGACGTAGCCCACTGTGTTAGTGGGTGAACCAGGATAAATTGTTTGGCTAAGTTTTCTCAACCCTTATCTCTTTAATTTCTGTTTTAACTAACAAAGGAGGGTTCTGAAAAGTGATTTTATAAATCCACAGAGCAAAACAATCTTGTTTTTCACATACAAATATTTCAAAAGCATTTTACTCAACTTGCTGAGTCATATTAGCAAGTTGCTGAAAACCTCAGTTTCAGAAGGTTGCTCAAATCTCTTTACAAACTCTTTGCTTGTTACAAACGGTTTTCATAAAATATGTAAAGAATTATAAAATACTATTCAACCCCCCATTCTAGTGTTTCCTGTGGTTCTAACATGCAACTCATCTTAGGAACTTTTGACCTATTCGCTTATGTAACATATCTTAAAAGCATTACAAAAATTATTGCTACTAGGTTGAAATCTATCATGCCGAAGATTATTAGTCCGGACAAAGTAGCTTTATTCCTGGGAGATACATTGGTGATAATGTTATTGTAGCCCAGGAGATTATCCACTCAATGCGTAACAAGAGGTAAGAAAGGTTTTATGGCAATTAAGATTGATCTTAAGATGGCCTATGATAGGCTTAAGTGGTTTTTTTATCAAAGACACTTTGGAGAATATTGATATTCTAGATAATTTGTTGCAAGTCATTTGGCACTCCATCTCTTCCCCTACCATGCAACTTCTTTGGAATGGAGAGATGACAAATTCTTTTTCTCCTTCTCGAGGTGTTCGTCAAGGGTATCTTATCTCCCCTACCTCTTTCTCATGTGTATGGAAAGGCTAGCTGATGGCGCCTGTCAGTAGAATTCTGAGCTGACAACTAAAAGCTAGGATCAAGCATGGAGCTGCTGGGATTGCTTGGAGATGAACCAAGCATGGGACAACCTCAAGTTGGTCAACCCATTGACCTGTAGAAACCACAGGAAACACTAGAAGGGGGGCGGGGGGTTAAATAGTGTTTTAAATGTTCAAACAGATTTTTCAGAAACCTTTTAACAAGCAACATTTTTCACAAGAATTTTTGCAACTTGCTGAAACTGGTATTGAGGTACTTGCTGAAATTATTTTAGCAGGTCCAATAAAACAGTTTATAAACTTTGTTTTATAAAACGTTTTTGGATTGATATCAGTTTCAACATTTTAAAGCAGTATTCAGAACCTTATAGGTTAGTATAAAACAAATATAAAGAGATAGGGGTTGAGAAGACTTAGCCAAGGAATTTATCCTGGTTCACTCACATCCATCGTGAGCTACGTCCAGTCCCAATGCCAAACCAACAAAGGATTTTCCACTAATCTCAGAGATCACAAGTATTCTTTTCTATCAAGCTATTCAGGCTCTATAACAGCAAGTATTATTTTATAGTCAAGCCTCTCCAGGCTCTAAACCTAGTATTCTTTTACAGTCAAACCTCTCCAGGCTCTAAACCAAGTATTCATTATTTCTCCAAGCCTCTCCAGGCTCTCAGACACTTAAGAGTGTTTACAAATGAGGTTTGTTTAAGTTACAGAACCAAACAAGTTCCTAACTCAAACTGAAATGAACTTGTACAAAGTAACTGAGTAACACTCAAGATATATGAAATTTGAGTACAGTATATCAGAGAGTAAGCAGCACAAATTTTGCAGCGTTTTTTGGTTTGATAATATTTTCTTCTTTTTTTTAAGTCCTTCACGAAGCTTTATATAGAATCAGGATTGAGTCCGTTGAAGATTGCTTGATATCGCCATTGAGAAATAACATTAAATGTTGTTAGAACCGTTGTGAGACAATCTTCAAAAAGCTTCTGACCTTGTGCAGTGCAAGTTCTGACACGTTGCAGATACTATGTTATAGTAGTTTCCCTTTCTAGGTAAGTTGATTCGAAAAGCTCAAAAGGGTCTCTGTAAACTTCCTTAAATGAAACAAACTTGCAGAAGACGTTGAGGATGCATTTAAGTCTTGTTCAGAAAGACTTCTGATTAGAGACAAATGCCACGTAGAGAGTCTTCAACAGGTCTTCTTAATTCACACAATATATCTCTTCAGAGGGTTGAGTAGCTTCAGCAGGTTCTTCTTCTTCAGAAGGTTGCACTCCTTCAGAGGGTTGCTCCTTTAGAGAGTTGCTGAAACATATGAAATTCCCTTAAGAGAATTTTGTACTTTTATCAATAGTCTTTAACCAAATTTTTTATTCATTAAAACTTAGGATTGTGAGACTTAAACATTATTAATCTCTTAATAATATTTTGAGACTCGAAATTCTCCCCCTTTTTAATGATGACAAATTTGCTTAAACTATTCAAATATATGAAGGGAAAATAAAGTATTAAGTTAAGAATTTTCTCCCCTTTTTTCAGATACTTAGGCAGAATGCCTTGCTCCCCCTGAATCAATGAATTCTCCTCTGAAAACACATAAACTTCATATATGTTGTTAGTTTATATCTCCCCCCTTTATCATCAGTCAAAAGGGTTGATAGTAGATGTTGAAGTATTAAATGCATAGCAAAGTAATAACTATAGGGTAGGCATATAATGATTAATTCAGTAACTCAGTTGCGTCAGATATAGCAATTAATTCCAATGATTTCTGACTTTTAGAGTACGTAACATAGTAAATGCAAAGTTAAGTAAGGACACTACATAGTCAAATCAGAGAGAATAATCATTCAATTCAAATTGAAATTTTAGAGAGTCCGACAGAAATTTTTTTTTTTTCGTGAACACATAGACTTTCTGATATAGTGGCAAACTAAAAACTGCTATTTCTCCTGTGCTTGGGCTTGGATTCCTGAGCATGAAGACGAGCAGGAGCAACATTGAATTGCCTCATTAAATTCTTAAGTCTAAGGTTCTTATTTCTCAACCTTCTGATTTCTCTCTCTAATCTCAAGTGCCTCAGAAAGACCAGCTTCTCTGAAGATGATGGATACGTGCCTCTTGGTAAACACAATCTCCCCAAAGCCATTGGGTAAGCCATAGTCAGCAGGCTTTAGCACAAGACAAGTGTAGATGGCAGGGGTCCATTTCTGCAGAGTCCAATCATCATGTAGCTCATGCTTGGATCCAGGAAATGTACCAGGGAACCATGTTCTAAATTCTTGAACAGAAATGGTGCTCTTGGTAATTGAATCAGCAAAATCATACTTCATTCCAGAGCATGAAACTTCCTTCTCCCTCTCATGCCAATAGGAATCCAACAATCTGTCTCTGTAGGTGTGGTCAAAACCCCCATAAGCTTCTATGTCTTCAGGGAGTCTTTCCCATTCATCTTTGGTCATAGGCTCAGGTTCATCCATGTAGGCAGAGTAGAATGTAGGTTCCTTCTTCTTGTCGTCGGGACCTTTAGCAAATGGTAATCTTGACACTATTCTGTCAGGTTGCCAGTAGATAGTGGTGGAAGGCTTCAAAGTAAGTGGCTTCGGAGGCTTGAAATTTATACACCCAACATAGCCAACTATGTACCTTTCATACAACTCAGCTTCCAGGTTCAAATGCCTGATGAAAATCCAGTCTTCAGCAGGTATCCTCACAGGGTCTGAGGAGGTTATATTAATCTTCTTCCAATAAGGCTTGGGTGGTAGCACTCCTTGCCTTATCCTTTCAAGTTGATCAGATAGCACAACGCCACCAGAATCTTTCTGAGTAGCACACCTTTTTGCCCTAGCAGCATCCATGGAATCAACATGCAAACCAGGATACTTGAGAGAAAGAGGAATGTTTTCTCTGAAGTACAACAACTATTCATAGAGATTGGGAAACTTTGGCACTCTGATCCTTTGATTGTAGGGGGTGGTGTAGAACTTGTGTGGAAATTCAGCAGATTTCAGCAAGTCCTTGAAGGTTATGATACGAACCATATTCTCAGATGATGGTTTTCTTGAAAGATCTCTGGACTTGGGCTTCAACAAAATCTCCCTTGGGGTAAGATTTCCCTCCCAAACAAACTTACCACCTCCCTTGCTTACATAACTTCCCTTAGTTCCCCAGTCAATAGAACTGGATAAGACAAGAACAAGGGAAAGTTCAGTAGATATCACTTCATCAGCATGTTCCACTTCAAAAGGTGATGGTGGTGTGGGTGATGATTGATCAACAACATCAAAAGGTGCAAAACTTATTGGAATAGCAGAAATAGGATCAACAACAGTAGCAACAGCTTGACCTTCAACCATAGAATCATCAGCAAGTGGTTCAACAACCTTCTCATCAGCAACAGGTGCAGGAACCTTTTCAGCAGGTGGATCAGAGACCTTATCAGCAATAACAACTGCTTCTAGAACCTTCACTTGAACCTTGGAGGGACTCTCATCATCCTCCAAATCAATGGGATCAAGGTTCCCAAAATTAACCTTAATCTTCTTGTATGGTTCCTCTTCAGGGATTAGCAATCTGCTGATCTCTTGCATCTTCCTCTTATATTTGACAGTTTCAGTAAGAGGATTCTTCAATGGATCATAGGGAACATAATCTGCAGTGGGTTTGGTAGACATCCTCTTGAGCTGCATCTTTTTCAGCTCCTCCATCTTCTTGGATCTTGCCTGCAGGGCAGCTTCCCTATATGTTACTGGTTCTTCTATTGATTGTGACTTGCTCCTTGTGATTATTGGAGCAGTTGGTAATTTTACTATAGGAGACAGTAGATCTTTCTTCTTCATCCTACTTGATTTTGAAGCTTTCTTCCTCTTAGGCACAATTGATTTTTCCAGTTTCTCATCTTCAATCATGGCCTTCTGAGCAAAGCTTCAGCCAGAGCCTTATCATTTTCTTCTTGCTCCTTGATCTTTCTTAACTCTTCTTCTTCTAAAGCATTTGCCAAGGCAGCAATTTCTTTCAGCTCAGGATCATGGTGGCTTGTGGCAAGTGGCATTACCAACAAGGGCTTTTCAGATGAACTTGGGGCATCAACCATCATGGCCTGACCCAGTATGGTAGGCTTAGTGACTTCTGTAACATCCGGTAATTTAGAACTTTCATAATTTTATAAGATTAAGATAGGGAATTGTATGTTTAATAACTAAGAAAGGAAGGTTTAGAAATTATGAGATAAGACTTAGGCTAAAAACCAAGTTTTTTAGAAGTTTCAGTATTCTCGCTCAAGCGAGAATATCTCGCTTGAGCGAATTATGCAGCAGAATGTGGAAAAATGAGTTTCTGTATATCTCGCTTGAGCGAACGCAGCTCGCTTGAGCGAGAATCAGGGGAGTTTTGGGAGGCTCTCTAGACAATTTTCGCTTAAGCGAGAAGATCTCGCTTGAGCGAGAATCCTCCAGAGAGGGGGTCTTTTCTAGATCATTCTCGCTTGAGCGAGACAATTTCGCTTGAGCGAGAATGTGAAGGAAAAGCATGCAACCGACACACTCGCTCAAGCGAGATATTCTCGCTTGAGCGAGAATTCACTTATAGGCACCAAATCATTATTTCATAATCAGAATTCAATTCTTCTTCTTCTTCTTCCTCTTCTTCCTCCTTTAGTGTAGAGAGAGAGAGACTGAGTTTTAGAGAGAAGGAACTTGGATTGAAGCTTGAAAAGGGTTTTTGGAGCAAGGGATCTTCAAGTGTTGGATCTTCATCCATTCTCCTTACTTCAAGTTTCAAGTATAGGTGAGTATAACTCACACACTATCACTCTCTATGGTTGTGAATCTTGAGCATGATCCCAATTCTCTCAATTCCCCTTCTTTATGCCTAAAATGTATATTGTTAAGGATTGAGTGTATTTGATGAATTACGAAGGATTGTCTTTAGATTATGTGGAACCCTAGGTTACGAAACTTACGAAAATGTAATGTTCTTGTTATGTGATTATTATTAGTTGTTAAATAATTGAGATTATGATCATTGAGTTAAATTAAGCTTGTTTCGACCGTGAGTTAATATAAGCTGGCTTCGGACGTGAGTTAAATTAAGTAATTATGTGAAAACTTGACTTCGGTCCAGTAATAGGTGGGATTCGTCCCCGGAGAAGACGTTCTCCGTAGTCTGAGCTCAGTTCTAACTCCAGTTTAAGTGATAAGATCATGCCTACTGGGCATAGCAGTGAGTTGCATAATAAGTTGCATTTAATTGAGCTGATTTTTATGTATACAATTGTCTCACCACATGTTTCATGGATACAATCTAGGTGTGCAGGTACCTCCTCGCACTGATCCTTGAGTTGAGAGCAGGAGCATGCTTCGGGCTGGAGTTTTGACTTTTAGTTTTGTTGAATTGTATAGTTGTGTATATATATATAGGCTAACTTTTATTTTGAAGTGTTAATTTTGTAGCCTTCAAGGCATGTCAGATACATATATGTGTGTGTGTGTGTGTGTGTATAGTTTGAGTTTCACAAATTGTTTAAGATATTGTTGGTTCCTTAACAAGTTGTGAATGTTTTTGATATTCAAAATGACAAGGTTAATTTCTGAAATTCGGGGTTTGGTTTCCAACGGACTAAATCCTGAATTAGAAAATTAAGGCGTTACAACTTCAGTCTTAGCCACTTCAAGATTCTGACCCACAATTTCAGTAGGTTCATTTAGAACCTTCTGAACAGGTTCAGAAGTTTTCAGTGGTTCAACCTCTGTCACCTTTTCAGATGATGTTGCCCTCTCAAAAGATGCTTCTACCTCTCTTACCATTTCCATGTCAGCAGGTGAGAGGCGGGTCTTTTGAGGGACCTTGGTCCTCTTCTTCTTCATCGATTTCTTTTCTGGGGTGTCATCAGCAGGTTGGAATTCATCCTTCCTGGCATCCCCTTGTAGTTCCTCCTCCAAGATTTCCAGCATAGATCTTTGGAAATCAACAACAAGCTTATTCTTGGAAGCAGGTTTCTTTACATCAATCCCCATCTGCTTGATGGTTGTAGCAGTGAAGTAACTGGGGGGCTTCTGATCGTACAACTTTTCTACTGGAAGCTTGAAGTGCAACATTATCTTCATGATGAGAGTGTTGTGAGGGAGGTTAGCATCAGAGTCCCTCGACCTTCTGGTCATGTGAAATAAAATCACCCATGGAAGGCTGATTTTCTTCTTCAGCCTCAGGTGAATAAGACATAATCGTTCCAGTTCTTAGATGTGATCCTTGCCTCCTCCTTTAGGAAGAATACAACATCCCAGTATAGCAAACAAAATCCTACATGTAGGCAGCAACCCAGTTCCCTTAAGGTTGGATGGATTTTCTGAACCGAACAACAACTTCTTATACATCCTAGGTCCACCATTTCTTATCTCCCAGTCAGGGATGAACTGAAAGCCTTCAGCATTGATGTTAGTGACTACTTCCAGCATTGAAGTGTCAACAAAAATATTTTTACCCAACACAGTTGCCTTCAGAGAAATCTTTCTATTTCCTTCCACTTCCTTTGTAGTCCTCCAAAACTCATAGACACTAGCTTCGTGCCATGAGCAGAAGATGTTGTCGAAAAACGGAGTCCACCCAGCAACATTGAAGTATTCCCTCAGATCATGACCATTTTCAGCAAGGTCATCAAGCTTTACACATCTGGTTGGGACAATCTTCCCACCAGCCTTAACAGCAACATCACTTCTCTTGGAAGCCATTGAAGTAGCAGATAAACTTGTGAAGAATTAGGGTTGAAGAGAGTAGGAAATCTTGAATGCACAGAGAGTTTCTGGAAGTTGAGAAAGTGTAACCTTGAGAGACTTCCCACGCGCTCTATAAATAAGCACAGACATAACATTGATGATGGCAGTTACAGACTGCGCAAACATAGGGAATCGTGCGACGTGCAGACTTCAGAGAGTAGGTGAAAGATCAACCGTTTCATAGAGCCACGCCATCAAGTGACTTTTCAGAAAGTATATGTGTTCAACAAGTTTAATAAGTTCAGCAAGTACATAAATTTCAGTAGACACATATATTTCAGAAAGTTCAAGTATTTCTAAAAGACATTCACACATATTTTCACAGATTTTCATATGAGTCAAACAATCTCAGATATTTTAATTGTAGTAATAAACAATGTTACCAGTAAGAGTACTTAAGACTTTGAATGGATGAGCTTTATTTGTTGAGACTCAATCATTGCTTTCTGAGAAGAATTGTGAATGAATGTTTTCAGCAGCTTATGTTGAATGCTCTTGGTACATAGATATTTCTTTCATCAAGGGTTCCTTGCATCCATTCTTCATGAGTAATTCTGGGAGTTTTCTTTGATTTGTCCAGAACATCTGCAAGAGAAACAATTGAGGTTTTTGGTACCCATATTTTCTTGGGTCCACCTGGGTCAGTTTCTGGTAAAGGTTTCTCTTTCTGTTTACACTCAGACTTAAAGAGTCTATGTTTATCACAGTGAGGACACCCATCAACCTTTTTCTTAGCCTTTTTGGGCAACTTAGAATCTGATGATTTAGATGATGGTTTTCTAGAGAAACCTAAGCCTCTTTTATCTTTTAACTTTTTCTGAGTTTCCAATAATCTTTTAAGATTATTAGTTCCTTCAGAAAAGTTGGCTAGGTCTTTAGTAAGTTCCTTAATTTGTCCTTGAAGATTCTGTTTTTCTTCAAGTGGACTTAAGTTGAATCTAGAGGAGAGTTAGGAGGGGAATAAATTCTAAGGAAGGGATAGGAGATTTGGTTAAGAATTCATGAGTGTCAAGGAAATTTACAAAAAGGAACCAAGTCTGAAGCCCCAAGTGATCATAGGTTCAACCTAGAAGGTACATCATCATAAGTCTAGTCTTTCAACATGTTAAGATGGTCGTAAAATAGGCGTAAGGAACAAAGAAATTGTGCTGCCGAATTTTCGGTAGGGAAGTTTCAAATCTCTAACCACCCTAGTATTAGTGAGTTTTCATAGTTGGGAGATGGGAGAAAATTAAAGGAGAAACCTTAAGAATAGGGTAAAAAGGGGGAGGGAATGAGTTTCTGTCCGGAGCACGCTTGAGCATGCTTTAGCGTGCCACAGCACGCATCAATTGATGAAGAGGAGGGGGGCCTCTGTTTGCAGGGCGCTCCAGCGCACTCAGAGGGCGCTTCAGCGCACACCTCCACTCTAAGTGGGGTGGCCTCTGTCCTGGGCGTGCCCCAGCGCACCCTTCCCTGCTTCAGTGTGCCCCTTTTGTGGTGATTTAAGGGAAGCCTCTGTCTTGCGGGCGTTCCCTTTTCCTTGTCCTAGCTCACTTGTGCGTTGTGCCCCTGGAGCCTGTGCGCTCCAGCGCACTATTGGTGCGCCCTAGCGCGCCCTGGCAGCCTTGGCTTTTAAGCCTTGCGCGTCCACTTCCCCATCATTTTTCTCCTCTTCTTCTTCATCCTAGGGCTAGAGAGAGGGCATATAATATAGAGAGAGAAAGAGCTAGGGAGAAGAAGGAAAGGAAGATTGAAGAAGAACTCCTCCACTCTAGGACATGGGATCACCTCCTCTCTCTCCACCATCCTCCTCCTTCTCCTCCAATATTTCTTCATTTGAGGTGAGTGTGGTTCTCACTCACTTATATTCTCGGTTGTTCTCCTATGCATGCTCCCTATTCCTTTTCCCCCTTGTTATTGTTGTTGATTAGAGTTGATTTTATGCAACCCTAGGGTGGATTGTTGGATTATTTGAATGTATGACCTTGTTACTCAAACCCTAGGTTAGGGGAATTGGGAATTTTGGGGAAATCTTGGATTGTGATGTTGAACCTTGAATTTATTGTTCATTATGCATATGTTCATGCTTATGGAAGTATTGATATTCTCATGAAATCATTTACTCATGTTTTTGGAAAAAGAAAAGGATTTGGGTCTTTTAGACCTCATGTTGAAATTAATGACTTTGAATCCTTGGACATCATGTTTAAAAGGTTTATTTTGAGTCCTTGGATTTCATGTTTAAAATGACTTTGGGTCTTTAGACCTCATGTTGATTATTCAGATTTTGGTCCCTGGACTCATGTTCCAAGATTTTGTTTTCGGTCCTTGGACTCATGTTACAAGAGAGGTAATCCCATTTACCCCATGGCTAAGGGGTTAAATGGCGTTCCTCAACTAAAATGATATGTATGTATGTTTGCTAATAAAACTTAATCATATAAGTGTCCTTGGACGACGGTCCTTGGCCACGATGCAGAGTGATCAAATCATGTAACAGTGAAAAGAACCCTTGGGTGTTGGGGAAAGCGAAACACTTCAGAATAAGTACGCTAGATAGATTGGATGTTAGTTGTATTAACATGTTCATTACTATGCATGATTATCACTGCACTTATGGTTGTTATTGAATGATTATATCACATATTGTGTATTGCCATTTTGAATGTTTTTCCGAATGGATCAAGTATGTTACATTGTTGTATATAATGTGTTTTGCCTCCCCACACATGCACACACTGTTACCTCACTCACTGGGACGTAGTCTCATCCCACGATGTGAGAATTATATTTCAGTTGTGCAGGTTGCTGTTCAGGTTCTGGGCGAGGGAGTTGAGGACTCAATTGAAGTAGAGTGTTAATTAAGACTTGTAATTGTAAATTAAAGGTTTAATTATGAAGTAAAGTGGAGACTTTAGATTGGCCATGGAGGCCTAATTATAGATTAAAACTGTGTTGTGATATTATAAATTGTACTGGTGGTTTTTTCTGGATTTCAGGTTAAGTTGGAAAATTGGAGAATGTCCAGTTTTTAGGGGAAACTCTGCCGGATTTCCGGTAGGAGTTTTATGAACCATAACGCTCTAAGTGTGGGTTTCTTCCCTAGTTATTTGTGGTAAGGTTGTATTGAAAGTGATGATGTATGAGGTGTGAAAGCTTAAGCAAACGTTGGATGACCTAAGCAATTGTGTGATTGTATGACGATACTTGAAATGGCGCGAAATAATTTCAGAAATTCGGAATAGTGTTTCCAACGGACATTATTCTTAAATTGAGAAATTAGGACGTTACACAGGCTCAGGCTCACCCGCACTACGATGGCCACCTGGATGACTAGCCATTGAGTGAGGATGAGGATGAGGATCGTCATCCACCACAGCAGCGTTGCCGCCGCCACCCATGATTTTTATTTTTTATTATGTTTTTATACATTTATTGTATTATGTTTGAACATTCATTGTATATATACTTTTTATATATAAATATTTTCCTCTATCGGTGTGTTTATATAGTATTTAGTATTTTTCTTTATAATTTTAAAATTAACAAATATTCAAATAAAATAAATAACAAAAATCTTAATTTAAAAAAAATATTTTTATCACTAGCGACGGCCATGGCCGTCACTAGTAAAAAAATATAAAAAATAATATAATTTATGTTGCAACGGCCATGGTCGTCGCTAGGTTGTGACGGCTGAGCGACGGTCGTTGATCCCTTCACTTAGCGACGACCTTTAACTTAGCGATGGCTTGAGAGACAGTCTGACATACGCTACGTAGCGATGGTCTATTTTTCTCGTCGCTACTGTATTAACGACAAGCATTTTATAGACGTCCATGAGGTCGTCGTTAAATGGATTATAGCGACGACTTTTGGCCTATAGGGACGACTTTTGGTAAATTGAGATTTTCTTGTAGTGTTTGTAATTTTAAAAATTATCTTATTTTAACCCGCATGTAACAAAACCTATTATAATGGGTCAAAAGGGTGGAACACTGGTGTTACACCTGTGAGGTGAAACACCCTTGAAGCACCCAAAAAAATATCCATTGTATTAAAGAGAAAAGTGTTTTATGTGTTTGGATTCATCCTCAGGTTGGCATAACAGTCTTATTGTTGTGTTACGTGACCTTTTCGGTTTAATTTTTAATTTTTAACAATTCCTTCTTTTAAAGTTCAATTTTGGCCATCTTATCATGATAATTACTTATTCATTAACATTGAGTGTGTGAATGAGCTACTAATAAGTTGTCTCAAGTTTGGACTGGACATGTATTGGCATCAAACCAAAAAAACTTGTTTATTACTATTTTTATTAACTATAAGTTACAAAAATAAAATAATGGTTAATTTGTGTTTTGTAACTATGTATCAAATTACAAAAGAAAAGGACAATTAATTCTTGCTTTGAAGTAGTTAGTATAAAAAATTTGAAAATAATTTATTTAAATAAAATTACATATATACATATATATCTCAAGAAGGTAATGGATAAAATAGAGAAATAATGAAAAAATATTTTAGACAATTTATAAGTCATAAAAAATTTAATGTCAAAATGTATAATTAAGAATATATTCTTAAAGCATTAAGGAAAGTTAGCAAAAGTAAACATCATGAATTTTGTTTGGTGGTTTGAGTTACACATATTTGAATTTTTTTTTTGAAATAATTCAACATGGCCACACAATTTGTATTATACCATTTATGTCACTCTTTTACTTTTCCAGTTCATAGGACTGTTTTTTCCCTTTTGAAATCCTTGGCACATGCATATGCTACCCATTCACGAGATCACTATTGCCGATTCACGAGATCAACACTCTCACATTCACGCTCTATTCATGTTTTCGTCATATTATACATTCACGAGATCAACACTCTCACATTCACACTTTTCGTGCTTTCATCATATCATGCTCTATTTGTGCTTTTACTTTTTACAAGTAGATAATTTATACATAAAAAAATATTAACATCTAAATCATAACAATAAATATATATAAGAAGAAAATGATTATTTTTGAAGAAACTATTACAAAGTAAAAGATGAAAAAATAATTAAAATAAAATAGAAAGTAAGATAATATTCAGTTATTATTTTACCCTGGACATAACACGAGTCTAGGATCAGTAAAAGACTAATATTATGATCATATATCCTACGTGAGAAAATAGAAGCGGAGAAGGTGAGGTGTTGGGAGTGTAGTAGAAACAGAGTGGTAGCCCCATAATAACTGCCTCTCTCGTGCTGCTACTATTTTGCGTGGTGGTCATTGCATTGCAATACGTCAAAAGCAGGTAATGGAACCACTTTTTCCTTTTCAGTTCTGTTTTATGCTCAATCTAACTCTTCAAAATGATTCCTCTTCAATTCGACTTAAGAAAACCTTGGACACTATGTTGTTCCTCTATAAAGATCGGTTCCGGGACTTTTCGATTAAGAAATTGATGCATTTGATGTTTTCATACTTTTAGGATAATGAATTGTAGAGATGGAGCTCAGAAGTTGTTTCACTATATTGTTGCTGTAAGTGTTTGTTCAATTTTTTATGTCCTTTAATTTCATGTTCTTTATTTGGGTTCATGAGTAATTCTTTGCAAGAAATTGGAGATCCTGTGTTTGAATTTCAAGGAATTTATCTCTTTCAAATATTAGACTGTCATGTAAACATCTTTAAACTCCAACAATGTTGACTTCAAAGGCTCCAAGCTCGGTAATCGTAGCATAAAGATTTGCAAAAACAATATTAAACCAAAACAAGAGTATAAGATGGAAAAAAAACTATCTACATAATGAAATTTAATAGATTTGTAGTCCTCATCTGTTCTTAAAGAAATTGGTCATCTAAACATGTATGAAAAAATTTGTAATACTAAATCAGTGAATATAGCTATTCTAAAAGAAAAATAAGTATGCTTATGACATAATGTATGTTACCAATGATTTATGTTTTGTCCAATTATTGTTCAACACAATGACCTTTAACATAAATGGTTGTTAACTTGGCCTATGCAGCGCACATACTTTTCCATTATATCTAAAATATATAAGTTCATCCCTTATGGGTTTTAACGCATCTACAGATTGGAAATCTTGGGCTTCAACTACTATGGTACTTTCTGCAAATAATTTTCAGCATATGGTGTTCCATACAAGTGATGGGCAATTTATTAGAAAGCTATTTAATCTCTAATGGAGTATTGAAGAAATACAAGTCTCTTCATTTAGGAAAGCTTCAGTATCTCGCGATTGTCATAGATAGTGAAGATGCTCATCAGACTTCAAAAGTTGTTAAACTTTTGCAGTGGCTGGACTCTATTGGTGTAAAAAATGTATGCCTCTATGACATGAATGGTATGAAAGGTTTGGAGAATCAGTGATGATAAAATGTAATATTTCTTTTACTTAGTCTATACTATAATGGTTTCCTTGAATTCTACATTGTAGGAGTGTTGAAGAAGTCTAAGGAAGCCATATTTCAAAAACTGAAGAATGCAAAACCCATAGAGGTACCATATAATTTTTTCCGCAACAGATTGCCTCTTTCTTAGTATATTAATAAATTTCTCTCCTGGTTTATGATATTAACCTGCTTTTGACAAAGCAGTGCATCTTGCATGTTTGCCATGTTTCACACAGTTTGGGTATTTCCCACCTTCGCCTTGTTTCATTTTGACTAATTTTTTTCCTATCATCTTATGTATATATGGGGGATGGGGAAGGATATAAACAAACCTTTATTTAGATAACGGGAGATAATGTGTCCTAGATTGAGTTAAATTGATTTTACACCTGAAATTTGTTGAATATTTTGTCTCATTCCCAATTGCACTTGTGTCTTAAAAATTTCATAACCGATGGGACCTACCAATAATATTTTTGGATGTATCATCTTTGAAAATTATTGATGAGGAGATGATACACGTTTCTGTTGATATATTATTCGCTACATGCCTTTCAAATCTTGAGTCTAGGCTCTAGACTCTAGACTTTATGCATTGTTATAATATACTAAAATTGGGGGAGAGGAAAACATGGGAGAGAAAATAAGGCTAAAAAGTTATTTTTAGTTTTTACATGTTTGGATGGTAGGTCTTAAATAGGAGTGACAAAAAAGGCATGAAAAAGTTTCTTTGAGTCAATGTGAAAATTCTCTCTAAAGATGAGGTGAAAAAGGAGGGAACAAATTCTGTAATACAGCTGCCACATTTGTTTTTCTTTCTCTTCCCACAATCATGAGAAAACCTTTTTTTTATATATATACATATATATATATATATATATGTATTTGTTGATATAAAGTATGGATTAAAGAGCTCATTCAGTTTCCATCACTTTCACGACTCAATAGTAACTTCCACTATTTTATCACTCATTTGATCTGATCTAGCTTTAACTTAGTGCAGGAAGTTAATGAAGCCGCCACACACCATGCTCTAGATCACATGACTTTAGAATTTGTTTCTTATGTGGATGGGAGGGAGGCGGTGGCCAAAGCAGCTAACTTGCTTTTCATGGACAATTTGAAACGACATAACTTGGGTGGAGAACCCGATGGCCAAATTCTTCTAGAGCATCGCATGAATGAGAATATTCAAATTGCTGGTATGTTTGCTTCCTAAACCTACCAGTAGTTTGAACAGTTGATTTCCTTGTGCAATACAACACTTACCGACTAACAATGAACTTGTTTTACTGTCAGGTAGTAAAGGCCCTGAACCTGACCTTCTACTAGTTTATGGACCTGTGAAAAGCCATCTTGGTTTTCCTGCATGGAGAATTCGATATACAGAGATTGTGTAAGTTATTATTATTATTGTAAAAAAAATCAGCTTGGTTGTTCTCATGAAGTGCAACAATGTTTATGCGTAGAAGCTAAAGGAAGCCCATGTAACAACTTTTTTACATGGGTTTCTGTTATGCATTAGGCTTATGAATTTGGATATCTGTTGATGAAAAGCTGGAAGAGAAGTTCATATTAACGAAAGTAGTTGTAACCTTTGAGTGGTCAATGAATATAATTGGATCTGATTTACTTTTTCTTTATTTGCTTTCTGTTTCTTTCACATTTTGTTATATGTTCTATCTTGGGTAGTCTGTGGAAGATTTACTACTCCACCCACAGTTCTGCTGCTGAAAAATTAGACCTTTAAAATGAACTTCCATGCATTGCATATGTTGTATGTGATGTAAGTATAAGATGTTCCATTTTGTACATAGCTTTTTTCTATTTTTTCTTTGAATAGATTCTGACTGATGTTTATTACAGGCATATGGGACCATTGAACGTAATGAGATATGGTTCCTTAAAAAAAGTCATTTACAACTTCACCAAAGTGCACCAAAATTATGGTAAGTATTTTCTTCACTGAGAGTTGTTTGATCAGCCATGGTTTGACCCCCCCCCCCATAAATTGGTGAATTTTTTAAAGTTTATTTTTATTATTAATTGCGTTTTGCTTCTTGCCTCTTTTTATTAGTTGCTATATCTTATGTCATATTATCCAAAATCTGCCTCCCAGCTCTCTAGAAGTAGACACAAATATATAGTATACTCTATTGAAAAACCTTTTCGTACTGTTATTTGATGTTGCCTTTGGAAGATGGGGAGAGTTATTATTAAGTATTGTTATGCATATTTTATATGCGATTGTAATTTGTTTTCATTATTTTGTTTCCGTATTGCAAACAGGTACATAGGGAAAGAAGTTGGAAGTAATTGGTTGTGCAAAACACAAAGCATATGCGTGAAGAATAGGACAAGACCTAGCTAAATATCTTTGTGGAAGAAGGGCTTACTCTCTAGTAATGTGTAAATATTTAATGATGAGAAACAGAATTATGAATCATGATTTCGTTTTACTAGAGGTTAATTTTAAAAAAATTGGTTATATTATCTTTACCATAATCCCTTGTTATGTCTTGTAACTTACAATGTATTTTGATTTAATGGCTCCACAATAGACCAAAATAGAGGATGAAGTTCCTCACCACCCATTCAGTGTCTCAATCCATATTTTAACCCAAAAACCAAAAGGGGGAAATAACGCTTTTTAGTTTTAATTTTTTTTTAAATAAAATGCTCATAATTTTGCTAAATAAGGCTCTTAATTTGGATTTACACTTTGTTTGTGAAAGCAACGTAAAAAGAAAGTGAAAATTGAGATGATTTTTTAGGTTATTGGGTTTAAGAGAAGATGAAAGGAAAGAAAATAACATGTTTGTAAAATGATATAAGTATCCTTAAGTAAAAATGAAATATGATAATAATCTTTTGATAAAAATATATATTTTAAAAAATGCAATTTATTATTATTATTATAATATTTAAATAAAGGATATTTTACACAATTCGTTCTTATTACAATATACCTTTATGATGAAAGAGATATGAATAAAAAAGAAAAAAATATAGATGGGATGAAAAAAAATAAGAGAATAAGGAGAAAAATAGGTGGAGCAGGAGATACAAGAGAGTCAAAGGGTTTATTTGGTTTTCATTTCTTGTTTTTCAAAAAAAGATAACTTATTTTACTTTATAATCTTTTTTTAAAGTGTTGTGTAAAAATAGTGAAATGATAAAACCATATTTTCATTATGGGAAAAATGTTTTTTGTCCCTATAGTTTCGGTCAACTTTAGTCTTCGTCCATGTACTTTAAATCCTTTGTTGTTTGTCCCTGAACTTTCTAAACACTCAATCCATGGTCCTTGGCTGTTAGTGAGATCTGTTAACCTGATGAGCCGGGTAACAAAAGTTACATGTTAGCCTCAATAGTGGTCCCAAAATAGCTAACTCATTTAATCAATCTTTTTTATTAATTTTTTAATTATTAAAATAACTATAATTATGAAATTAGGTTTTTTATCGGGTAAAATTGCTCAGGTGAAAATCCTAATTTAGTAACGAGGGTTATTTTAATAATTAAAAATTAATAAAAAATTTAATTAGATGATGAGTCAGTTATTTGAGACTCACTATTGGGCTTGACATGTAACTTTTATTAGCTAGCTCATCAGGTTAACAGATCTCACTGATGGGCAGAGACCAGAGTTTGGGGGTTTAGAAAGTTTAGGGACAAAAAACACAGGATTTAAAGTACAGGGATGAAGACTAAAGTTGACCGAAACTATATAAAACTTTAAAAATAAAAGTGCTTTGTTATCCTGTCCTGTCTCCCCTTTTTTTTTCCTTTCTTTATTTAGGAAGATACAATGACTATGAATTGGGTGACCACATTGATTCGCCGTATACTTCCCAGTTTCTATGTATGCTGAGCCTTCCTCTGTCTGCCTTGCAGTTCGGTTGCACTACCTATCTATTTTTATAATACTTAATTGCGTGTTTGGTTTCATCAAAATGACATTTCAAACGTGTATTTAGGCTAATGCTACTTATAATAACTTCTAAATGTGCATTTGGATTCGGTGTAAACCAAACACATTATCAGTAGTTGGTATTGAACAATCAACTACCATACACATATCAGAAAGTTTCAATTGTTAATGTGTGAAGAATCTTTGAATTTCATTTGTAATTTATATCACTAGCTAGAAAATCTTTAGGAAATTAAGTATGAAATAATTTAACGGGTACTTGACTTCTTAAGTCCTAACTATTCAATTAACAATTTGTTTTTTAAAATTTGTTAGCACCTCGACTCGGGCCATTACAGTGTCCCACATTTAATACGAAAAATTATAAAGCCAAATAAACGGTAATGGTAAAAAGAGAAGGGGAATTTGTCTGGTATTGGTGCATGTGGCAAAGTCTTAAGCAGAGTGATAATTGATAGAACTGCAGAAGGCAAATAAAGCACTGAAGAGAAAGGAATATTTAGTTAGGAGGGAGAAGCTAAATGAAACAACACAGAACCACATACTCATTGCTTCAATTCAGAATGATGGTTACGTGTGCTTTGTTTGTTGCCTACATCTGATGAGTTTTTGCGATTTTGATTTAATGAATCCCACTCACTTCCCATGTAACATGTTCATGTGGATGTGGAACCTATCGCCCTCCTCTATCTATGACTATTCTATTCCTTCTAATAAATAATTTCATAACCACGACTATACACACCAACTTGTGCAAAAACTTTACAAATGAATAAATTTTCTTAAAATAAGTCACAAATAAAAATAGGTTGTTTTAAATACTGGGAGGAAAAACTTTGTCGCCCATGGAGATAAGAGATTCTGAACTCAAACAAGATTGTCTCATAGCATATGTGGTCTTGTACAAAAGATTAAAATCAAGATATAAACTTCCACTACAACAAATTTTACTTTAGGCAACACTTTTTTTGTCAACATTTAAAAAAATCGTAGCTGAGGAAGCGCTGAGGCAGGAGATACTTGAAGCAGACTTGAAGGCCACTCGAGCTGAAGAGAAGGTTGCACGGTTGAAGGAGGACTTCGCACGTCTCCGACAATAGATGCAGATGTTGCTAGAAGCCCAAAGTGCATGTGGTTCTACCAGCTTCAGTCAGGCTCAGGCTCCAGCTTAGCCGCACCCGCACTATGATGGCCACCTGGATGACCAGCCATTGAGTGAGGATAAGGATGAGGATCGTCTCCCACCACAGCAGCGTCATCGCCGCCCTCTATGATTTTTATTTTTTTATTTTTTATACATTTATTGTATTATGTTTGAACATTCTTTGTATATACACTTTTTTTTATATATTTTTTCCTCTATCGGTGTGTTTATATAGTATTTAGTATTTTTTTTATAATTATAAAATTAATAAATATTAAATTAAAATAAATAATAATAAATTTAATTTAAAAAAATATTTTTATCACTAGCGACGACCATGGCCGTCACTAGTAAAACATATAAAAAAAATATAATATATGTTGCGATGGCCATGACCGTCGCTAGGTTGTGACGGCTGAGCGACGGTTATTGATCCATTCACTTAGCGATGACTTTTAGCTTAGTGACGGTCATTGATCCATTCACTTAGTGACGACCTTTAGCTTAGAGACGACTTGAGCGACAGTCTGACAGACGCTACGTAGCAATGACTTATTTTGCTCTTCTCTACTGTATTAACGACAAGCATTTTAGCGACGTCCATGAGGTCGTCGCTAAGTGGATTTTAGCGACGGATTTTGGCCTGTAACGACGGCTTTTGGCCGTCACTAAATTGCGATTTTCTTATAGTGTTTGTAATTTTAAAATTATCTTATTTTTAACAAGCAGGTAACAAAACCTATTATAAAGGGTCAAAAGAGTGGAACACTGGTGTTACACCCGTGAGGTGAAACACCCTAGAAGCACCCATAGAGTAGATACATGAGTTCAATGGAGACAAAAATAACTATGGTGGGGACCGCTCTTAACTCAGGGAATGAGAAAAAAATCAAATGCATTCCAGAAGTTATTAACGACAATAGACAAAGGCTGAAAAAGTTACAGTAGATAGAGAAGTTAGATGAAGTAATTGAGGAAATCTCAAAAGTTGAATTTGAGCTGGACACTTTATTGGAGAAAAATGATATATACTAGAGCCAACGTTCCCGGGCTTGGTTGCACCATGGGGACAAAAATACATCTTCTTTTCATAAAAAACTTCACAATCAGACAAAGTAAAACAAATAAAGAAGCTACGCAGGTAATATTTTCAGAAGAGAGGAAGATATAGCTAAGATGATTACTCAATATTTTGTGACTTATTTCATACCTCCCACCCAATTGATGTTAACAGTATCCAACCTAGTTTGAAATTGAATCACCTAGGAGCATTTTAATTTCCTGAGTGTGCTCCAGCTCTCTTTCAAATGCATCCCACAAAAACTCCTGATGAGGATGAAACTCCAGCTCTTTTCTATCAAAAGTACTGACAGATCGTGGGAGAGGCTGTTACTGATAAGGTGCTGAAGATTTTGAATGAAAATGAAGATCTAGGTTCAATAAACATACTTTTATTGTTTTAATTCCTAAGATAAAAAAAATGGATCGTCCTAGTCAATTTAAAAGTGACTAAGACCATTACAAATAAATTAAAGGTTATTCGATCTGTCTGGCAGGAATGTAGGCAGGCTACACAGCTGTGTTCATTCTCTGACTTCTGTGGAGTGGAATTATGTTTGGGGGCTAGATGGGTGTATACATGTCATTGTTTGAAGGTGTCAAATTTAACTCAGATGGTGTTTTCAAGAGAGCTCAAACAATGTTGAATGAAAGTTTTCAATCTCTATAAAGCACAGACTCTGACACGGACACCGGACACGACACAGACACGGATACGGACACTGGGATAAGGGTGGTGTCTAAAAGAGCAAACCCCCATATCAGTCCTCGAATTTTTAGCTTCATGCACTTTAGTCCCTGAGATTTCAAAATGTCCCCGTTAATCCGTGACATTTATCTTCGTCATTCACTTTAGTCCAAAATGGTTGATAACGTTAAATTAGTGCTGACGTGTCACGTTATGTGACACTTTGGATTCGAATTAGTCCCTGTAATATTAGGAATCATTCACTTTAGTCCCTAAAATGGTCTTGTGTATGGAATGACAAGTTCTTAGCAACATTGTGGAGAATAGAAAGTCCTGACTCTTATTAATTGTATCCAACCTATATTTCTATTAGATCTAATTAGTTTATAACCATTTTTCCCTTCATAAATAGTTAATATTTTCTAATGATGTTCTATGTACTGAACAAATTGAATTCTCAAGTATTATCTTCTTTGTAATTAAATATGAATGTAGAAATTTTTAATTCTAAGTTGGTTATTTATCAATAATACTTGACAACTAGTTGACACCGTTTGTAACAAATCCAATGCTTTAAGTGATATATATGCTCATCTAGAAAACAATGTTATATAATCTCTATATCTCTCATTTAGCAACGAATTTATCACCAAAACAACTTAAAGATTGTAAAACATAGTTCTAGTTTCTTTTCTCTGAGTGCAATTTCTCAAATGTGACAATCAACATCTAATTGAGAGATATGGAGCTATGTTTTACATTTGAGAAATTGCGCTCAGAAAAAAGGAACTAGAGCCATGTTTTACAGTCTTTAAGTTGTTTCGGTGTTAAATTTGCTGCTTATTGAAAAATATAAAAAGTTTATAACTTCGTTTTCTAGATAAACATGTCACTTAAATCATTGGATTTAGTACAGACGGTGTCAACTAGTTGTCAAGGATTGTTGATAAATAATCAACTTTGAACTAAACATTTCTACGTTCATATTTAATCACAAAGAAAATCATACAACAAGTGAGAATTCAATTTGTTCAATATGGAACATCATTAGAAAATATTGACTATTTATAAAGGGAAAAAATGGTTAGAACTAATTAGATCTAATAGAAATATAGGTTTGATACAATTAATAAGAGTCAGAACTTTTTATTCTCCATAATGTTGCTAAGAACTTGTCATTCCATTCACAACACCATTTTAGGGACTAAAGTGAATGATTCTTAATATTATAGGGACTAATTTGAATCAAAACCGTCACTTAACGTGACACGTCAACACTCATTTAACACCGTCAACCATTTTGGACTAAAGTGAATGACGGAGATAAATGTCAGGGATTAACAAAGACATTTTGAAATCTCAGGGACTAAAGTGCATGACGCTAAAAAGGTCGAGGACTGATATGAGGGTTTACTCCTAAAATGTAGGACATGGACATCGCTTATATATATATATACACACACACACACTACAAGAAAATCGTTGATTAGCGACAACTTATATAAGTTGTCGCTAACAACACGAAAACCGTCATTATACATGCTTTAGCGACGGCTAACTGGCCGTCGCTACAGGCAACCGTCGCTAGTTAGCGTCGCAACAACCGTCACAACGTAGCGACGGCTACAACCGTCACAAGTTAGCGACGGACATATTGTAGAGACGGCATGGCCGTCGCTGGACTTATACCATTTAGCGTCGATTTTTATTGTAGAGACGGCCTGCCCGTCGCTGGACTTATACCATTTAGCGTCGGTTTTTAGCAACGGCTATACGGTCGCTAATCATATTATTTTTTTAAAAAAAATTGATTATTTAGTTAATTAAAAATCATGGTAAAAATTAAATTAGTTTTAATTATAAAATTTAATTAAAATTCATGGTAAAAATTAAATAATATTGTACACATTAGTGTTAATCCAAGTACACATTAATATTAACTTCACGGAAAAGTACATCAATATTAATATTAACTTCAAGGAAAAGTACACAATATTAATATTAATCTAATTATACATCATTTTCATCTTCTTGATCTTCATCATCATCCTCAAATTCATCATCTTCAACTATAGTCTCAGGCTGAATAACTGGTTCATATTGATTCTCAGCTAAGCCTGACAATTGTTCATTGTCTACAACTGGTAAAACAGTTGAAGTGTCATCAACCTGATAAGGAACTTCTTCCTCAACCCCATCAACCTCAACATGACCCCTTGGTTTTGTTGTGATTGCCAGAATCCAACCTCGTAAATCCTTACATAATTCTGGATAAGGGGTTTAATAGACCTGTCTTGCTTTTTGTGCAAGAATAAATGGATCATACCGATTATACCTTCTACTCTTCCTTATTTCTACGATATTGTATTGTGCTTGAACTCGCATGCCACTATTTTTGGTTGGATCAAACCATTCACAATAGAAAATAGGAGTCAAGTTAGGCAAACCAAGATACTCTAATTCATAGATATGGTGGATGATACCATAAAAGTCATCTTCACTGCCATCGGTAAGTCCTTTTACATGAACTCCACAATTTGTGGTCTTTTTACCATCACACCAATCCTTTGTCTGAAATATATAGCCATTTATAAGGTATGTGTTCCATGACTTTGCTTTAGAGTTCAGTCCCCAAGCTAATGACTTAAGTTCATTGTTGGTCACCCCATTTCCCTCGTCACAAACCTAATGATAAGAACCATTTAATATTAATTAAATTAAGTTTACTCAGTAACAAATAGAAAAAAAGTGGATGATCAAACTTACTTAGTTCCTAAACCATGTTGGAAAGTTTGAATGTATTCGAGCAGAAGAATCCCAATCATCAATCGAGTGAAATTGTAAGAATATGCTGAAATGGAACAAATAGTTAATAAATTATTCATTTGTAAACCATAAAACCTAAAGATAATAAAAACATGATCACTTACTCAAGGTATGGTTTAACTTCATTGCAATTGATCAGTATATGTACATGAGCTGATTTCCATTCATCGTCATTTAACCAGTGCTCACTTTACATTCCTACAGGGCGTCCTGACTTGTTCAACATTGACAATGTGGAATTACCACATTGAAGTCCAGTTTGAGCCTCATTCCTCAATGTAGTGTTTGACAACAAACATGAGTTCTAAAAATAATGCGAACAAAAATACGTGGTTTCTCGGTGTAAGTGGAATGAGCATATTGTGCCCTCCACCCTAGCCAAATTACCAACAGATCGTTTCACATCTCCCATAATTCTAAAAAAAACATACATTGTTATTTGAATTTGATTACACATAAATTAAAATAAACAATATAGTCTTATTAACAAACCTTTCAAATGGATACATCCACCGATATTGAACTGGACCCCCAAGTCTTGCTTCCATAGGAAGATGAATAGGCAGATGCTCCATTTAGTTAAAGAATCCTGGTGGAAATATCCTTTCCAATTTGCAAAGAATGATTGGTATATTTTGTTCTAATTTAGTCACATCATCCATCCTCAAAGTATTGCAACATATATCTTTGAAGAATCGACTTAATTCAGCAAGTGGTTTCCACACACAATCTGGCAAGGATCGAAATGCAATTGGGAGCAAACACTCCATGAATACATGACAATCATGACTTTTCATCCCATGCATTGTACCTCTATTGATATCTGCACATTTTGCAAGATTGGAGGCATAACCATCTGGAAATTTCAATTCAGAAATCCACTTACAAACCAGTTTTGCATCCTTAGGTTCTAAAAAAGTAGTTTGCCTTTGGTTTTCCCATCTTTCCATTACCCAGGTCAACCAACTCCAAGTCACCCCACGCACAGAACACAGACACATCCATCCTTGCCTTTACATTGTCCTTGGTTTTACCCGCAACATTTATCATAGTGTTAAAGACATTATCAAAGAAATTTTTTCTCTATACGGATGACATCAAGATTATGCCTTAACAAGTTGTCCTTCCAATATGGAAGATCCCAAAATATATTGCGTTTAACCCAATTATGAAGTTGTCTATACCCTCGCAGTTTGGAACAATTACCATCTGTCACCTTCAAAAAATCTTGCACAAAAGACCAAATATCATACCCTGTCAACACTAAAGGAGGTCAATCATGTTCAACCTGGTTTCTCCTAAACCCTCTTTTACTCATTCTGAAGGGGTGATCACTTTGCAAGAATCTACGATGACAATGAAACCATGAATTTTTTCCACCATGTTGTAACGTGAAAGCTTTTAAGTTTTCCATACAGTAAGGACATGCTAATTTACCCTTTGTTTGCCAACCAGATAACATTCCATACGCCGAAAAATCATTGATAGTCCACATCAAACATGCACGCATGAGAAAGTTTTGTTTCGTGGAAATGTCATAAGTCAGAACACCATACCTCCATAACTATTGCAGATCATCTATTAAAGGGTGCAGAAACACGTCTATGTTTGCCTTTGGATTAGTTGGACCGGGTATTAGACAAGTCAAAAAATATATGGCTTTGTCATGCACAATTCAGGAGGGAGATTATAAGGTGTTAGAATAACAGGCCAATAGGAATATGGTGAAGTCGAAGCTTGAATGTAGGGTGTAAACCCATCGGTGCATAACCCTAACCTTACATTTCTTGGCTCATTTGAAAAATCAGGATACACATTATCAAAGTGTTTTCATGCTTCCCCGTCTGATGGATGACGCAATAAACCAGAATCATTCTTATTCTCATGATGTCGTCACATTTGTGCACCAGACTCTAATGAAGCATACAATCGCTGCAACCTTGGAATAATTGGCAAATAAAACATCCTCTTCACCGGAACATATTTATATCTCCCCTTTCCCAATCTTACGAGGAACAAACCTCAGAGCATTACAAAACTTGCATTTAGTTAACATAGAATCATCCTTGTAATACAACATGCAACCGTTCCTACAACAATTAATTTTTTTCGCCTTCAACCCTAACTTAGACACCAATTTGGCCACCTGATAATAGTTCTTTAGAATGGTGTTGGGTGTTGGAGCTACATCAACTAGCATTTGGATGAAATAATCCAAACACTTTTTAGTAACATGCAATTACTCCTAGCTGCTAATAACCTCACAACTATTGATAACCTAGAATCATTTGCTCCATCATAGATTGGCTGGTTTGCAGATATTAATATATCATAAAATCGTTGGACATCTGGGTTCTGTGGCTCATGGTCATTATCATCTGTTTCATCAGGTATAGGCCTAAACGCATCATACACCATTTGAGTCATTGAGGCAAACTGAGGTTCATAAATCATACCAACACCACTATTTTCATCATCACCCAACTCAACATTATTAGACCCTACTTCTCTGTGGTCAGTCCATACCCTGTAGTTTGGTTTAAATCCAGACTTCAACAAATGAAGTCTAACTAAAGAAGGTTTCAGAATACTCTCACAATTACATTTCACACATGGACACTTAATCCCTCCATCAGACATAAACGAAGGTTGTTCCATAGCCTTGTTAACAAATCTCGAAAACCCTACAATAAACTCATTATTCAATCTCCTAGAAGAATCAACCCTATCATACATCTATCTACGATCCATTTGTCTACAATTCAAAAATTACATAATTTCAGCATAAAAGTTACACATATCACAACACAAACACATGCATAATTTTATATTATCAACACACAACCAACATTGTTCATAGGGTCTCACCTATTGAGCTCAACTCTCCACTAACAAACAATTCATACAATACAAACACATGCACAGTTATATATTACCAGCACACAACCAGCACCCTTCATAGGGTCTCACCTATTGAGCTAAGATCTCCACTAACAAATAATTCATACAATACAGAGACAAATTACAATAGTTACATCAAACATAGGAGTGAACACAATACCCGTTCGATGCCCACAATGGAGATTCACTGCTGGCAAAGTCTACCCACGGTGGTTGACCGTCGTCCACCGCCTCTTTACCAAAAACAGTGGTTGTTTCACAAAAATAATCGGTAAGATTGAAGGGTTTAGTGAGAGGCAGAGGTTGAAGGAGAAAAAGAGCTTGAGGGACAATGATGGAGACGTGGAGGGACGTTTTTCGGTATGGCCGCAGTGGAGGATCGGAGGAGAAGGGAAGAAGGGAAGAAGAAAAGAGAAAGAAGAAAGAAGGGACGGGCGCGTATAAGTCTCAAAAGTCGCTACATTTAATAGCTGTAGCGACGACTCAGCCGTTGCTCCAATAATAAAACCGTCGCTAACTTTCATTTTTGAATTATAGCCCGCAATTTTTTTTTCATTAGCGACGACGGTAGCGACGACTGCCCCAGCCGTCGCTAGTTAGAATTTTCAATTAGCGACGTCTTCTCCGTCGCTAATGTGAAGCTCAGCCGTCGCTAACGACACTTTTCAGTTGGCAATGCGTACAGTTCGTCCATCACTAAACCGTCGCTCTTTTTTCTATTCCGCAAAAAAAATAGTTAAACAAAAAAAACCAATTCGCGACGGTGTGGCCGTCTCTAATAGCGACGACACGGGGTCGTCGCTAAATACGAAATTTCTTGTAGTGATATATATATATATATTAAAAATTAAGATTTTTTCATTCATCTTCTCAAGACAAAGTTGTTAGACTTTTTTAACATGCAGAGAGAGGAAATGTGGAAGTTTTGAAATAGACATGTTTTTTACTTTTTTAACCAATTTAATTTAATTTTACAAAAATATAATACAACAGTGTCGATAAGGTGTCCGAGAAGTGTTGGAACTATGTCCAAGTCGTGTCCGACGCGTGTCTGAGCCACAAACAATATTTTTATTATGACACCTACAAACTGGTGTCTGACGTGTGTCACACCAATGTCTGACACTGACGCATGTCTGACACCTGGAAACGTCACTGAAGAGAGGTGTTTGTGCTTTATAGGCGTCCTCATTCTCCTTTAATAGTTGACAGAAGAAAACCACCAACCTTGAATAATTTGAAGACGCCTCAGTTGATGGCAATCATGGCACATACTTTGTGCTTCTGGTGTGTGACAACTTTTGATAGATCTTGGTTGCATCAACTTTGTATGTTGGTTACAAGTTGCAAGAAACAATGGTTGAGTTACCTTGCCTTAGATGGAGCTTAGAGTTTATGACACAAGCCATGTTCAGAAGAATAGAAGTAGAAACAGACAATCTTCCCCTAGTTCAAGCATGGAATCAAAGACAAAAAGTCTTTAGTTGCAGCTTTTTCTTGTCCAAAAAAGAAGTTGCAACATTTTTCTTTATTCAATAAGCCAGTGGACTACTTGGCTAAAAATGCTTGTTCCTTTGGTGATTGTTCTTGGATTGAGGATGCTCCTCAACCCATTTTAGAATAGGTGAATTTGAATGTATCATTGACTTTTACCACTGAAGTTTAATTGATAGCACCTTGATTCCCGGATCAAGATTTTGGAACAAGAGACCAAATAGAGAGTTAGAAATCGGCCAAAGTGGCTGCAAGGTGCAACAAATGAAGCAGCCAAAATGTAAAGGAAATGAAGAATTAAAGAGAAAAATGGAGAAGGAAAGAGGTGGACGTGAACGCCACTGCAATAGGCAATTTCCACAACAAAGATAAGTTTGATGCTAGACGCCACTGATTCGAGGGATTCAGATAAGTCTCCGGTTGGTTTGAGAAAGAACTACCAAGCCTTCTCTACTTATAAGAATGAGGAGGAAATTTGGTATAATGCCTTTACTAATTCAAATCAAAGTTACAAATGAAGAAGAGAGACCCCCTATTTATAGAAGCATGGGCGGCCAAAATGAGGAGAAAAATAGTGGAAGACTAAAATCCTATTCCTAATGGGATTTGAACCCATGACATCCTAGACATATAGCTAAGCCAACTCTTAGCCATTAAACCCACTAAAAATAGCTCCCCACATTAAGAGAAGGGATTAGGAAAATTACAAATAAATCCTATTACAAATAAATCCTAATTAAATGAAGTCTTCATGTTGACTTGGATCAAGTTGGTCAAAGGTTGAGCATGGGGGTTGACCAATAATATGGTTGAACAAAGCTTGGTTCAACTCCAAGCACCCCAGTCAGGTCCAAGCTTCCTTCAAGCTCAACAAACCCCAGCTGCCAGCTCAGAGTTCCAATGGCAGTTGCCATCATTCCCTCTCCCATAGAAAGGATTTGACCTCAAATCTGAAAAATTCAGAAGGAAGCCATAAGAATAAAGAATTGGGTAGAAGAAAGGGTGACAATAGTGGAGAGTAAGGAGACATTTCCCATAGCATATGGTGAGCATTGGCTAGATTCCTCAAGCTATGAACATCTTCCTTGATCCTAATCAACAAAGAAAGATCCATTAGTATTATTCCCAAGCAAGCAAAGTGAAGGCTCATAACAAAAATACTTGGGAATCATAAAGATTAGCAATAGAAAAACATAGGATGTGAACAAGAGGTAGTTGAGATAAGGGTTATAAAACTCCCTTAATGAAGATTGAACCATCTTGTCCTTGTACTGGAAGAGATTAAGTATGAGATCAAAGACTATTATCTCGAAGCCATCCCAAGCGATGGGGTTAGGTGGTTAAAACAAAATTTAAACAAGTGATGGGCAAGTTTCAAACCAACAAAATATTGCTCAACATATTTCCAAATGAATGTGCAATTAAAACTATGTGGTATGAATGATTTATTCTTTCTCAACAAAACCTTAACATGCCTATAAAATGTATTGCATGCATTGTTATAATTTGTATCAAGAGGCATGTCTACATAAATGAATTTACTCAAGTATAGAGTTGTTAGCACCTTACCCATATTAAAATTATCATATGTGGGCATGTAAGGTGATACACTTAAAAAATCACTTTAAGCATGCATATCATGAAGCATATCATTATGTGAAATAGATGTCAAACAAATTTTTCCACACGTGATAGCTTCATCCAAATTTTGATTCTTTTGTCTTATTAGTTCAAGAGTATAATACGTACACATCTTTATATGAAACAATCATTTTAGGTCCAGAATGTGTATGCATATTATATATACAAACCAATGGTACATGCATATTAAATCCAACTTTATCATTCATATCATGCAATCTCAATTGATCAAAGGAATTGACTAAACATGTATCTTTAGTAAGCTTTATGGCACTCTTAAACTTAGTTGATTCTCTAAAACATGCAATAGGTTTCAAAGCACTATTAAAATTTTCTAGTTTTAACATGCTTATAATGCTTTGAGGCATATAATCATGTATAGAGTAGAACATATCATGTATAAAGAAAGGTAATTTAGGAAAATCCTTTTCAACAACTTGAATTGTACTCTTTGCAACACTAGATGTATTTTCCATCAACCTATTCAAGTTTCCACTAAAAGAGTTAGCATTCAAATGATCACAAGATAAACTTATATTTTCGATTTTCTCTTCTTGCACTCTTAATTTCTTTTCCTCACTTTCTCTTTTAAGTTTTTCTTCTTTCTCTTTTTCTATTTGTTTTCCTTTCTCCAATTTCTCTACTTCAATTCTCTTTTTCAAAAGTTTGAGGACTTCACTCAATTCCCTTTCTTCCATAGGAGCAAAACTTTTCCTAAAATGTCCCACCTTTCTATTTATGTGCCAAGGTTTCCCAAATATTATGTGAGCTTCAACCCCTAATGGAGCGACATCACATATTACTTCATCTACATATTTCCCAATGGTGATTTTGAGTTTGGCTTGCCTATCTACCATGATCCCTCTCTCATTCACTTGTTGTAGTATATAAAGTCTTGAGTGTTCGGTAGTGGGCATTTTCAATTTTTCTATGACTCTATCACTCACCAAATTGGTACTATTTCCTTCATCCACCTTGATCACAATTACACTTTCTTTTGCTTCCTCTAAACAACCCTTTGTATAAAAACTCTTTTCTATTTTATCCCATGAATTTACTAAATCTCTTCTTCCCATTATTCTTTTCCTCTTTCCCTCCATTACTCCTAAATTGATTTTGTTTGAAAACTTTTAAGGTCCTTACCACTCACTAAGTGTTTACACTCAAGGGAATGTATTCACTCGTGTATGTCACTCCTCTTTTTGGATTTTTCTATAATAAAGCACTTTTGCCTCTTTTACTCGAGTAAGGTTGGTTGGATCTTGCAAAGACCAAAGCAAGACTCGAGCTAACTCTACCCAAATTACGAAGCGCACGAGCAACAAAATTATCTAAAAGGTAGCTAGAAGTTGCCTTAAGACAAAACTAAGAATAGACCATACAAGCAAGAAAAGCTAGCTATGAAAAACGTTTATACACAAGAGTAGAGGGTCAAACAAGAAAAACAAACAAACACACAAGAATTGCAAAGAGAATCGTTTCTGGTTTAATTTTGATTCAAAAGAAGAGTTGTCAAACAGTTGTTTTTTAAAGCAACAGATTACAACTAAAAAATGAACATATACAAGGAAATGAAAAAATTACAGTAAAGTGGAAACTATATTCTTGGGCTTTTTTTTACTGTTTTTCTTCTATTTTTTTGTTGATTTTTGTATTTTTTTTACTTTTCCTCTATTCTTTTGACTTTTGTACTTTTTTTGCTTTTTGCTCCTCTTTTTGTATTTTTGGCTAAATATTTTGACTATTTCTTTTCTTTGTATATTTTTCTTTTGTTTTTTGCCCCAACAGAAAATTACAGAAATTGGACCAAAATTACAAGTAATTAATCCCTACACTACAGAAAAATTTTGCAAGAATCTGGCCGAAAACAAGACCAAAATGATACCAAAAACTAAAAAGAAATGTCTATTTTCTAAAATTTGTTTTGCAAAACGGAATGACAACTTGAGTCAAAATTTGCACCAAAAATTGCTTAGCATGCACCTTGGATTACACAAAATTTTTGCATACAACAATTCAAGCGAGCTGGATTGATTTTAAGGTTCGAACTAAGAAAACAATAAAAAATTCAACAATTAATTTGGTGAACTTTTGGCCTCTTTTCTAAGCTATAAACCCAACCTATACTTATGCGTTTTGCGTAATCAAACATGTGTTTCCTAAGGTTGTGCTAGCACTCAATCCAAATTTGCAATTAGAATAGAAAAATAACAGGCAGAAAATAACATAAAATTGAACAAAACAGGCCCAAAAATGCGCAAAAATAGGCCAAATAAAAAAGTAAAATGCGCAAAATTAAATGACAAGAATGTAAAGGGAATGAACTGAAATTAAAAGAATGGGGAGGACAGAAATTAAATGGCAGAAATGTAGAGGTGATGGCAGGAATTAAAAGGATGAGGAGAAGCAAAAATTAAACTGTAGAATTTAAATGACTGAAAATTGAAAGCGGAATAGTAAAGAGATAAATTATGGATGAACAATTATATGGGGAGATGAACAATAATGTAAAGGGGTGGGAATAAATGTAGGTGAACAATCTTTGGAAAATGGAAGCAACAATGCTCCCACTTACCACAATTCACCACACACAAACTGTAGAAACCACAGGAAACACTAGAAGGGGGTTGAATAGTGTTTTATAATTTTCAAACTGATTTTGGAAAACCTTTTTACAAGCCGTATATTTCACAAAGAATTTTTAACAACTTGCTGAAACTAGGAGTTTAAATACTTGCTGAAGAAACTTCAGCAGGTCCAATAAAACTGTTTTGCAAACTTGATTTTCAATAAGTTTAGTTTGTTCTTCAGTTTCAACGTTATAAAATAGTATACTCAGAACCCTCAAAGTTAGTATAAACCAAATATAAAGAGATAAGGGTAAGAGAAGACTTAGCCACAGATTTATACTGGTTCACCCACTTCCACTATGAGCTACGTCCAGTCCCAAAGCCAAACAACTATGGATTTTCCACTATCTGAACAAATACAAGTATTCTTTTACAGTCAAGCCTCTTCAGGCCCTATACACCAAGTATTCTTTTACGACAAACCTCTCCAGGCTCAAACCCAAGTATTGCTTAAACACCAAGCCTCTCCAGGCTCAAACAGAAAACTGTTTATGAAAAGAGATTGCTTAAGCTTTGAAACTACACAAGTTTAAAGCCTAAACTGGGTAAGATGTACAAGCAACTGAGTATAACTCAGGATATGAAAGTTTTGTACAAATGAAAGAAAATATATTGCACAGAGAAAGTTTTGCAGCGCTTCAGCAAGTTCACGTGTTCTCTTCTTTTCTTCTTTGCATGAAGTCTTGTATTTATAGAGAGAAGGATCTTTAGACCAATTAGACTTCTCTTAAAAATCCCGTTGTGAAATAGCCTTCTTCCCGTTGAGACACAAACATCTGATAGCTTGTAGCAGCAGGCACAGCAGGAGTAGGTGACAGCAGCGCTGACTCTACTTTTCTGAGCAAAGTGTAATTTTGCAGTAGGAACTACCTTTTTGGTGAACAATGATTTGAAATATGCTAAAAAGGTTTCTGTTTTGCCTTGCCAGAAAAAAAGGAGTGCAGACAACTGGCAGAAAGCTATGAAAGACTTGAGTCTTCAAAGGGGATCATCAGAGAAACTCATTTCCAAGATGATACAATTTTCAGTACGACGTTTCTCGACTTCAGAAGGTTCACAGTCTTCAGCAGGTCCTGATCCTTCAGCAGATTCCTCCATTTCAGAAGGTTACACCACATCAGAGGGTTGCATAACTTCAGAGAGTAGCTCCTTCAGAAGGTTGCTGAAACACAGAGAAAAACTTTAAGAGAATTTGTTCCTTCTTGACCAAATTTGTTAATCATTAAAACTCAGGGTTATGAGACTTAAAAATTATTAATCACTTAATAATATTTTGAGACTCAACACAAACAGTTATATTGCAAGAATCACTCAAGAACAAGAATGAGCAATTAGAATAGGCAATTCATCAAACACCTATGGGGTGGGTAATGCGTGACCCAAAATAGCCCCAAACTAGAGAGAATTCACACAATCATGCAAAGCAAACAATTGCTGAAAGCAACAGCAAGGCACCTCGGGCCCGAGAAACAGTTCAGAGTCCAACAATTACAAGAAATGAGATGAAATACATGAAGGAAATGGGTGAAAAACCAGAAAATTCTGCACCAAAAAAGTTCAGCAACTCGCGGCCAAAAGTGGTGGAAATGGCTCCCAATAACTCCAAAATCAACTTGCTCTGATTACCACTTGATAGTACCTTGATTCCCGGATCTAGGTTTTGGAACAAGAGACCAAACAGAGAGTTAGAAATCGGTCAAAGTGGCTGCAAGGTGCAACAAATGCAGCGACCAAAATGTAAAGGAAATGAACAATTAAAGAGAAAAATGGAGAAGGAAAGATGTGGAGGTGAATGCCACTGCAGTGGGCAACTCCTACAGCAGATAGGATTGATGCTAGACGCCACTAATTTGGGGGAATCATATAAGTCTCCGGTTGGTTTGAGCAAGAACCACCAAGCCTTCTCTACTCACAAGAATGAGGAGGAAATTTGGCATAATGCCTTTACTAATTCAAATCAAAGTTACAAATGAAGAAGAGAGGCCCCCTATTTATAGAAGCTTAGGCGGCCAAAATGAGGAGGAAAATAGTGGAAGACTAAAATCCTATTCCTAATGGGATTTGAACCCATGACCTCCTAGACATATAACTAAGCCAACTCGTAGCTATTAAACCAACTAAAAATAGCGCCCCATATTCAGAGAAGGGATTAGGAAAATTACAAATAAATCCTAATTAACTCCTAATTAAATGAATTTTTCATGTTGACTTGGGTCAAGTTAGTCAAAGGTTGACCATGGGGGTTGACCGAAGTTTGATTAAGCTCCAAGCACCCCAGTCAGGTCCAAGCTTCCTTCAAGCTCAACAAACCCCAGCTGCTAGCTTAGAGTTCTAATGGTAGTTGCCATCATTAAAGAATTGTGTTTTCCATAAAACCCCCACATTTTAATAATTTACACTACAAGAAAATCGGTGATCAGGTCGTCGCTACAGGGGAAAAACCGTTGCTATTTCGTAATTAGTGACGACCTACCAGCCGTCACTAAAAGCCTCGTGGTTATTGTAGTTGCGAAGACATTTTACGGTCGACGCTATCTAGCGACGGCCAGGCCGTCGCTAAAGGTCATCACTAGTTTAAGTGTCATCGCTAATAGCGTCAGCCTTTAGCAACGGCCTAGTCGCCGCTAATAATTTTTTCAAAAAAATCCTTTCTCCCCAAATTTATCAATTGTGAGGATTGAACCCGCAACTTACATGATACCAAGAAGGAGCATTATCATTACGCTATGTTTGTTTCTTGAAATATATAGTGCAAAATAATATATTCATAGTGAAAAAATAACAAGAAATTAGCGTCGGTCAGACTAACACTAACTTTACGAAGGTCGAAGCTAAAACTTTTTTTTGCCTTTAGCGTCGGACTGGCTGACGCTAAATAAAAAAAATAAAAAATATTTTACCATTAGCGTCGGCTAGGCCGTCGCTATTTAATAAGGTTAGTGTCGGCCCGACCGACGTTATATAAAAAATGTAAAAAAAAAAATCAACTTAGCGTCGGCCTTGCATCGGCCTGACCGATGTTACTAGCGACGATGTTGTGGCTAACGCTACTCGTTCGCTGCCAAATCGCTGATTTCTTATAGTGTTATTAAGAAAGATTTTTCCTTTAACTATTGTATATAATTAAATAAATTAAAGGTAAATTACATAAGATAATTGGTTAAATATTTCAATGTATACAATTTTTTTTTTATAGTTTTCATATTTTTCATTCTGTTCAAAATAAGAATTCTAAAGATTTTTTATGAGATTACTATTACATTTCACCAATTTATTGTCTATCATTAAATCTTATTTTTTTGTGAATTGAACTCCACACATGCCGATGATTGATTGGCTATAGTACACATTTTATTAGAATTAGATATAAACCCATATAATAATTTTTTAAATTAACGACAGTCAAACTTTTAAATAAAAAAAGTTTAAGGACAATTAATTAAAAAAAATAATTTTATGATATATTTAAATGTGTTTCAATGATATAAAAAATATATTATTTAAATTTTAAAACTTAGATAGATAAATATTTATTATTTTTCTGCGTTGCAACTACGCGCAAGAAGCTTAATAATTTTTTAATTTACCTTTAAGTTGCCTTTTAAAATGGTTTGGTATGGTGCTTGTGTTCTAGAGGGATAGTGTGAATATAGATAATGGATTATTAAGTGGAAACGAACATTTGTAATTCTTATAATTAATTGACATTTAAAGAGCAACATGTCAAATTTATGAGGGAAAAATAGATGTTAAAGAATAATTGTAACATCCCGCAAATTAGAAACTTTAAATAACTTATTAGGTTGAAAATAAGAGGGTTAAGTATTAGTAATTAAAGGAAAATAAGTTAAGAGATTAAGGTTAATTGAGAAGCTATGATTTAAAACTCAAGTATAAGACCAAGTGTTAGCCTTAACCAGAAGTTTTAATAACTCATTAGGTTAGAAATAAGTTTATTGCGTTTGGTAATTAGAGGTTGAGTGAGGATTATAGGAATTAACTTAGAATTCTATTTCAGGTTAAAATGAAGAGTTTTGGGTTCTGGTAATCGATTACAGGGAGTTTGTAATCGATTACCCGAGAGCTAGTCTTTAGGTAATCGATTACTCACAGGCTGTAATCGATTACCTGAGAGCTGAGTTTTTGGTAATCGATTACAGGGATTTTGTAATCAATTACCCGAGAGCTGGTTTTCGTGTAATCAATTACTCACAGGGTGGTAATCGATTACCTGAGAGCTGAGTTTTTGGTAATCGATTACCAAGGGTTGTAATCGATTACCAGATTCCCAGAAACGTTTTTCAGTGTAAATTCTACCTCTGGTAATCGATTACAGCATTACTGTAATCGATTACCAGCTGTCCAGTATATATACCTGGACATGCAAAATTCAGATTTCATTTTCTATCTCCTTCTTCCCTTCGAACCCTAGAGAGAGAGTGTGTGTGTTTTTAGAGAGAGAAAGTGGAATTTCGAGGTGGTTAAGGAGAATCAAAGCTAGGATTCATCAAAGGAACTTCCAATTCATCAATTCCTCTTGAGAATTTCAGGAAAATTGGTGAGTATAACTCACACACCCACTCTTCTATTTGAGTTTGATTTCTCCCCAATGTATGAACCCTACTCTTTAATCCCTCTTCTATATGATTATTGTGGTTGGATTAGTAATGTATGCATGAGATTGAGTAGTTTGGTTAGTATTTTCATGGAAAACCTTAGGGTAACGAGATTTACGAAAGTAGCGAGATTACGAAATTAACGAAATACTCATTGTATGATCCCTACCCTTCGATTCACTTCTATATGGTTGAATTGAATAGATTTATGAAGTCTATGCTAAGAATTGAGTAATTTATGTTATGGATTGATTGTAAATCCCTTGGATTTCGAAGTTACAAAAGTTACGAAAGTTTTCGAAACATGTAAGCCGGTTTCGACCGTGAGTTAATTTAAGCCGGCCTTTGTGCTGTGAGTTAAGAAAATTCAAAAATTATAAGAAAACTTGACTTCGGTCCAGTAATGGGTGGGATTCGTCCCCGGGAAAGACGTTTCCAGTAGTCTGAGCTCAGTTCTAACTCCAGTTTAAGTGATAAGTTCATGCCTGCTGGGCACAGCAGTGAGTTGCATCATTAGTGCATTTACTTGTTTTTTAGTTATGATCATGATGATGGTTACACTTAGTCAGTAATTAACTTTCCCCACACCGTATGTCTCACCTATCCGTTTACTTGAATTATGTTCTAAGAAGTTTGTTTAAAATTGTTAATTGTCATTGATATATGCTCCTTGCATTCATGAACATGGTTGTATTCACTGGGATTATTATCTCACCCCACGTTTCGGGGATATATTTAGTGATGCAGGTAATTCCGGTGAGGTTGAGGCAGCTAAGGTGAGGGTGGAACTGAGTCTTAATTCAGCTGGGAGATTAGTTTAATAGAAGTAGTTTCCTATAGTATTTGTATATTGCTTAATCAGTTATTTGCCGAGGTGTACTGATGAGAATTGTATAAGTATATTTATTTTCTGAGTTGGCCACTGAGGCTGAGTTTTAATGCTATGATAGTTATGATATTGAAATGTGCTGGTTTTGCTGATTTTCAGGATAAGCTGAATTCTGGTAATAGTCCGATTTTTAAGGGAGACTCTGTCGGATTTCTGGTATAAGTTCATTGAATCACACTTCTTCAAGTGTGGATTCTTCCCTAAGTTTAAGTAAGATTTACTATTATTTATGAAATTGATGTTGTATTGAAATTGCTTAAGCTAATCGTTGGAAAGTTTAAGCGAATGTGTGACGATATCGAAAATTTAACGTAATGATTTCAAGAACTTCAGGGATAGTGTCTCCAACGGGAATTATTTCTGACTTTAGAAATTAGGGCATTACATTTTGGTATCAGAGCAGTTCAATCCAATTGGACTATGGTTAGGCTAGTTGCCCGTGGCTTATTGTGATCTTCTAGTACGTGTACTCATTATAGGGACTGATCACTCCTATAGTGTGTGCATTGTACACAGAGATTATGGTTAGTCATGTGAGTAGGTTACCTTGGTCAAGGAGTTAGAATACTTCTTAATAAGGGTAGAGCCACCCATCTTGTATTAGAAAGAGAGTAACTTAAGTTTATTCCTAAGAACATTATACTCACCATAGGAGCTTTATAGAATGTGACCCTGGAATCCTAGTGAACATTAGGCACCTCTGAGGTAGTTAGTTAACATAGATTCTTTACTTGTGGATGTTGATTTGTTGTTTGACTTATAATGTGGTATTCATTGGGTGACTTGTATAATTTGAATGTTTTTGGGTGTGTCTTGTTGTTTGGATTGTAATGTTGGTTGTTTGAATGGTTTTTTTGGCACGTTGTGTTAGAATGTGTGGGTACACGTTAGGTAGTAATTCACATAGTTAGAGTTTCTTTTGAGACAAACTTTTGTGAGGCCATGTTAGAAGGAATATGGGACTATAGTCCAAGTTAGGATAGAAACTCTACGTAGGGTAAACCAGTGATCGCAGAGACACCTAAGAGGACTTTAACTTAAGTAGGCTTAAGACCTCACCTAAAGTTAACAAACTTAGCAGGGACATATAGACATTTAGACCTAAACTTACAAGGTTTAGGAAATTGAGGTTTCTTTTGAGTCGATGTAGGAGTAGGCATATTTCCTAGACCGCCTTGAGGGTAGTCGGGAGACGGTCAGGCGAGTGGGGATTCTTTCAGCCACCTTGCCTTTTTGCTTTGTCCATGGATTACATGGACAGATCTTTAGACTCTACCAGATGGGTAGGTAGTCATGACGACTACCATTTCCTCACCTTTACATCTCACATTTAGAGAACACTTAGTGGCCCTAGAGACAGAGTATTACGACCCTAATATTTTAGAAACCCTTAGGAGAGATCACCATACTTGTACCTTAAGACTACAACATTAATTGTTAGCCACTGAGAGTTGGGGGCATGTTTAGGAGATGAATAAGCTAGAGATCCCTAGTAAAGATAGTGAGATTTCGATTATCTAATGTTAGTACCATTCCAGAACTTACCATTAGTAATATCTTTAACCCTAACGAGTGGGTAAGTTGTTGTGAGAAAACAATACTTCTGCTCTTTCTTTAAATAGCCCCGGAATGTGCAACAAAGGAGTATCCCGAACCTACACCGAGGTATTGACGACGATTCTCAAATATTGCAGAACAGAATGGGATACGATGAGATAGAATGCACTAGAAACAAAGACAGGGGGAACGGGTTACCTACTCTTAACGGTCAAAGCGAACCCTTTATTAAAGAATTCGGAATGAATCAAATCTCCCCAAGTAGGATTCGAACCTACGACCAATCAGTTAACAGCCGACCGCTCTACCACTGAGCTACTGAGGAACAACGGGAAATTCGATCTCATAGAGTTCAATTCCCGTTCTCAACTCATGACCAATATGAGCTCGAAGTTTCCTTCGTAACTCGTGGAACTTCTTCGAAGTGGTTCCGTTCCATGCCTCATTTCATAGGGAACCTCAAAGTTCCTCTATTTCAGTATATTCCATCCATATACTAATTCCATTCATTGAATATCCCTATCTTTGGTGTCATTGAGATAAGAGATGTCGTTTCTAGTCTATCTTATCTCTTTCTATTTCTATATATATATATAGAAATAGAAAGTTGAAAAATCATTATATAATAATCCAGAAATTGCAATAGAAAAGAAAAAGAGAGGTTTGCGATGATTTTTCAATCTTTTATACTGGATAATCTAGTATCCTTATGCCTGAAGATAATTAATTCGGTCGTTGTGGTCGGACTCTATTATGGATTTCTGACCACACTCTCCATAGGGCCCTCTTATCTCTTCCTTCTTCGAGCTCAGGTTATGGAAGAAGGGACCGAGAAGAAAGTATCAGCAACAACTGGGTTTATTACGGGACAGCTCATGATGTTCATATCGATCTATTATGCACCTTTGCATCTAGCATTGGGTAGACCTCATACAATAACTGTCATAACTTTATAAATAAAGAATACAAAATTACTAAAAAGATTAATAAAAAAAATACCAAAAATAAAATATAGGAAGAAATTCGTCCACCCCCCACATATTTTATGGCCTCGCCCATAAAAAAACTTGTAATACCGACTCCATTTGGAATTCCATCAATCACTTGTCTATCAAAAAAAGAATTTAATTTAGCTAATTTTCTTACACTCGCAATTAAAGATATTTCAAAAACAGCATCTATGTAAGCGCGATTATATGACCAATCATATATGACATTTATGATTTTATCAGCAATAATTTTTTTAAGAACATTTTTTTCAAATAAATTTAATAAGTTCAAATTTTGTAAAGCCGAATAAACAGGTTTATAGAAAAAAGATGCTAAAAATATTCCCCCAAAAGCTATACTCACAGAAAAAGTTGCATTTGTCAAAAATTCATACCAATCCGCGGAATTATTTGAATTTTGATGTAAAAGGTCTATGGATGGAATTAACAATTTTGATAATATATCCAAATCCATTGCTTCTTGACTGAAAGAAATTCCTATAGCCCCAACGAATAAAGTAAATAGTCCTAATACAAGCATAGAAAATAGCATAGTATTATCCGATTCATGAGGATAAAAAGAAGAAACCTTTTTAGTACCAAAATAAGGAATGTCAATAAAAAGACGTGTTACGCTTTTGACATTTCGATTAATTTGATATGGATATGTATTCTTGCGAAAAAACAAAGTCCTTTCATTATTATTCATTGTTAATAAAGCTAATAAATGAATTTGCTTTTTTAATTTTTTTTTTCCTTCTTTACCCCATAAAGATATTGAATAAAATGAAGTATTTTTCTTTCCATTGAAATTTTGAAAATGAACATTTAAATATCCTTCAAAAACAAGTAAATAGATCCGAAACATATAAAATGCAGTTAATCCTGCTGTGGAACAAGCTATTATTGCAAAAATTGGTGAATACAACCAACTATCATTAAGAATCTCATCCTTGGACCAAAAACAGGCAAAAGGCGGCATACCACAAAGCGAAAGTGTACCCATTAAAAAAGCAATTTTTGTAATTGGCGCATGTTTTGTTAAACCGCCCATAAGAACCATATTTTGACTTTTATCTGGAGAATATCCAACAATAGCTTCCATTGAATGAATAACGGATCCGGATCCTAAAAACAACAATGCTTTTGAATAAGCATGAGTAATCACATGAAATAAAGCAGCTCTATAAGAGCCCATACCTAAAGCTAACATCATATAACCCAATTGAGACATTGTAGAATAGGCCAAATTTTTCTTTATATCTTTTTGAGCAATAGCTAAAGTAGCTCCTAATACTGCTGTTATTATACCTATGAAAGCTATTCCATTCATTATGGAGGGTATCATTATGAAAAGAGGAAGAAGTCGAGCTACCAGAAAAATTCCTGCTGCTACCATGGTAGCAGCATGTATAAGAGAGGAAATAGGAGTAGGTCCTTCCATAGCATCTGGTAACCATATATGAAGCGGGAATTGAGCAGATTTGGCAACTGAACCACAAAATAACAAAAGGGCACAGAAAGTAACAAAAAAAATATTTACCTCATTTTGATAAATCAAGTTATTTAATATTTGAAATAAATCTCGAAATTCCAAACTACCCGTTATCCAATAAAGACCTAAAATTCCTAATAATAAACCAAAATCCCCTACACGGTTAGTTACAAAAGCTTTTTGACAAGCATTTGCAGCAAGAGGACGCGTGAACCAAAAACCTATTAATAGATAAGAACACATTCCAACCAATTCCCAAAAAATATAAACTTGTATCAAATTCGAACTAGTAACTAATCCCAACATTGAAGTATTAAAAAAACTCATATAAGCAAAAAATCTCAAATATCCTTGATCATGAGACATATAATTATCACTATAAATAAGAACAAGAATGCCAACAGTAGTGATTAATAATAACATAATAGAGGTAAGTGAATCGATCAAGTAGCCAAACTCTAAAGAAAGATCATTATTTATAGTCCAAGACCATACATATTGATAGATCGAACTATTATTGATTTGATGAATAGACAGATCTATCGAAAAAATCAGAACTATAGTTAATAATAAAATACTAGGTAAAGACCACATACGGCGAAGATTTTTCGTTGCCGTGGGAAAAAGTAGAAGTCCCACCCCTATTAAGATAGGAACTGGAAGTGGGGTGAAAGGCATGATCCATGAAGATTGATGTGTATATTCCATACAAAAAAATAAACAATAAAAAATATTTTGGTTCTTAATGAATTTTGTTTCTTATTCGCCGTTTTTGTTTTATCTCTTTTGTAAAGGATTCGGTTAATAAAAAAGTGGATATATAAATAGAATTTTATATTATTAATTATTCTGAATCTTTTCACAATAGTTTCAATATTGCAAAGTACAAAGTACTAAAAATGGACCAATAACAAAATTTCAAATAAAAAAAGAAATTCTTATTGTAGTTTTTAATAATATTCATTATTAATAATAAAATAACTATTAATAATGAATAAATAATAATGAATAAATAATAATGAATAAAAACGAAATTTGTAAAATAAAATCAATTATTTGTGGAAACATATAAATTGGTAGAACCCTCGATAAAAGAAAAAGATGCCATATATGAATCACTTACATATTCCTCTGAATTATATGTATCTGCGGGATTAATTTGGAAAAACAGTAGGAATATCCAAGAACAAACTATTTTTATTGGAAACATTCCTCTAATGAATTCTCTGGGAACTTCTATAGTAAATGGAATATACAGAATTGTAATTAATCAAATATTGCAAAGTCCTGGTATCTATTACCGGTCAGAATTGGACCATAACGGAATTTCGGTCTATACTGGCACAATAATATCAGATTGGGGAGGAAGATTAGAATTAGAGATTGATAGAAAAGCAAGGATATGGGCTCGTGTGAGTAGAAAACAGAAAATATCTATTTTAGTTCTATTATCAGCTATGGGTTCGAATTTAAGCGAAATTCTAGAGAATGTTTGCTACCCTGAAATTTTTTTGTCTTTCCTGAATGATAAGGAGGAAAAGAAAATCGGGTCAAAAGAAAATGCCATTTTGGAGTTTTATCGACAATTTACTTGTGTAGGTGGAGATCCAGTATTTCCTGAATCTTTATGTACTGAATTACAAAAAAAAAATTTTCAACAAAGATGTGAATTAGGAGAGATTGGTCGACGAAATATGAACCGAAGACTTAATCTTGATATACCTCAAAACAATACATTTTTGTTACCGCGAGATATATTGAAAGCTGCGGATCATCTGATTGGAATGAAATTTGGAATGGGTACACTTGACGATATGAATCATTTGAAAAATAAACGTATTCGTTCTGTAGCAGATCTCTTACAAGATCAATTTGGATTGGCCCTGGTTCGTTTAGAAAATATAGTTAGGGGAACTATATGTGGAGCAATTAGATATAAATTGATACCGACTCCTCATAATTTGGTGACTTCAACTCCTTTAACAACCACTTATGAATCTTTTTTTGGATTACATCCATTATCTCAAGTTTTGGATCGAACCAATCCATTGACCCAAATAGTTCATGGGAGAAAATTGAGTTATTTGGGACCTGGAGGATTGACGGGGCGAACTGCTAGTTTTCGGATACGAGATATCCATCCTAGTCACTATGGACGCATTTGTCCAATTGACACCTCTGAAGGAATCAATGTTGGACTCATAGGATCTTTAGCAATTCATGCGAGGATTGGTCGTTGGGGGTCTATAGAAACTCCGTTTTATGAAATCTCTGAGAAATCAAAAAGAATAGACATGCTTATTTATCACCAAGTAGAGATGAATACTATATGGTAGCCACGGGAAATTATTTAGCACTGAATCGAGGTATTCAGGAGGAACAGATTGTTCCAGCTCGATATCGTCAAGAATTTCTGACTATTGCATGGGAACAGGTTCATCTTCGAAGTATTTTTCCCTTCCAATATTTTTCTATTGGAGCTTCCCTTATTCCTTTTATCGAGCATAATGATGCGAATCGAGCTTTAATGAGTTCTAATATGCAACGTCAAGCAGTTCCGCTTTCTCGGTCCGAAAAGTGCATTGTTGGAACTGGATTGGAACGCCAAGTGGCCTTTGATTCAGGAGTTCTTGTTATAGCCGAACACGAGGGAAAGATCATTTATAACGATACTGATAAGATCATTTTCTTTGGAAATGGATATACTCTAAGCATTCCATTAGTTATATATCAACGTTCCAACAAAAATACTTGCATGCATCAAAAACCCCAGGTTCAGCGAGGTAAATGCATTAAAAAGGGACAAATTTTAGCAGATGGTGCTGCTAAAGTTGGCGGTGAACTCGCTTTGGGAAAAAACGTATTAGTAGCTTATATGCCATGGGAAGGTTACAATTCTGAAGATGCTGTACTCATTAGTGAACGTCTGGTCTATGAAGATATTTATACTTCTTTTCACATACGGAAATATGAAATTCAGACTCATGTGACAAGCTATGGTCCTGAAAGAATCACTAATAAAATTCCACACCTAGAAGCCCATTTACTCCGAAATTTAGACAAAAATGGAATTGTGATCCTGGGATCTTGGGTAGAAACAGGCGATATTTTAGTGGGTAAATTAACGCCTCAAATGGCGAAAGAATCTTCGTATGCCCCGGAAGATAGATTATTACGAGCTATACTTGGGATTCAGGTATCCACCTCAAAGGAAACTTGTCTAAAACTACCTATAGGTGGTAGGGGCTGAGTTATTGATGTGAGATGGATCCAAAAAAAAGGGGGTTCTAGTTATAATCCAGAAATGATTCATATATATATATTACAGAAACGTGAAATTAAAGTAGGTGATAAAGTGGCCGGGAGACATGGAAATAAAGGTCGAATACATTTTGAATTTGATAAATGTATTGCTTGCGAAGTATGTGTTCGTGTATGTCCTATAGATTTACCCGTTGTTGATTGGAAACTAGAAACTGATATTCGAAAGAAACGGTTGCTTAATTACAGTATTGATTTCGGAATTTGTATATTTTGTGGTAACTGTATTGAGTATTGTCCAACAAATTGTTTATCAATGACTGAAGAATATGAACTTTCGACTTATGATCGTCATGAATTGAATTATAATCAAATTGCTTTGGGCCGTTTACCGATGTCAGTAATTGATGATTATACAATTCGAACAATTCAAATAAAATAAATAAAATTCTTATAAAAAAAATCATATAAATTAAATCATTATACATTATATATAAATAAATATAAATAAAATAATAGAAATTTGGATAATATAAAGAAAAAAAAATGAATAAATATTCTATTAGATATCCGATTCGAAATATTCTATAAATATTCTCTATTATATAAATATATTTTATAAAAAATATAAATCAAAAATATATATATTAAATAGTTATATATACTTTAGTTTTAGTATAGTTTCAAACTTCAAAGTACTCTTTCTTTCATATAAAGACTGGAATAACATTGATCATAGAACTGTACCTATATCAATTCACCCTCCTTGCAAAGAAAAAAAGTATATAAACTTTTTTCTTTTCTCCTGGTCATATCAATAAGGTCATGAAATTTCGATTTATTTATTTCTTTTTTTACATATAATGGATTTGCCAAAAACGCTACATGATTTTCTTTTAGTCTTTCTGGGATCAGGTCTTGTATTAGGAAGTTTAGGAGTAGTATTACTTACCAACCCAATTTTTTTGCTTTTTCGTTGGGACTGATTCTTGTTTGTATATCTTTATTCTATATTTTATCAAACTCCCATTTTGTAGCTGCATCACAGCTACTTATTTACGTGGGAGCTATAAACGTTTTAATCATATTTGCTGTCATGTTCATGAATGGTTCAGAATATTACCAAGATTGAAAAGGTTAAGCTCTAAAAAAATCAATTCTATATTGTTTCTGATTATTAGATTAGATCTTTCTTTCATCGAGCCGAACAAATCCCGAATTCATTTTTTTTGATACCCAATCAAATTAGAAAGAATATGTAATATCATAATAATAGTAGAAATAGAATTCATTTTTTGTTTTGATATTCTTTCTTAAAAATCCTCTGAAGTCTAGGTAGAATTTTTCAATTCGTTTCCATTTCTATGAAAATTTGGAGTCTATCCATTTGTTTTGTTGAAAATTCCAATTTCAGTATAAAATTCTATTTATTCCTCTTTTCATAATAGGTCTTTTATAGACGGAGTTAGGTAAAATTTCATGTGATTCAGTAAAAAGAACAGAAATTCCATTATTGCTAAATCCATTCTATTCATGTGATTCAATGAAGAATGACAGCAAATCGTGGAATATTTTTTATAAAATAAATGGGAAAATTGAAAATGCTTGGGGTTGGAAATGAGGAAATGTCTACACTACCAGGGTTGAATCAAATACAATTTGAAGGGTTTTGTAGGTTTCTTGATCAGGGATTAACAGAAGAACTTTTTAAGTTTCCAAAAATTGAAGATACAGATCAAGAAATTGAATTTCAATTATTTGTGGAAACATATAAATTGGTAGAACCCTCGATAAAAGAAAAAGATGCCATATATGAATCACTTACATATTCCTCTGAATTATATGTATCTGCGGGATTAATTTGGAAAAACAGTAGGAATATCCAAGAACAAACTATTTTTATTGGAAACATTCCTCTAATGAATTCTCTGGGAACTTCTATAGTAAATGGAATATACAGAATTGTAATTAATCAAATATTGCAAAGTCCTGGTATCTATTACCGGTCAGAATTGGACCATAACGGAATTTCGGTCTATACTGGCACAATAATATCAGATTGGGGAGGAAGATTAGAATTAGAGATTGATAGAAAAGAAAGGATATGGGCTCGTGTGAGTAGAAAACAGAAAATATCTATTTTAGTTCTATTATCAGCTATGGGTTCGAATTTAAGCGAAATTCTAGAGAATGTTTGCTACCCTGAAATTTTGTAATGCTTACTTTAAAACTATTTGTTTACACGGTAGTGATATTCTTTGTTTCTCTTTTCATCTTCGGATTCCTATCTAACGATCCCGGACGTAATCCAGGACGTGAAGAATAAAAAAATGTTTTTTTCTGTGTTTTCCGTACTTATGTTGGATTCTTAAATATTTTTAGAATTTTTTCTATCTATATTAGATTTTTAACTAGTAAATTAAAAAAAAAAATCAAACAAACAAAAAGGGAAGGAAAACACAAAAAGAAGCTCCATAAGTTCAAAAGAAAAAAAATACACCAAATCATCAACAGAAACGGAAAGAGAGGGATTCGAACCCTCGGTACAAAAATTCGTACAACGGATTAGCAATCCGACGCTTTAGTCCACTCAGCCATCTCTCCCCAATTGAAAAAATAGAATGACTATGTTTATGTTACATAAACATAAACAAAAAGTAGGTTTTTAAAAAGCCATCTTTATATCTTATCTCTTTTTTTTTTTTATTTCTATTTGATTTCTATTCATTATTATATATTATTTAATATATTATAATTTATTTATATTGCAATTCTTTTCATTCGATTTTCATTCTTTTTTTTTTATACAGCTAGAGCCCGGCTAGGTACTAGCCTAGCCAGGCTCTTTTTTTTTTTTCATTCCATGAATCCCGGATAACAATGATTTATTTATTTGAAAATGTATTGAAAATGTATTTTATTTGTGTTTGAAAAAAAAACTTTTTGATTCCTATGCTATAGAACGAAAATAATATAAGCTAAAAATGTTATTTTTTATTACTTTGGTTCCATTCTTTTTTTTTCTGGTAACATATCTAAAAAAAAAGAAAAGAATGGAACCAAAGTAATTTTGTCGAGATGTATCTGTCAAAACAAAACCCAAAAATAAAATGAGCCCCTTTCTGAATTTCAGAAGCGATTTCCCCGACGAAACATCTTAACACCCTGATTATGTTATGATAATATCATATATGCTCGTATTTCTTACGCCTATTTTTTAATAATGGCAGATTCTTTTGTTCGACAAAAGATCTATTTATATACAATAATTGTATTGTAGCGGGTATAGTTTAGTGGTAAAAGTGCGATTCGTTCTATGAACCCTTTAATAGTTAAGGGGTCATTTGCTTGATTCATATCCCGATCAAAAACTTTATTTCTTACTTAAAGGGGTTTAATCCTTTATACCTCTCAACGAACGATTCGAGGAATAATATACATTATCGTAATTTGTATACAAAAAGAATCAATTCTAAATTGATAAATTTCATTTGAAAATTATGAAACATAAATTTTTGAAATTGGATCAAGAATCCCCATTTTTTGAGTATGAGTAAAGGATCTATGGATAAAGATATCGAAAGTTGATTTCTAATCGTAACTAAATCTTCCATTTTTTTTTATTTGTTTTATATAGGAGAGATTGAAGCAAAATAGCTATCAAACGATTATTTTAGTTTACTAGAAACATCGACATGTTTTTTTAGCTCGACAGAAATTTTATTCTTTTCCTAAAGATTCTTTTAAATAGAAATAGAGAACGAAGTAACTAGAAAAAACGGATTGTTTTAATTCTTCTATAGGGATCATCTAAAAAGCAAGATGTTTTAAATGTATTCATAGAGAAAGGCTGACATAGATGTTATGGGTCATTTTTTATGTCTTCCATCTCTTAATTTTTTCCATAAAGGAGCTGAATGAAACAAAAGTTTCACGTTCGGTTTTGAATTAGAGACGTTAAAAAAAATGATGAATGAACGTCGACTATAACCCTTAGCCTTCCAAGCTAACGATGCGGGTTCGATTCCCGCTACCCGCTTATTTCCTATTTTCCTATTTATTCTATTCGAATCTATCTTTTTCTATTATAGAATGAATTTCTTTTTTTTAGTAAATTTGTTAATTATTCATTTACATTTTGTTAATTATTCATTTACATTTTTGAATTTCGTTATATTCAATTTTAATTGAATGAATTTGATTTTTTAGTCTATTTTGATTATTTATTTTATTATTCTATATATATATGTGATTTTTTTTATATTTTATAAATACTATATTTTATAGATAGAGTATTCTTAAGAATTCTTTTTTCTTTCACTTTTAACTAACGAAACTTTAGTTAAAAGTGAAAGAAAAAAGAAAAGCGTCCATTGTCTAATGGATAGGACAGAGGTCTTCTAAACCTTTGGTATAGGTTCAAATCCTATTGGACGCAAATTTTTTGCATATGCATATATATATATATATATATATATATACTAAATTGAAATTCTCTATTTCTAAAGATATCTTGAATGATTTAAATTGAACAAGTTCTTATTTAATTTCTAGTAAAATCGGAAAACATTAAGATTAAGCATAAATCAAATATCCGGGGATATCTTTGGAAGTATAAAGAGAATGAATGTTACTAATAGGTAGGAATAGACCCATGTTTTATTTCCCCCATTTCATTAAGTAAAAAATAGAGAATCAAGACAGATTACTTTGCATGCTCATACCCTTATTTGCATCTCTTATTTCCTTTCATTTGATCTAATCCTTACCGTCTTCCGATTCGTTCTCTAAAACAATTGGAAGACAGCCTCTGAAATTCCTAGAGGTTACCGAAAAGAAAGAATTTGATTTTTATTCTAATGGAAATATAATAGAAATCATTTTTTGAATTTGATTCAAATAAAATAATATATTTCAAATAAGATAATATATTTCAAATAAGATAATATATTAAATAATAATATTTATATAGTATTAATATAGAAATAGAACTATTTAAATAAATATAAAATAAATATCAAAAAGAAGGCCAATTAGATATTCAATCTAATTAATCTAACTAATATTGAATCAATGCGTAAACACTTATATACTTTCCATAAGTCTGTATACAAGGTTTTTCTTTCGCCCCTTTCCCAACTAAAAATGGACTTCGATTCCCTATCCCACCTATCCCTATCCAATCTAATTCAAGACACAGTCAATAGACGTACACTACAGCAGTAGTGCAGTGAAAGGACTAAAATTTCAAGATTTATCAATTCCTTTTCACCACTAGAATTTTTCCTTGAATCCGAGACGAAAATATTTTCAGCATTTTAGAGAACTAACCTCTCGATGCTTAAAATTAAAAATAAAACAAGTCCAAAGAGCCCTTTTCCCGCGCTCTTGCTTCCGCTGAAAAAAAAATTCAAGTTTTCTATCAACAAAATAGAATACAGTATTTCAATTCTCTTGCCAATCAGGCGACACCCGGATTTGAACTGGGGAAAAAGGATTTGCAGTCCCCCGCCTTACCACTCGGCCATGCCGCCAAGATGATACAAAAAAAATATATGAGAATACCCCTCCTTCTTTTTTGGTTTTTTGAGGAGCGAGGTTTCTAAACTTTTTTATGTGTTTATGTATTCAATTCTGTTTTCTTTAATCCCATTCTTCAAAGAGCCCTCCTTTTTTTTCTATTGAAAAAACAAAGGTACACCTTCAGTCAGTCACAAAAGCAAAAATTTCCGGACAAATCGCAACCATTAATTATGAATTCCTGAATAATTCTTGAATTTGAATCTAAAATGGTTTTTTTTACTTATTCTATGATTCTATGAGAAAAAAATGTAAATTGATACATAATCAATATTTCTTTATTTTTTTTATAATCCTTCTTCATTTCAATTATAACAGCAACTGTCAGGATATGTAAACCCTAAAACATAAATTTTTATTGTTACACGGATATTATCTAATCTGTTATCTTATTCGTATAAAATACCTATATTATAGGAAATTTTCAAGAAATTCTCATGCTTCCATTTTTTTTTTTGACAAGTTTTTATTAAATAGATTGAATAGAAAAAAAATGGAACACGACATGCGCTGTCCCGAACAAATATGACTGCAATTGCAATAAAGTAAGAAACATATATAGATAGTTATAGCTGGAGTTAGATCTGTGCATGTTTAATAAATACAAGCTTTATTACGTACTGCAATTATATTCTCAAATTCTAAAAAAAAACAGGTAAAAATATCTTTCTTCTTTGGAAATTCGAATTCTTTCTTGAACAATTGAAAAGGTTAAGCTCTAAAAAAATCAATTCTATATTGTTTCTGATTATTAGATTAGATCTTTCTCTCATCGAGCCGAACAAATCCCGAATTCATTTTTTTTTATACCCAATCAAATTAGAAAGAATATGTAATATCATAATAATAGTAGAAATAGAATTCATTTTTTGTTTTGATATTCTTTCTTAAAAATCCTCTGAAGTCTAGGTAGAATTTTTCAATTCGTTTCCATTTCTATGAAAATTTGGAGTCTAACCATTTGTTTTGTTGAAAATTCCAATTTCAGTATAAAATTCTATTTATTCCTCTTTTCATAATAGGTCTTTTATAGACGGAGTTAGGTAAAATTTCATGTGATTCAGTAAAAAGAACAGAAATTCCATTATTGCTAAATCCATTCTATTCATGTGATTC